>SJYX01014755.1:134148-160776 GCA_006410675.1 Oreotragus oreotragus | reverse complement strand
TTTTTGAAATGTGAGTAAACAGACTTTTTAAATAGGATATATACATGTTTAAATATAAAATTATAAACTAAAATGCATTTCTTAAGCTAAAAAGATATAGTTACTATAAGTTTATTATTTTTAAGGACATAATTTGCTAATATTTTAACCAATGTGAGTTTATTAAGGAGTAAAATTTAATTTATTTCAGTAATCCTCACTTTATTTTTTCTAAATATTTATTAAATATTTAAATATTTTTTATGTCAACATAGCAAAGAAATAATAAAATAATCAAACTATATTCAAACTGGCTTAATCATAAAAATAACATACATTAATAATGTTATTGTATTAGCATTATTACAAAATTATAATATTTATATTAATAATTTTAAAAGCAGGTATTATTCTCTCTGATGAAACTATACACAATGTTAAAAATTAACAAATGAGAAGTAGAATTTCTCAGGAAATTTTAAAGAAAATAAAGTGTATATGTGTGTGATAACAGTAATTGAAGTGACCAATATTTTCATCAGCAGAGATGTTAAGACTGTGAGTCTGTAATCAGATTCTTGGCACCTAATGGCTGACAACTTTGCAGCTGCAGGGAAGGTATTTAACCTCTACGTGCTTCAGCATCTTCATCTGTGAAACTGGGATAATACTATCCTTAAGGCAAAGTCATAGACTTTTTTCTGTTTTTCACTATTTTATCTTGGCACCTAGAACCTGGCATCTGGTATATAAAAAGGACGTAATAAATTCTTTCTGCATAGAATGAGTACATATTATCAGCATACTCTGATAGAGATTCAAATACAAAGGCAAAATGAGGTTAAAGATTTTCTTCTAGGTTAAGCAGCTTTTAAGTGACAATGCCAGGGTGTGGATCTAGTGAACATGGCTCTAGAGTCTGTGTTCTTTATTGCTACATTATATCTTCAGGTGGGGTGGGAGTCTCTGTTTTTCCTACTCTGTACCTATTACAGTAACTGGCTAGTAAAGCTATGGAACCATTTGATCTGACTATTCCTAGATGAAAACCCAGGAGTTTAAGTCAACTTTCTGTTTCCAGATTCCTTTTTTGGATATGTACTAAGCTCACGGATTTCTTATAATCAATAATCAAGACAAAAATAAAATATTGTTAGACTTTATAATTTTAGAATAAAAAAACAAGCCCCATAATTAAGAAAAATCTAGAATAATATCAGTTTCACCAACAATATAAAGTTCTATTTTAATAAAAATGCCAATTAGTTTACAAGGCAGTCTAATCAGTTAGAGTTAAAAGATTAATTCAGATATATACAGACTTTAACTTTTATAAATATAAATAACAAGCAGAACTCTTCATTTATTGAGAGAACTACAGGTAAGCAAATTATTAGAAATCAGCTAGGAATAACAGTAGTTAGCCAACTAGCATATCTAATAGGGATCACACTTCATTTTCTAACAATCATGGCAGAAAGGGATAATATGAAATTCACAGCAATTACAGATAGCAATTTATACTGAAGAAAACTCAGCAAACGGCTGAAGGCATGAAGATATTGAGAACTACAGGTAAGCAAATTATTAGAAATCAGCTAGGAATAACAGTAGTTAGCCAACTAGCATATCTAATAGGGATCACACTTCATTTTCTAACAATCATGGCAGAAAGGGATAATATGAAATTCAAAGCAATTACAGATAGCAATTTATACTGAAGAAAACTCAACAAATGGCTGAAGGCATGAAGATATAATTAACTGTCTTATGGCAAGTTTACATGGTTTGTATTATTTATCATATACAATGTAATTTAGTGTCTAAAATATATCAAATTCTACTTCTGCTATGTTACCCTTTATTAATATTTATATAAGAGGAAGGAAGAGTCTCTTGGACAGAGGCAATATATATAAAATGAAAGTATTCTTGGTACCACTACCATATTCTCCATTTAAAAAAAATCTCCACTCTGATCTTAATCTTTCAAGCTGTACACATACCTAGTGTTGAAAAGCCACCTAGATTCTGCTTAGAAGAAAAATGTTGCTGTCAAATGACAGGCAAGATTAAACGTACCTTTGCAACAGCACATTAAATCTATAATTATTTTTCATATCAACAAAGATTAATTAAATTTCATGCCTCAAATTGATTACTGAATTTGAAACTGTCTATCTTTGTTAGGAAAAAATGTATTTTAGGCCAATTTAACCTAGGACAATGATATTTTCTTCATGCTTTCATTATTTCTTATTATCACCTTGAGGTTTGCTAGAATTTCTTTTAATGCTTATTATGGAAAGTCTACAAAATGTTTCTTTAGGATTCATATGTCTCTACTGAGTGAGAACATTGAGTTTAGTCTTGTGCCTACCTCTAGAGGGAATGGATTCAACACATTTGGTGCATTCTTAAATTTTATAACATATAATATTGACTACTCATAATAGGTTAAATATTATCACTATTACATGCTACCTCATTTTCTAATGAAAATATCAATAAAAGTTCTCATGTATTTGCAAATACTTAAATATAGTGATAGCTCTAGGCAAAACTTCAAAGTATATAAAATCATCATTGCCCCTGTTTTTTTGCTATGATGTCAGTGCACACTTCAGTGCCCAAAGTCTCAACTCTTTCTCACATCTTTCCATGTTCAACATGTATGTACTTCCAGGAAGGCACACTTTATTAGCTCTTTATATTTGACAGTGGATATAAGCCACAGGGATACCTACTCTAGTGCTATTTTAACTTTCTCATCTTCCTCTTCTGCTATTTTAAAGAAATTTCAGTCAGCAGGTCAAAAAGTGTTCTAGAAAAGGAGGTGACTCTTTGGACATATCTGAAATTGTATCACAAATGGTGATTATCACTACCCAAAGATGGCTCTGCTTCAAGTAAAACTTAAATCTCACAATTGTGACTGTAGACTGTGAAATATATAAGCCAAAGAAAAATAGAAGTGGTCTGAAGAAAGGGCTTTAAATACAGCCTCCACTTCATCTTTGCCAGGGATGCTATATTTGCTAGAAAAATATCTTTGTACTTATAACTCAATTACGTTACATGCAAATTTAAAAAATCAGTCAAAAGATTTTGTGAGTTATTATCTCATATGATTTATTATAATTTATCATATATTGCTGATAAATATTTGTCAACAGCATTTATAATTTAATACTATATTAAAATCTTATCTAATACTTTGTACTATAGTTGAAAAGGGAAAAAAGTGTTAATTATTTTTCTCTTTCCCAGACGTAAAAACATATTTCCCTTAGATACACATTTCAGAATACGAGAATAAATGTTTTCAAATTACCAGAAGTCAGCAGGGCAAAAAGATTACAAGAATGTAGCTTGTTAGTTTTTCATTGCAAGAGGCATCAATCTTTATCCCTACCATCTCTCAATGCAAAAGTATCTAGGCTTTTATACCACTTGAACAAAGATTTCCTCAGGAAGGCAATATCATCCTCCCATTTTTCCAAATGCTTTCCAACATACCTGGGCTCATGATAGTTGAGATATGAATAATGTTCCAAGAGTTTCCAAGTTATCCCATTATCATAAGAATAATGTAATAAAACTCCTTCACCAGGTTGGTCAGGGGCTTTGCATGTGCTCAGAACAGACTTGCTTCCCAGCCTCAATGTGAACTGGAGAAACCTAGATATGAACTGTCTATAATTAGTGTGCATAAACATTTAAAACATTCATTGTGGCTTTTAAAGAATTTCGAATCAATTTCAATAAACTACTCAAAAGCTGTAGGTTTCCATTCATCCCTCTTCTATAAAATATAAGCAATTTCACTAAGATATATATGAATATATGTAGAAGATGAGGTCAATACATGCATTTTATAGACACCTATTTATACAAATATAACCATATGTTTACACATATTTGTATACTACATACTTGTGTACATACACTTAAAATGTCAAACAATCATTCTCTTGCTACATTATTAAGCACTGGGGGAAGGGAAGATGTAGGGTAAATCTAATCAGCTTCTGCAAGCTGCCAAATAAATAAAACAACATAAATAATTAACTAGCCCTTGGCTTAAGAACTGTTTCGATGCTAACATTTTATATTTAAAAAAATCTAGTCAGTCATTAGTATCTTAAAATCATAGTGAGCCTTTTAATTTATTAAAAACTAGGGCAAATTAACCCTATACAAACTATAAGCTTCCTCTCATCTTGACTGAAAATCAGAAGATATATATATATATTAGTAATAACAAAGAAAGAAAATTAATAAATATGAATTCAATCTTTGCTATCTTACTTCTGTATGTATTTCATTTTGCTTTAACTCACCTGGATTGTGAGCTGTCAAGGAAAGATGTGATTAACTGACGCCTCCCATCTTTGTTGAAAACCAGGGCCTTACCACTGGCCAAGACACCACAGCCAAAGCTGACTTCAGCACCACGGATAGAGTAAAAATTATGGTAAGATGAGAGCCTGGAACTGCCAAAGCTTTCAGAAACAAACATTGGGAATGTCTGGGATGCCATCTCACAAGCTGGGCCAGAAAATCCAGGGTCACATCTGAAAGAGAGACCATGAAATTAAATCCTAAATGTTAGTCTTTTCAGAGATTTCTTTATTTACTTTAGGGATGAGGAAGTCCAGAAGCCAGTACTTGAATGAATGGTGAGCAAGGCTTATTTGTTTTTGGAGAATACTGAATTTGAAGACTTGATTTGGGAGAAGTTACTGTAAATACTCCAAAAGAATACAGTCCTGCTGTAAAAAAAATTATGATTAAAACATTTATTTAGCACTTGCCCTCAACCAATGCCAATAATTTACCTGCAAATGTATCTATATTTGTGTATATTTCCAATTTAAAATCTTCGTAAAAGTTATATGTATGTAATTTTATTCACAATGATGTTCATTAAATTTATAAAAGAAACAATGTAGGTAAAATATTTCTATAGGATATCTAGAATAAATTTCCTTTAGAAACAAATGTAAAAATATATGCTATGTTTTTTTACAGTAATTCCTGGAAATATTCAGAAAAGATCGGAAAATAAATCTATTTTTATTTCAAACTGAATTGGCATTATAAAGGGAATGCATACACCCTTGACCTAGATAGATGTCCTTAGCAGAACTGTGTTGTCTCTCAGTGGAATCCCACATTAGCGGTGCTTCGAGAAAAAGCAAATTCCCCCCTCACTCACACTACACAACAGCCTGCCCGCTGCCATATAAGGATGTACTGTATGTATGTGAGCTGACTAGAATATAGATAGAGTTACCTGAGTCTTCTGTTAGTGACAGAACTCATCACAGATGACCTAATAACTGAGTATCAGAAACTTCTTATATTTTAAGGAGTTTGCTCACCAGGAATCAGTTTCAAATTCTTTATTTGTATGGCACTATTTCCTTCTCACAATAATTACATTACCCATTGTAAAATTAAATGGGTATCTTTTTGGGTGGGTGGCAGGTTTCCAAGCATTCAAAAATTTCTAAAACCTGAAATAAGCCTTTTATTTTTATTTATTTATTGAAATTTTAATTGAAGTATGTTTGATTTATAAGGTTGGGTTTGTTTTTGGTGTGCATAAAAGCGATTCAGATATATATATTGCTTTTCAAATTATTTTCCATTATGGTTTATTACAGGATATTGAATACAGTTGTCTGTGCTATACAGTTGGTCCTTGTTGCTTATCTATTTTGTATACATAGGGTGTATCTGCTAGTTCCAAACTCTTAATTTGTCCCTCCTCCACTGCTTTTTCTGTTTGGTAACCATTAGTTGTCTTCTATGTCTGTGAGACCGTGGAACACGTATTTTATAAAGCAAGTGCACCAACAAGGTGATATTATAGCAACACTTACAGACTACTTCATTAGCACAAATGCAGAAACTGAGATCTATGCCAGCCTCACAGAGGGTCCCTGGAGTATATGAATGTCCTGAAATCAAATGCGAAATTTTATATGTACTAGATATTCCTTGGGAGGTTTAAGTTATCATCATTTTATCAAAGAGGCTGCATCCTAAAAGGCCAAGAACTATTGTAGCACACAGATAAGGTTGTCTTGGCATTAGGGATGGGAGTGGAAAAGAAAACCAATATTTACAGAGCAGGTAAATACGCCTTAAACAGCTTACTTCTTTCTCAGGTTATCCCTTTGACTTAGTCCAATTCTGAATAGCCAAGCAGTTTCTAAAAAGGATTAAAAGCCTGCTAAAGAGGACACATTTTTAACATTGGAAAACAATATGGTTTACCATGGCCACAAATTGGAATTAATGTTCCCCAGTAAGATTATCTATTGCCAGACTGCTTTTCAGAGCAAATGTATATCTGTATATTAAATGCATCTTCTTCAGTCTAGTGATTGGGGGAAACTGGTGATCATTTAGAGAAGACTCACTTTGGAGTCACTTCCCATTTTGAAAGTGTACTTTAATCAAAAGTTACATAATTGGGATAGAACGCTGATAAGGAGTTCACTCAAATATATAATACCTTTGTAGCCTTTGTTTTGCAGCAGAATAGTAGGCTGACACACACTGGGGATTTCAGGAATGTCCAGAGGCTCTTCCAACTCCAAATATGTTCCTTATTGGTTCATCTATGCACCCTTAAATGTGGCANCACATCTTTCCAATTTAAAATCTTCGTAAAAGTTATATTATATGTATGTAATTTTATTCACAATGATGTTCATTAAATTTATAAAAGAAACAATGTAGGTAAAATACTTCCATAGGATATCTAGAATAAATTTCCTTTAGAAACAAATGTAAAAATATATACTATGTTTTTTTACAGTAATTCCTGGAAATATTCAGAAAAGATCGGAAAATAAATCTATTTTTATTTCAAACTGAATTGGCATTATAAAGGGAATGCATACACCCTTGACCTAGATAGATGTCCTTAGCAGAACTGTGTTGTCTCTCAGTGGAATCCCACATTAGCGGTGCTTCAAGAAAAAGCAAATTCCCCCCTCACTCACACTACACAACAGCCTGCCCGCTGCCATATAAGGATGTACTGTATGTATGTGAGCTGACTAGAATATAGATAGAGTTACCTGAGTCTTCTGTTAGTGACAGAACTCATCACAGATGACCTAATAACTGAGTATCAGAAACTTCTTGTATTTTAAGGAGTTTGCTCACCAGGAATCAGTTTCAAATTCTTTATTTGTATGGCACTATTTCCTTCTCACAATAATTACATTACCCATTGTAAAATTAAATGGGTATCTTTTTGGGTGGGTGGCAGGTTTCCAAGCATTCAAAAATTTCTAAAACCTGAAATAAGCCTTTTATTTTTATTTATTTATTGAAATTTTAATTGAAGTATGTTTGATTTATAAGGTTGGGTTTGTTTTTGGTGTGCATAAAAGCGATTCAGATATATATATTGCTTTTCAAATTATTTTCCATTATGGTTTATTACAGGATATTGAATACAGTTGTCTGTGCTATACAGTTGGTCCTTGTTGCTTATCTATTTTGTATACATAGGGTGTATCTGCTAGTTCCAAACTCTTAATTTGTCCCTCCTCCACTGCTTTTTCTGTTTGGTAACCATTAGTTGTCTTCTATGTCTGTGAGACCGTGGAACACGTATTTTATAAAGCAAGTGCACCAACAAGGTGATATTATAGCAACACTTACAGACTACTTCATTAGCACAAATGCAGAAACTGAGATCTATGCCAGCCTCACAGAGGGTCCCTGGAGTATATGAATGTCCTGAAATCAAATGCGAAATTTTATATGTACTGGATATTCCTTGGGAGGTTTAAGTTATCATCATTTTATCAAAGAGGGTGCATCCTAAAAGGCCAAGAACTATTGTAGCACACAGATAAGGTTGTCTTGGCATTAGGGATGGGAGTGGAAAAGAAAACCAATATTTACAGAGCAGGTAAATACGTCTTAAACAGCTTACTTCTTTCTCAGGTTATCCCTTTGACTTAGTCCAATTCTGAATAGCCAAGCAGTTTCTAAAAAGGATAAAAAGCCTGCTAAAGAGGACACATTTTTAACATTGGAAAACAATATGGTTTACCATGGCCACAAATTGGAATTAATGTTCCCCAGTAAGATTATCTATTGCCAGACTACTTTTCAGAGCAAATGTATATCTGTATATTAAATGCATCTTCTTCAGTCTAGTGATTGGGGGAAACTGGTGACCATTTAGAGAAGACTCACTTTGGAGTCACTTCCCATCTTGAAAGTGTACTTTAATCAAAAGTTACATAATTGGGATAGAATGCTGATAAGGAGTTCACTCAAATATATAATACCTTTGTAGCCTTTGTTTTGCAGCAGAATAGTAGGCTGGCACACACTGGGGATTTCAGGAATGTCCAGAGGCTCTTCCAACTCCAAATATGTTCCTTATTGGTTCATCTATGCACCCTTAAATGTGGCATTACAGTCACCTTGAATGTCAGGGGAAGAAGCTTGCCCCACTCTTAAGACACACAGATGATACCTGGGTAGGAAGGTTTCTAATACTCTCTGTCCTCATTAGCATCTCTAACAGAAATCAGGATAATAAGTTGTCCGTTTAGAAAACCAGGCCTTTTTGCCCCAGTTGCTTAATAATAAAATATTAAATATACTTCCCAAAGGAAATGCTCAGTTTTTCTATTGAAAATTGCTCTTTTTGTAAGTAATCCTCTGTCCAGTATTACTTCTGATAGTTACCACCCTGTGGTCTTTAGCTACTTCTGATCACATGTTACATAGGGTTAACACTAACCATTTTGTCATTAAAAATATATTGACTTGATTGTTAAAAAAAAAAAAAAGAAAACCAGGCCTGGGGATTGTACACAGCCAAGGAAGTGTTAGAAAGCTGGAGAGGTGGAATCCTGGTAGCAACAGTAGTGACTAAGGGAGCAAAGTGGGGAGAAGAACAGCTGCAGAGGTCCAAATTCAAGGATCTGTTTAAAGGACATAAATGGTATTGAATGTGAATTACTTTTCTGTGGAATTCTGCCTAAACTTGAAAGGCATACATTGCCGGAAAAGGAGGTAGTGGCCAAACACTTAGCCCAGTCACAAATGCAGAAAGCCAATGAATGTTACAAGAAACATTGCCAGGAACAGGGACAAAACTAAAGTTCCAACTGGTGAAAAAATTTTGCAAGACCTCAGCAGGAAGAAAAGGCTACAATTATTCAGGATAATGTATAGTGTCTAAAAAAAAGATGCCCCAAAGGCATCTGCCATTCAGATTTTTGTTTGCATCCATCATGGGTGAAACAGATGGCTGCCTTAACAAAGTTATTTAATGCTAACAGAGATACTGTACACAAAATAATGAGGTACAAAGTGTAACCATTGTAATTATAGATAGGTATTTCAGAAACAGAACTTTCTATTTTCATTAATAAAAGCAGCTGTCATTTTAGATAATTTGCTTTCAAAATGGAAAAGGAGGTAGTGGCCAAACACTTAGCCCAGTCACAAATGCAGAAAGCCAATGAATGTTACAAGAAACATTGCCAGGAACAGGGACAAAACTAAAGTTCCAACTGGTGAAAAAATTTTGCAAGACCTCAGCAGGAAGAAAAGGCTACAATTATTCAGGATAATGTATAGTGTCTAAAAAAAAGATGCCCCAAAGGCATCTGCCATTCAGATTTTTGTTTGCATCCATCATGGGTGAAACAGATGGCTGCCTTAACAAAGTTATTTAATGCTAACAGAGATACTGTACACAAAATAATGAGGTACAAAGTGTAACCATTGTAATTATAGATAGGTATTTCAGAAACAGAACTTTCTATTTTCATTAATAAAAGCAGCTGTCATTTTAGATAATTTGCTTTCAAAAATTTTCAGGACAACTTTAGAAATTACAAAAATGTCAGCTTCTCTATGTTAATTTTATTTGAAATGTACTAAAGAAGAGGATGATCTGTCTACAGATAATGAGTAAAGATAAACTCGAGGAAAATACCAGTTGATGTTTCATAGTTCTAATGAGTCAGTGTTTCTGGGCAGGAGCTGGTAGTTTGATTAAAAAAAGGCAGAGATACTTATTCTATTTTGAGATAAAATGGGAACTTCTCAATTCTTTATATATATATTTCCATTACAAACATTTCCATTATGCAGAATGGTGTCTCTGTTAATTAAATTCATTATGAAATACAGTTTAAAAAGTTAACCTGAGACTCAATGTGACAGAGTAAGAGGATGTAGAACTTACCCCTACCCAATAAACACATTAAAAATACATCCATATGTGAAACAATTCTTATGTAAAACTAAGTGGAAACTGGCAGAACTCCCACACAACCAAGGCTGTAAGAAAGGTGGTCATGTAACCAGGTAGGATGGGAAAAAATAGGCATCAGTTGGGTCCTGTACCTCTGGGAGGGGTCTAAGAGGAAAGGAAGGACCGCACGGGTGGAATCTCACCCTGGGGAGGGGGCCACAGACTAGGTATACAGGTACTGGGGTCCTACATGCAGGAGTACCCAAGTTCCCTTGGGTGCTGGGAGAATGGCTGGGACAGACAGAAGGGCTGCAGAAGCCTAGACTCCACTCGCCAGGAGTAGGAGGGTGCTGACTTGCCAACAGATAGGGCAGAGAGTGCTCTGGACTAGNTGTGAGTCTGAGTGAACTCTGGGAGTTGGTGATGGACAGGGAGGCCTGGCGTGCTGCAATTCATGGGGTTGCAAAGAGTCAGACACGACTGAGCGACTTAACTGAACTGAAAGGGAACAGAGCCAGCTGGAGCCTAACCTGCAGCTTTTCCCCTCCAGCAGCTGGAAAGCAGAGCCAAGCCCTGACAGAATTCCAACAGTTACGGAGCAGAGAGGAGTTCCATCTCACACCCTGCACAGGCTCTAGCTCTTCCAACATCAACTACACCCCCTATCAAGGTGATAGAGGCCAGCATACCCTCAGGAAAGATGTGGCTGGCATACAAATCAAATTCAGTCTCATACTAAAGACACTGATGCACTCACAAAAAAAACACCTTTTCAGGGCCATTACAGATAACTATTTCACCTAAATTCATAAAGACAATGAAAGTTAAGTAAATTGAAATGCAGAGTAACTACTCCCAATTGAAAGAGCAAGAGAAAACCCCTGAAAAAATAAACAATGAAATAGAGTTTATAAGACACTGAGACAGAGTTGGTAATAAAAATGCCAACTAAATTAAGGAAGACTAGCAATATAAACGCAGATCATTTTAACATGTAATTTGAAAATATAGAGATGACCCAATCAAAAATAGATATTCAGTTTCTGAGATAAAAAACTTTCTAGAAGCAATGAATAATTAATCAAGAAAATGATACAGAAGAACGTATAAATAGAATAATGGAAATTACCCAATCAGAACAGCAGACAGAAAAACAAATGGAGAAATGAAAGCAACATATAAGATCTACAGGATAATACAAAACATTCCTACATATGCATGATAGGGGTTCCAGAAGGATAAGAGGGAAAGAAGAGGATCAAAAATGTTTTTGAAGAAATTATGGCTGAAAATTGTCCAAACCCAAAGAAGGAGACAAGAAGGAAAATTATCCAGGTGCAGGAAGCACAGAGGATCCTAAATAAGATGAACCCAAACAGAACCACACTAAGACATATAATAAAAAAAGGTAAAATTTAAAGATAAAGAAAGAATTCTAAAGGCAGCAAGAGAAAAACAGAGTCATACACGAGGGAAAACCCATAAGGCTATCAGCTGATTTCTCTGCAGAAACTTTTCATGTCAGAAGGGAGTGGTATGATATATTTGAAGTCCTGAAAGGGAAAAATCTGTCACCTAGAACACTCTACCTGGCAAGATTATAATTTTGAACAGAAGAAAAGATAAAGAATTTCTCAGAGAAGCAAAAACTAAAATAATTCAGCAATACTAAACCCATCCTAAAATAAATGTTGAAGGGTCTTCTCAAGATCACTTAAATGATAGGAAATAGATTAAAAAACAACAAAAAAATTATAAAAGCAACCATAACTACGATAAACAGTAAAGGGATAAACATGAAGATGTAAAAAAAAATGGCAAAAAAAAACATAACATGTGGGGGAGGGGAATAAAAATGTAGATCTTTTACAATGTATTTGAACTTAAATGCCTATAAGTTTTATCAGTTTAAACAGTAGATAGCTATGGGTCAACATATATGAACCCAATGCTGTGGTTTAGTCACTAAGTCATGTCTGACTCTTGTGACCCCATGGGCTGTAGCCAGCCGGTCTCTTCTGTCCATAGGGTTTTCCAGGCAAGAACACTGGAGTGGGTTGCCATTTCCTTCTCCAGGGGATCTTCCTGACCCAGGAATCAAACCTAGGGCTCCTGCACTGCAGGCATATTCCTTACCG
Organism: Oreotragus oreotragus; assembly: GCA_006410675.1. Classification (NCBI taxonomy): domain Eukaryota; kingdom Metazoa; phylum Chordata; class Mammalia; order Artiodactyla; family Bovidae; genus Oreotragus; species Oreotragus oreotragus. The sequence goes on along the minus strand of SJYX01014755.1, from coordinate 148,401 downwards.
ACTGAGGGAAACGCATGGTAACCACAAATGAAAAAAATATACAAAAAATGCACAAAATTCAAAAAGAAAGAAACTGAAGTAAACTATAAAAGAAAATGATCAAGCTACAAAGGGCAAAACAAAAAGAAAAAAGAAGAACTATAAAAACAACTGGAAAACAAGAAATAAAATGGCAATAAGTACATACTTAATAATTTTGGAGAGGATGTGGAGATAAGGGAAACTTGTATACTTTTGGCGGAAAAGCAAATTGATACAGCTACTTGGAAAAGAGTATGGAAGTTCTTTAAAAAATTAAGAATAGAATTACGATATGTTTCAGCAACTCCACTCCTGAGTATATATCCAGAAAAAACAAAAACTCTAATTTGAAAAAATATGTACACTCCAATGTTCTCAGCAGTACTTTTATAACAGCCAAGATATGGAAGCAACTCAAGTGCCCATTAACAAATGATTTACTTAAGAAGATATGATATATATGTATAATCACATCTGAGTAATGGAAAGTTACTCAGCCATAAGGAAGAATGAAATATTGTCATTTGCGGCAATGTGGCTGGACCTAGAGAATATTATGCTTTTTGACGTAAGTCAGAAAGAGAAAACAAATACTGTATGATATCAGTTGTACGTGGAATCGAAAAAATAATACAAATTAATATATATAGCAGAACAGAAATGGATGCACAGACATAGAAAATAAACTTGTGGTTACTGAAGGGGAGAGGGAAAAGAGGAGGGACAAACTAGGGGTATCAGATTAATAGATATAAGCTATTATATATAAAATAGATAAGTAACAAAAATTTACTGTACAGCACAGAAAACTATTCTCATTACTTTGTAATAACCTATAATGCAATATATTAGGTTGGTGCAACAGTAATTGTGGTTTTGCATTGTTGAACTTTGCTGATTGATATTGGAATACACTCTTAAATAAATGTGGTTATACATCATTTTAATGTGCATTTCTTACTTTATGTTTTTTTGCTAATGACTTATTACTTGTTTTGTATTTTCTGATTATTTCAGACTATGAAAATGATGTTAGACAAAAAGCAAATTTGAGTGATTTTCTTATTCGAGTTCAAACTGGGTCGTAAAGCAGCAGAGACAACTTGCAACATCAACAATGCATTGGGCCCAGGAACTGTTAACGAAAGTACAGTGCAGTGGTGGTTCAAAATGTTTTGCAAAGGAGACGAGATGAAAAGAGTAGTGGCCAGCTGTCAGAAGTTAACACCATCTGAGAGCATCACTGAAGCTGATCCTCTTAAAACTACACAAGAAGTTGCCCAAGAGCTCAATGTCAACTATTCTATGGTCATTCTACATTCGAGGCAAACTGGAAGGGTGAAAAGCTCAATAAGTGGGTGACTCGTAAGCTAACTAAAAATCAAAATATTGTTGTTTTGAAGTGTTGTCTTCTCTTATTCTACATAGCAANAAATTGATACAGCTACTTGGAAAAGAGTATGGAAGTTCTTTAAAAAATTAAGAATAGAATTACGATATGTTTCAGCAACTCCACTCCTGAGTATATATCCAGAAAAAACAAAAACTCTAATTTGAAAAAATATGTACACTCCAATGTTCTCAGCAGTACTTTTATAACAGCCAAGATATGGAAGCAACTCAAGTGCCCATTAACAAATGATTTACTTAAGAAGATATGATATATATGTATAATCACATCTGAGTAATGGAAAGTTACTCAGCCATAAGGAAGAATGAAATATTGTCATTTGCGGCAATGTGGCTGGACCTAGAGAATATTATGCTTTTTGACGTAAGTCAGAAAGAGAAAACAAATACTGTATGATATCAGTTGTAACAAGATATGGAAGCAACTCAAGTGCCCATTAACAAATGATTTACTTAAGAAGATATGATATATATGTATAATCACATCTGAGTAATGGAAAGTTACTCAGCCATAAGGAAGAATGAAATATTGTCATTTGCGGCAATGTGGCTGGACCTAGAGAATATTATGCTTTTTGACGTAAGTCAGAAAGAGAAAACAAATACTGTATGATATCAGTTGTACGTGGAATCGAAAAAATAATACAAATTAATATATATAGCAGAACAGAAATGGATGCACAGACATAGAAAATAAACTTGTGGTTACTGAAGGGGAGAGGGAAAAGAGGAGGGACAAACTAGGGGTATCAGATTAATAGATATAAGCTACTATATATAAAATAGATAAGTAACAAAAATTTACTGTATAGCACAGAAAACTATTCTCATTACTTTGTAATAACCTATAATGCAATATATTAGGTTGGTGCAACAGTAATTGTGGTTTTGCATTGTTGAACTTTGCTGATTGATATTGGAATACACTCTTAAATAAATGTGGTTATACATCATTTTAATGTGCATTTCTTACTTTATGTTTTTTTGCTAATGACTTATTACTTGTTTTGTATTTTCTGATTATTTCAGACTATGAAAATGATGTTAGACAAAAAGCAAATTTGAGTGATTTTCTTATTCGAGTTCAAACTGGGTCGTAAAGCAGCAGAGACAACTTGCAACATCAACAATGCATTGGGCCCAGGAACTGTTAACGAAAGTACAGTGCAGTGGTGGTTCAAGATGTTTTGCAAAGGAGACGAGATGAAAAGAGTAGTGGCCAGCTGTCAGAAGTTAACACCATCTGAGAGCATCACTGAAGCTGATCCTCTTACAACTACACAAGAAGTTGCCCAAGAGCTCAATGTCAGCTATTCTATGGTTATTCTACATTCGAGGCAAACTGGAATGGTGAAAAGCTCAATAAGTGGGTGACTCGTAAGCTAACTAAAAATCAAAATATTGTTGTTTTGAAGTGTTGTCTTCTCTTATTCTACATAGCAATGAACCATTTCTCGATAGGATCATGATGTACAATGAAAAGTGGATTTCATACAACAATCAGTGACAACCAGTTCAGAGGCTGAATTGAGAAGAAGCTTCAAAGTACTTCCCAAAGCCAAACTTGCTCCAAAAAAAAGGTCGTGGTCACTGTTTGGTGGTCTGCTGCCAGTCTGATCCACTACAGCTTTCTGAATCCCAGCAAAACCATTACATCTGAGAAGTATGCTCAGAAAACTGATGAGATGCACCAAACAGTGGCTGAAACTGTCATTGGTCAACAGAAAGGGCCTAATTCTTTTCCAAGACAATGCGTGACTGCACATAGAACAACAAAGACTTCAAAAGTTGAATGAATTGGGCTAGGAAGTTTTGCCTCATCTGGCATATTCACCTGACCTCTCGCCAACTGACTCCTACTTCAAGAGTCTTGACAACTTTTTGCAGGGAAAATGCTTCCACAACCAGCAGGAGGCAGAAAAAGCTCTCCAAGACTTTGTAGAATCCTAAAGCATAGATTTTTATGCTAAAGTAATAAACAAATATATTTCTCAGTGGCAAAAATGTGTTGGCTGTAATTGTTTCCATTTTGATTAATAACGATGTATTTGAGCCTAGTAATAATGATTTAAAATTCACTGTCTAAAATCGCAATTATGTTTGCACCAATCTAATCTGCAAAAGCAATGAGTCATTATGCTATTCACCTGACACTAACACAATACTGTAAAGCAAGTATACTTCAAATAAAAAACAAAGCTAACCTGACACTCTGTTCTCAGTGGTGACCAGTATTTTGCCTTATAAAGATAATTTACAAATGATCAGGTTCAAAACCCTTTTATGATTTTTCCATTAAGCAATTAATTAGTGACTTTCTAATTTGGAGGACAAGAAGAGACAGATTAGATGATCCATTGTTGAAAATCTATCTGTATAACAAAGACTATAGTTTCAGGGATTCTCAGGATATTTTATTAATTAAATATTATAGACAATGATATAATAAATATGACTACCATTTTGCTATGAATATAACACAATGGTCTGGTGGGGGGTAAGGTATTACACTGTTTATGTGCAATTCCATACTTCATATTCAATATCATTATTATGTTAAATTCTTTATATATCATTTTGAAGACCTAAAAGATTCTCAAAAGTAAGGAAGATTTCAAATAGCACTTAAAGATGATGGATTTTCTTATCAAATCTGTTAATTTGGCCTGCTCCAGTTTCCTTTCACATCAGGTTTATGGATCATCATTGATTTTTATAATTTATTTACAAAGCATGCCAGGAATTCAAATATAATTCCTGAACACTAGAACAAATTTATGGAGAAATGTCATAATGAAGAAACTAAAGACATACAAGGCAGCCATCACGATATGAAGAATTCAAATTTGTTTACAAATTTACATGAAGTATGCTATATTTGTTCACAATTTAGCCTAATAGAAAAATTATTTATTAAGCAACTTCCACTTATAAAATACAAAATACATTCAATAATCTATTATGCTGAAATTCCATTTGGAGCATGTTACTTTTGGTCTTGAAAAACCTCAAAAGCCTAAAAAGGAAACTAATTAATTATAAACCAAATTAATACCACCTGTGGTTTCAGTATATAAAGCACATATCAAAAAAGAGAAGTATAAATATTACTTAAAAACGCTTACTTGCAACCATGTCGAGTGCACTGTCCTCTGCCAGAACAGAATTTGAGACATGATGGACCAATATAAACTGCAGGGCAAAAGAGAGCATGTGAAAGATGGCAAAAATCACAGGAAGGGCCAAGACCACCACCAGCATGTGAAACAATTTTGTGAAGCAACAGCCATGAAATCTCTTTCTTGCACAGGAATCCAGTTGACATACAGTGCTGTGTGACAAGGTTAAGTGTGTAGCTACAAATCTGCCAGAATGGTTTTAACTTACATAATCCTTTCAAGATTTTAATCTGTCATAGCAAAGAAAGTAGGAACATAGTACTTTGGGTTCTTAATGCAGTCTCTTCATCTAAAATGGTTTCAGGCAGCATATTAGTGCTTCTGTCTTGAACTTTCTACCAAGTTTATATTCTTTGGGTGGAAATTAAGAATTTACAAAGGATCAACTTGACATATCACAAAGTGGACAGATTATAATCTAATTAAACAACTATCATTGCATTTTCATCTGAGGAAAATCTATATCACTGCAGATGACTGTCATATGCACTTCTAAATATTAATCTATCCTTCCTCAAGTGGAGAGTTAAAATCTGTGGTTGAGCATAAAGTCTTCTCTATACTTGTAGAGCTTTTTAAAAATGGTAGATTTGACTGATAACGATATTACAAACCTAAACTCTAACCGTGGGAATGCTGAGAAAAGGGGCCCTGATTGTTGAATGGTAAGTTTGAGATACTCAGACTCAAATACATTTAAAGATATTAAGTCTTTTGGTAATCAGTACTAGCAGTAACACACTAAATAGTGTAACAGTGGAACAAAACCAATGTGGAATCAGAGATCCAGTGGTTATTGAGCTCTCCTGTATTCAATTTCAGGCATAAGCAGTTACTATTCATTATCATTTTCTTCTCTAAGAATTTTGTTGTCATCTTTCTCTGCTAATTATGAAATCATTAGGACTCACAGTAGAATAAATTTAAAGGCTCTGTTTTTCTAAGAGTGTGGAAAAGATAAATCCATTTTCTTCACTATTTTCACTAATGTAATCAAGCTAAACAAATTTAAAAAATGGTGACAAACATACTTTGCTCTAGGATCTTTCATTTTACTAAGAATTTTCAATATTGATCTTTTTTTTCTATTTGTTTTCTTTGATGTAATTCTGAAATTCCATAGTGAAATGGGAGAGATTTGGAGGGTATTCTTTGGCAAGTAGACACAAATTTCCCTTGAGAAGATATGTGTGTATTCCTCTTGCCTTTTGAAGAAACCAGAAACCAGGTCTGCTTCTGTAAAAGCCTCACATATAAAATAATATCAGAATTTAAGAGATTCTGTGGCTAGTTCTGCATTTGACATATACTGCTAAACATGCCTATTCCATGTATTTTTATCTTTTCTCGTTCTACTCAAAGCATAATATTGGGAATTCATGACCTGTAGCAAACACTTTCTGATTTAAACTCGTCTGTACATCTTAAGGAAATTTAAATATTCTTTTCATAGGCTTAATTGTTCTTCATTTTGCACTTTACTTTTTTGATAATCTAAAGTAATCTAAGCTCATTCTAAGACCATTGAAAAGTATGACAGCAGGAAAATGTCATACATAGCCCACAGTGCAGAGGCATATACTCATTCCCTAGAGCTAATCAACAGGTAATTCAAGTTCTATGGAAAATAGTCTGCTGCTGCTAAGTCACTTCAGTCGTGTCCGACTCTGTGCGACCCCAAAGACGGCATCCCACCAGGCTACCCCATCCCTGGGATTCTCCAGGCAAGAATACTGGAGTGGGTTGCCATTTCCTTCTCCAATGCATGAAAGAGAAAAGTGAAAGTGAAGTCACTCAGTCTGTCCGACTGTTAGCGACCCCATGGACTGCAGCCCACCAGGCTACTCCGTTCATTGGATTTTCCAGGCAAGAGTACTGGGGTGGGGTGCCATTGCCTTTCCCGGGAAAATAGTCTACCAGTGGAGAAATTTCATTTTAACAAATTCATCTCCAGACATTTTTGCAAATACAGTGTGTTTGTTTCTATATGCTTGTACCCACGTGGCTCATATGGTCTTTGAAATCTGAGTCTTTTATTGATCTTTTAATATAGATTGTTTAAAAAATTTACCAAGATGATTAGACTGCATTACTGGCTCAATGGACATAAATCTAAGCAAACTCCAGGAGACAGTGAAGGGCAGGGAAACCTGGTGTGCTACAGTTCATGAGGCCACAAAGAGTCAGATACAACTCAGTGACTAAACAACAACAAACAGCAAATCATTTTGCCTAACGTCATTTCTGAGTTTTAAGAACTGAAACTTCTTGAATTATTTGTGCATTAATTTTTAAATTATTCAGAAAAACAAAAATGTTAAGAGATGGAAATTTAGCATTTTACAATAGTGAAGAGTTTTCCCACTTTATAAAGTTAACATAAGTCAGTGGCTATCCTAAACTAACTTAAGTATTGATATTTTGTCATTTCTTCCCTCCCTTTTACTTCCTTGCAGTACAACCGATTCAGTCAAATTTATATACTCTTTAAAAACAGGAAATCTCTGAATCTGCCTGAAGTGAGAATTGTTAAGTGAGTTGGCTATTAAAAAAAAAAAAACAGGAAATTTACAGTCATGGACTCCAACAGATAAATATCTTCTCTCGTGAGTACTCAACAAGAGTGATACTGGCTTTACTGTTATGCAACAATTTATCAACAATTCATTTAAAAATTAAAGATAACAGGATATTTTATGTATTTCTAAAATTTCCCTTTATGCTATTTTCTGAAAAGGATGTAAAAATTTCACACAGAAGTTTCATTTTAGAGATGATGTTTCCTGATATGTGGTGTCTGCATCTAAAAAAGAATCATTACAGATGTCACGGTAGTTACTAAGAGAAGAATGAGTCATTTTAATACATGCAGTACAGTATTTATGTTAATTTTGTATAAAGCATTCAAGAGAAATGTTAGGCTATCCCCTGTCATCAACTGCGAATCTGAGTTTCAGAGCTTTATGCATTTTAAAAGAATGTATGTTGAAGCGTACTAGCATCTAATATTGCTGACTCCACTATCTTTATTTTTCTGATTGTGGATCTCTGGGCTTCTAACGAAATGCAAAGGAGAAAGGGAAGAAAGGGCGTTTAATGAATTGCAAGACCATGACTTAGAAATGTGATTCAGTATTTGCAGATGAACAAAAGCACAGGAAGAGTCTACTTCAACGGCATGTGATTATGACAGGCAAAAACTAACCATTATCAATTGCCCACATATTTCCAAGGATTGGTCCTGTTTGTCTCCAGCGAATTCTGGTGTCCCGGGTTAGTGCTGCATTAGGAAGGGGAATTGTTATTCGGTTCCACCTGCAAGAAAGTTAGCACAAAACAGCTTCATATCCAGCTCACACCTTCTGAATCTATTTTACATGCTTTTGATGTTCTAGTCTCTCTACACTTGAGATGGCTGGTAATAAACTCTTTAAATTCATCTGTGGAGTCTGTTTATAATTTTAAAACAAATATATAACTTCTAGAAATATCCATAGCAAATTAAGAGTATCTTATAGCCATTGATTTTTTTTAACTTTTTAAAAGAAAATTTTACATCAATACTCAGACCTTAGATATTATTCTATGATAATCTGTGATGAGCTAGGGTGCTGATTAGCACTGAATACTTCTTATTTTTTGCTACTCTCTAGTTCTATGTGATTTAAACATAGGCTAGGAAGGAAAATAATTTTTGACTTAATCTTGCATTCTTGGAAACATTTTTACTATTTATCTAGTGATATTCTGTAAAGTGGCAAGTATTTTATATAGACATCTTTAATTCTCTTAACGGTCCTTAAAGGGGTATATCATTGTCCTTAATTTACATGGAAAGAGGTGGAAAGTTTGAGAGAGTAAATATGATTATACAAGTAGATGGCAGAACCACGATTTGAGCCCAGGTTCAATTCCAAAGCTTAACTTTCTTCCACTTGTCTATGCTCCATCTTTTCATTAGTAACTATTTTGGCAGTAAGTCTTTTTGGCAAGAACCAGAGGTCACTATATAGAGTTTAAATTTATGCAATCAAAATACAAAAGCTTAATACCTAAAGAATGAATGACTCTCTACAAATTGTGATCACGCATCAGATTTACAAAAATTACTTTTTTAAAAAATGAGATCACTCCTAAATCAGATGAGAAGGAGAAGGCAGCTTCCTTACCTAGTATGCCAAAAACACTAATCTCAGGCTTACTTACTGATTTTGAGTCTGCAACATGGATTCAAATCTCTTGCTATGTTAGAGTTCACTCACCCACTGTAGTTTTCAGAGGAATAGATCGTGCTGTGAGGGAGGTGGGGTCCGGCACAGATCTCAGGCAAACATTCACTGTGGAGTAGCGACCAGGAATGCCCATGGTTGGTAGAAAACTCTAAGCTGATACTGATCACACCAGAAAAGCATAACAAAACAGGGCAAAGATAACAAATGAAAGTAAATGACTCATCTCTGGAGAAGTATATTAAACATCTGTAGAACTAGTGTAAAAAAATTTAAAGATGCTGTTTCCAAAGTGATTGTTTTCCCCTCCACTGAAGTCTGGCCAGCCTTCAAAGTGCAAGCAGTTAAATTACTGCTAATAGAAATGAACGATGTTTTAAAGACAGCAAATGGTAACTTGAGATTGTGCTCCTGAATTTGATAGACGGCAAGACAATTACCATGTCTCACACTGCTACTTCATCCTGTGAACGTGAGACTGACAAAATCCTTAGGAAGGACAAGAGCAACACTTCAGCAAGTAAAACTGAGAATTCATAGCTCTTGAAGTGCTAGTTGGTTTCTGCGTCTATTATTAGGGGGCCACTAAACTATGTGGGGTCAAACATTTTTTCAGTTATTTGTTTTTTCTTCTCTCTCAGCAATCTGTTGGCTACCAGAGCCAATCCAAACACTCTGACACCTAAGATCAACTTCTTAGAATAAAGTCATTTCTACATAAAATCTATCTCATCATACTCACTGTATTATTTAAAGAAATTTTCTTTTTCCCTTGAGGAGAAGTTTATATTTTATGAATAGATACTTTATTAAAAATTAAGGTGATAGCTTACTAAGAAGTTGCTCTGATTGAATAGCCAAGTTCACGTGTTCATTTTTAATTTGTCCACACACACAGAATGTGGCTTCCTACCTGTTCCCAGGCTGCTGTGTTCCACATCCCAGATTAATAGAAAACTGTATCATGTGAGACATTGTAGAAGGGAGAACAGGTAAGATGTGGAAAAAATCTATGGCCCAGACATTCCTATTATGTCCTTGATGGTTCTTTTGCCTGAGACAAAATTTGGTGGCAGGAGTCTGAAGATCAGGATTGATGACTACAGAAACCAAAGATGGAACCTTCAAAACAAAGGAAACCAAAATCACTCATAATTTTCCTTGTGGGAATCAGTGTGAATTCTCCAAGATTCAACTTAACAATTACTATGCATACAACTGCCATTTATTAAGCACCAAGCTATATTCTGCTTATTCCATTTGTTATTTCACATCAAAGATGCTGTCCTTAGGGAACACTCATTTTAATCACTCAGAATTCCTCCTTTGCAAACACCTGAAACTCTGTGTGTGTGACTGGTCAGACTCTTTCTACCTGAAGATAAATTGGCTTAAGGTCTTTAAAGTTATCAAAGCTAATGTATCCATTTTATCTACCTTTGCACTAGACAAAGGCAACTTGACATTAATCAATCTTCTTTTAAAGTGTATTCAAGTAATATAAATTCTTTGCCAAACCAGGTATTCCAAAAATAGGACTCTTAAGCAAAAACACCCATAGCCAATGAGTTACTCCATGATAACTTACATAATTGATTTGGTCTGAGGCAAGCAGCTGACCAGTGCAAGTATAACCCTACCTAGTTATAGCTGGAAAAATTGTCCATTAATAAGATTCCAAACGGTATAACTTGGGTGACCCTAGGATGTGGGGTGTGTTGGATACTTCCTTTGGTTGTTACCTATCTAGCCCGATGTTTATCTTCTGTCCTCCTGACTTAAACTATGAGATGCTAGATGCTGGCTTTGTTCAAGCTTTTTAAAGTACTGGCTCTCTGGCTCAAATTAGCAAAGAGAAAAAAGCAAAGGTAGTAACAATCTATACTTCTACTGGGTCTTCCCAGGTGGCACAAGTGGTAAAGAATCTGCCTGCCAATGCATATGAGATGTGGGTTTGATCTCTGGGTCAGGAAGATCCCCTGGAGGAGGGCATGGCAACCCATTCCAGTATTCTTGCCTGGAGAATCCCCATGGACAGAGGAGCCTGGCAGGCTGCAGTCCATAGGGTCGCATGGAGTCGGACACGACTGAAGCGATTTAGCAAATACTTCTACCATGTCTTTTGCCTAGGAAACTGCAAATGCTGGATTAATACTCACTATGCCTGATAGCAAGTCTGTAAGGCTGCACAGGTAGAGTCACTGTTAAGCGTTTTCTTAGGGACAAGAATAATTGTTAGCTCATTGGGCTCCACCTTATTGTCTCTGATAGGTTGTAATTCAATCTTCCCGATAAAATCTCATCTTTTTGTTTATATCAGGAAAAAAATGAACGCTAAAATAACGTCCATGTCACTTTTAAAGAAATGTGGCAACTTCCTGGATTACCAGAAGAGAGATTTATCCTCTGCATTTAGCAGAGTCTTCACGGTTTTCTGGAACTGGGGTGGGGCCATCTGACACACAGATTGGCATGTGTACCTTGTATGAGGAATAGGAAAGAGTATCCAGTGTAATGTGTTCTTTTCTTCCTTCAGTTTTTGCATACAGGGCAACATCATTTTCATGAGAGGCTCCAGGATCACAAATCCCTCCTGCACACAGAATTTTAAGTGTTAGTACCAATTTGCACCCATGAGCATATCAAATATAGTATTAAAACTTAGAATAAAAAATAATTCTAAAACCCAAATGTCACTTAAGAATGACCCTAAACAAAGTAACTAGATCCAAAGAAATAATTTATGTAGATAGTTCAGATAGGCCATGTTAAAGATCAAAGACTTGACATTTTTGAAGGCCGAAGTTACTATTTACCAAAGTATTTACTATTATTTTGGAGATTACACAAATAATAGTCTGCAACAAACTGTGACTACAGGTCCATATTTTAACTGCCATTAAATAAATGTGCTCTGCTTTTTAATAAACTGTTACTTTCCTATATTTGAGGGCTTTCTGTCAAAGTTCAGAAACTGTTGATTATGATTTTAAAAAACTGTGGTGAATCACTGAATCAAGGATTACTGAAGTAGTGTTACTTAAATGGTTACATGTAGTACCTTTAATATTTTAGTACATATTAAGTATTTGTATTTTAGACGCAGCTCATTTTACATTTTTACTTTTGGTACCTCATTTGATTGTTCGAAGAGTAGTTTATTCCCTATTACACTACTTCACAGTCATATGAAATGATATAAAGTTAGACTTTGAGAGGTGATCAAGATTATTCTGATGATGCAACTGGATTAATCATGCAAGTATCTGAAACTGAAGATCATTTAACTAGTTGGTGGAAGAACCAGGAGTTGATATTAAGTTTTAAACTTTGACCCTCTATTTTTTCACTATTGCATTGGGCCAATAACCTTTATTCTTACGGCTTCTATCAACTGTCTGCTTAACCTGGATTTTAAAGAATTACTTATCTAACCAGAAACTTCTCCCACCCACCATTATCCTTCATAACAACACCAAACCTAACAGCAGGAGTGGCAACACAGATTTTCTGGCAAACATTCTAGCCCTAAGGCCCCAAATTTATAATATTAATTTCTAATTTTATTATTATTATCTTTTGAGAAAAATCTCTTCCAGTTCTTAAATCAACCACTATTAATCTTAATTTTTATCTACAGGAAATTTTTGTCCCTAATACTCTACAGTGACACAAAAAGCAAACTCGAAAACTCCAGAATAAGATTACCCTTTAAGAGTTAATCTAGTCAAGTCAATAAATAATGGATGAGACTCACCATCTGTATAAATAAATAGTCATTTATTGCAAATATCTGGTTTAAACTCAACCTGGATAACTGGGATCTGATCTTGGGTAGTATTACTGAAATGTGATGTTAAATAAGAAGGTTAGAGCCTGACCAGTATAAGAAAGAATATGATAACAGAAGTACCTTGGGTGTTGGTATTTGTTAAAACTGGCACATTACATTGGTCAGACGTATGTAACTTAAGTGTAAGCAAGTGTGGGGCTTCCCTCGTGGCTCAGACGGCAAAAAATATGACTGCAATGTGGGAGCCCTGGGTTCAATCCCTGGGTTGGGAAGATCCCCTGGAGAAGGAAATGACAACCCATTCCAGTATTCTTGCCTGGAAAATCCCAAGGACCAGTACAAGAAAGTACATGATAACACAAGAAACTTGGGTATTGGTATTTGTTAAATTTAGCATGTTACATCTGTTAGACATATGCAACTTCCCATATAACAAATATTTACTGAGCTAAGTAATATGAACTGAGAACAGAGAAGCCAGATATACTGATAATGTAGACCTCATTCTAAAAGATGTTTATTGTTCAAGGGCAACAACCTGTAAAGAGATCATGATTTTGACATCTGATACTATGTTTTTGCATATCATTGCACAGTTCAAGGTTATAGTAAATACAGTTAACCAAGCCATTCTACAGGATAGTCTCGGCAGGTAGGGGGAAAGACCTACATCAAAACTAAATTATCTTTTTAAAAACTGGTTATTGAGCCAATAGAAAAGACTTACCAAAAAGAACAAAAAAGGTGAAAGGTCACAGGCATTATGGGTTTAGAGCACCACATCTAGAGACACAGGAACTGAACCATCAGTTCTCTCTAATTTCATTAATTTGTTCCCTGTAAACCCTCTCTGCTCTCTCAAGAACAGTTCGTGAACTGCATCTGCCTTTCAGAGAGAATAGAAACCCACGTGGGAGTTTCATCCAGCCCAGAATGACAGAACAAGAAAGTCCAAAAGGAGCCAAGACTTTAAAACGATGACACACTTTATCTGAAAGATCCCTCTGGGGGCAATTTATCAGTTCTGTGAAGTTTCAGTGACAGCAGCTCCTTCAGAAAGATACAGATTCTTCTTCAGCTTCATTCACTTTGATGTATTGTGGAAAGGTATGACTCAAGAGGCATTTTGTACAGCAATTAAAGTACAGAAGATTTCAATAGAAACTAGATGGACTGTTAAGTTTTAAAATATTTTAAATCCTGTTTTAAGTATTAACAGCTTTTTAAGACTTTTTTTTTTACATTAAGAAAGTGGTTTTGTTATTTACCGTGTGCAGGATATTGGACCTGAAGGTTCAATTGAGCCCTGACCTCAAAAAGTCTGTAATTTGGCAAGTAACTAATAACATATGTGAAAGAATGATAATTAGCAATCAAGTGTGTCGTGTTGCTGTAACTGCAGCCAAAATTCAGAGAAAAGAAACACAAGTGTAGAATAAGACAGTGGGATATATAGGAGATGCTTGCTGCTGCTACTAAGTCACTTCAGTCGCGTCCGACTCTGTGTGACCTCATAGATGGCAGCCCACCAGGCTCCCCCGTCCCTGGGATTCTCCAGGCAAGAACACTGGAGTGGGTTGCCATTTCCTCCTCCAATGCATGAAAGAGAAAAGTCAAAGTG
>SJYX01014755.1:29336-131281 GCA_006410675.1 Oreotragus oreotragus | reverse complement strand
TTAAAAAGTTGAGCAAATTTTCCAGAAATGACAGTCATAGCAGATTGATATGATCCAAAGGATGAAAACAGGAAGGACACATAGGCAGTGTCTGAGAAGAAGGGAATGTGATCTGTTCTAGATTAACAACTGGCTACTGATTTTCCTAAGGCACAATACTTAGTGAGGGGTTACTTATAAACTGTCTATATCTAAATCTCTTCAAATATTCTTTTCTAGTGGTTCAGATGGTAAACAATCCACCTGCAATGTGGACGACCTTGGGGAAGATCCCCTGGGAAAGGGAATGGCAACCCATTGCAGCATTCTTGTTGGGAGAATCCCATGGGCAGAGGAGCCTGGTGAGCTATAGTCCATGAGGTTGCAAAGAGCCAGACACGACTGAGTGATTAACACTCTCACTCTCACCAAAGTCTTTAAGTCTTTTCCTGTAGTATCCAGTCTTATCCTACCTATCCCGCTGTCATCCTGTCCTAGCCTATCCTAACCTAAACACATCTTTGCTGGATTCTACCTTCTCAAGATCAGATCCCATTCCATGTGTTTACCGATGAACTTCTCGAAAGAGCAGTTCTCTGTCAGTGAGCCATCTCTATTTCTCTTAACTCTATCTACTTTGGCTTCCCAGGCACCATACCATGAAGAATCACTGGTGGGCTCTCTGCCTGTCCAGGTTGCTTTTTGTCTCTGTGGCATTCCTCCACTGCTGATCACCTTCCAGTCATCCCACCCCTGAACCACTCTTTCCCCTTGAATCATGACTTCCTCCTGCATTTCCTTATGCTTTTTCTCACTATACTTTGTCTCTCCTTGTCCTTCTACCTACACCTAGATGAGGGTTCTCCCTACAGAGTTTTCATGTCCTACTCTGTCTCCTGCTTGGGAGAGCACAGTGACTTTTGTGGCTCCAGTTATCACCTGCATGCTGACAACTTTCAAATCTGATTTAGACCCTGAGTAGAATTTCTGTGCTTATATCGCCTTCCAGAACCCCGAACCTCAACATATCTAATCATATAAATCCCTCTACTCCACATTTTCCCTTTACCATAATTATTATTTTTGAAAATAGCAAATTTGGGAAAAGGCATCATTCTTCCAATCTTCTTACAGAGAAATCTGTGTCAGCTCTAAGACTGCTCTCACCATCCGCAGTCAGCTGAGCATGAACTTCAGTTGGCTCTTCTCCAGTTATTCTATCTCTGTCCCTCCTTCACATTATTGCCACCATCACTGTAATTTCTTTGTTGCTTGGATCAGTGCAATAGCCTCCATAATTTAGGGCTGCCAGCTAAAATACTTTGCATGACCAATCCCTATACAAAAAGTTACTTGTTTATCTGAAATTCAAATTTAAATAAGTCTCTCAGTCTTATTTCAGTTCAGTCACCCTGTCATGTCCTTGTGACCCCATGAACCACAGCACTCCAGGCCTCCCTGTCCATCACTAACACCCAGAGTCCACCCAAACCCATGTCCATTGTGTCAGTGATGCCATCCAACCATGTTATCCTCTGTCGTCCCCTTCTCCTCCTGCCCTCAATCTTTCCCACCATCAGGGTCTTTTCTAATGAGTCAGCTCTTCGCATCAGGTGGCCAAAGTACTGGCCTTCCAGCTTCAACATCAGTCCTTCCAATGAACACCCAGGACTGATCTTTAGGATGGACTGGTTGGATCTCCTTGCTGTTCAAGGGACTCTCAAGAGTCTTCTCCAATACCACATTTAGAAAGCATCCATTCTTCGGTGCTCAGCTTTCTTTATAGTTCAACTCACACCCATACATGACCATTGGAAAAACCATAGCCTTGACTAGACAGACTTTTTTTGACAAAGTAATGTCTCCGCTTTTCAATATGCTATCTAGGTTGGTCATAACTTTCCTGCCAAGGAGCTTGCTTGCTTGCTTGCTAAGTCACTTCAGTCGTGTCCGACTCTGTGTGACCCCAAAGACGGCATCCCACCAGGCTCCCCCATCCCTGGGATTCTCCAGGCAAGAACACTGGAGTGGGTTGCCATTTCCTTCTCCAATGCATGAAGGAGAAAAGTGAAAGTGAAGTCGCTCAGTCTGTCTGACTGTTAGCGACCTCATGGACTGCAGCCCACCAGGCTACTCCGTCCATTGGATTTTCCAGGCAAGAGTACTGGGGTGGGGTGCCATTGCCTTCCCCGTGCCAAGAAGCAAGCGTCCTTTAATTTCATGGCTGCAGTCACCACCTGCAGTGATCTTGGAGCCCCAAAAAATAAAGTCTGACACTGTTTCTAATGTTTCCCCATCTATTTCCCATGAAGTGATGGGACCAGATGCCATGATCTTCGTTTTCTGAATGTTGAGCTTTAAGTCAACTTTTTCTGAGGTTGATTCCAGCTTGTGCTTCTTCCAGCCCAGCATTTTTCATGATGTACTCTGCATATATGTTAAATAAGCAGGGTGACAATATACAGCCTTGATGTACTCCTTTTCCTATTTGGAACCAGTCTGTTGTTCCATGTCCAGTTCTGAGTGTTGCTTCCTGACCTGCATACAGGTTTCTCAAGACGCAGGTCAGGTGGTCTGGTATTCCCATCTCTTGAAGAATTTTCTACAGTTTGTCGTGATCCACACAGTCAAAGGCTTTGGCATAGTCAGTAAAGCAGAAATAGATGTTTTTCTGGAATTCTCTTGCTTTTTTGATGATCCAGCAGATGTTGGCAGTTTGATCTCTGGTTCCTCTGCCTTTTCTAAAACCAGCTTCAACATCTGGAAGTTCATGGTTCATGTATTGCTGAAGCCTGGCTTGGAGAAGTTTGAGCATTACTTTACTAGCGTGTGAGATGAGTGCAATATTGTGGTAGTTTGAGCATTCTTTGGCACTGCCTTTCTTTGGGATTGGAATGAAAACTGACCTTTTCCAGTTCTGTGGCCACTGCTGAGTTTTCCAGATATGCTGGCATATTGAATGCAGCACTTTCACAGCATCATCTTTCAGGATTTGAAACAGCTCAACTGGAATTCCATCACCTCCACTAGCTTTGTTCGTAGTGATCCCCCAATAAATCTGGCAACCCTATCCTACTTGGTATTCTATCTTCTAATTTCTGATTGTTTCAGTCTTTCCTTCACTCTATGCCAGAATTACATTTCTAAAACAAAGATTAGAATATTTTATAGAACCGACAGAAATTATTTGACAGCTCCATGTTGCCTAGAGTAAGAGAATCCAAATTCTTCAGTATGATATTAAAGTCAGTCACTTCTCTGGCTTCAGTTCAGGATTCTAGTTCCAATTTATATCTTTCCTTTCAACTATACTGGGAAAATCACCCACCACTATACACATCATGTACCTTTATATTTGTGCTTTTGCTCAAAATGCTGGCTTAGCTTAAACCTTCAAGGCCCAGTTCAAATACCATCTATTTCACATAGCTTTATCCTAATCCCATCTCCATGGCAATATCCAGATCTTCCTTTGCAATTCTGTAACATTTTCATTCCATTACAGCCCAACTGCAATCTTTTTCATAGTTAGATGTTATTTGTGGGCAAGAACTCAAAGTAATTTTTATACACAAAAGAACAAAAAACATTGAGTCTTAATTATTTATTAGACACCATTTGAGGACTTTGCAACTCACTGATAAGCAACTCTGTGATTTAGGTGGCATTATTTTCTCTAGCTGTAGTCTCCATGTATGCTAGCTCAGTGTTCTACATTCAATAGGAATTCATTAAATTTTTTAATTGAATGGAGAGCTTTTATTTGGGATAATGTACTTTGGGCCCATTCAAGTGAATGTTTTCCTCACAGTCAATGTAATTTTAATCGACTCATTAATAATCTGCTTTGTCCTAGAAAGAATTAGAGATAACTTGATCTGTTATATACAGATGACAATCTCTTATACAAAGGCAGTGCACTGAGTTGATTTACCATAATTTACTATGAAAAAATGAAGAACTAAAAAATATTATGTAAAAAATGAAAATATGGAAAAGGGAAAATATTTAAATTAGACTGGCATATTAAATGTTTATTATAATTTGCTGGATGGAGAGTGGTTCTTAAGTTTTCCCAGGAATCAGTCTTAAATGAGAGCTTGTTTGAATTCTAATTATTTAAAGGAAATTAATTTATTAAATTCTTAAAATTTATTTCTAAAAAAGAAAAATTAAAATTTATTCTCTTTAAAAATTTTTTAAAAATTAAGAAACTGAGGTCTGGGTCTTTATACAATTCATTTCAGAGTCAAAGTGAGGATATCTTTATGGCAGGAAGATTACATTATTATGGTTTATATCCACAACATCCTTATAATCAAATGGATCATTATTGAAAATGAGGTAGCATCACACAGGCATGTATTTGACAACATGATACAACTGGAAGTCTGCTTTGCCACTCTGAGCTGTAGGAAGTGAGGAATGTGAGAAATAATGGCCAGTTCAGAAGCCTAGACTTTGGAGGCTTGTTTGTCCTGATGAATTGACATCTTTGCTAGTAAGGTCAAAGGTAGACAATGTTTATTTCCTGTTTCACTTCCAGGTGTGGCCTGTGCTTTTCCAGTCATTTAACAAAGAAGGCATGTGACACCTACTCACATTTTTGGAACAACATCCAGTAAGAGTATGTACCTGTGGCTCTTGCTGACAAAAATGATAAATTTGAGAGGACACACATTTCAACCCCTAATTCCTCCTTGGGTATTTTTCTAAATTTTTAACTATTTATTTGCTCTGCAATCATCTGAAGAAAAATAACACTTTAAAAGTACTTTTTTTTCTGTGCTTACCACCATATTATAAAGTAGAGAATATTAGTAAAGTATTAAAAAGTATTATTAATTGTTTCTTTCTTAGCTTCCCACAACAAAACAGTTATGCAGTGATGAGATAACCATTTAAAACAAATGATTCACTTGGTTGACTGTATTTTGGAGAGGCTAGAGGCTTTGGACAAAGGAGTTACTTTGTTCTTAGCTTCTCTCTCATTGTCTTTTCAGCTATGACCACTGCAGTAGATGTGGAAAGAAGGTTTTAAGGCATTTTGTCTTTAGGTATAGTCATGTAAGAACAAGACTAGCTTCTGTTCAGGATAGTTCCAGCAGGGCTGGTGTGAGGCAGATGTGAGCACCAATTTTGCCCAACCAATAGTACTTATAGTTCATGAATTTTTATTTTATAGTGTAGACAACAAACGACCTTACTTCCTCATGAATAGGTGGTCTAGAATTTGCCCTATTTTGAACAATAAAATTTGTCCAAAATGTACCTACCCATAACAAAGTAAAACCTCAGATTCCCATAACCAGTAGTGTCCAGGTAAGGGGTACATATTTTCCTCTCTCCATCTTTGAGGAAGACCATTGATAAACCTGATTCTATTGTTCCACATTCTGTACCAATGACAGCTCCCACGATGTCCCACCTTTAAAAAAATGACAAACACTAACAGTTAGAATATTAAGTCAAAGCTTTATAGAGTATAACATTTAATTTTTAATGAGGAATATTTACTTAGTAATAAATAATTCTGAAATAAAGATGAGGTATCTCCAATTTTCTTGAAGAGATCTCTAGTCTCCCTTTCTATTACTGTCCTCTATCTCTTTGCATTATTCATTTAAGAAGGTCTTATCTTTCCTTGCTACTCTCTGGAACTCTGCATTCAGTTGGACCAGAAAGAAGGCTTAGCACTGAAGAATTGATGCTTCTGAACCATGGTGCTGGAGAACACTCTTGAGAGTACCTTGGACAGCAAGAAGATCAAACCAGTCAATCCTAAGGAAAATCAACACTGAATATTCATTGAAAGGTCTGGTGCTGAAGCTGAAACTCCAATACTTTGGCCACCTGATGTGAAAAGCAGACTCACAAGACCTGATGCTGGGAAAGATTGAAGGCAGAGGAGAAGGGGGAAGTGGAGGATGAGATGGTTAGACAGCATCACCAACTCAGCAGACGTGAATTTGAGCACATTTTGGGAGATAGTGGAGGACAGAGGAGCCTGGTGTGCTGCAGTCCATGGGGTCGAAAAGAGTTGGACATGACTTAGCAACTGAACAACAACAACAAAGATGTGGCACTACAGGTTTTAGGTAATAAAAATTAAAGGGATAGTGTTAGTCGGTCAGTCACGGCAGACTCTTTGCAACCCCATGGACTGTAACCTGCCAGGCTTCTCTGTCCATGGGATTTTCCAGGTAAGAATACTGGAGTGGGTTGTCATTTCCTTCTCCAGGGAATCTTCCTGACCCAGGGATCAAGCCCAGGTCTCCAGCATTGCAGGCTGATTCTTTACTACTGAGCCACCAGGGAAGCTTCTAAACAAAGTTTTAAACACATTCTTTTCACTATTACAGTTTTTCTGTGGATAAAAATTTGATCAATGCTATGTATAGTGTGACTTCCCCAGTGGCTTCGTGGTAGGGAATCTGCCTGCAACGCAGGAGCTCTAGGAGTCATGGGTTCGATCCCTGGCTTGGAAGATCCCCTGAAGGAGGCCATGGCAACCCACTCCAGTATTCTTGCCTGGAGAATCCCAGGGACAGAGAAGCCTGGCGAATACAGTCCAAAGGTAGCAAAGAGTCAGACACAACTGAAGCTAGTCTGACTAAGCACACATGACATGTATAGTGTATCTGCTACACAATAGCCTTTATCCTCAATGCACTTAAACAGTTGAGACTGGGCATCAAATTTGAACTAAGGAAACAGGAAATCATAAAAGATAGTACCATAATATTATAAATACTTGTATGGTATTTTGCACATTAAAAATAGTTACAGAATGAAAAGTCAAACAACCTGGCAAAAGTCTAGCAAGTTTTCAGAAAGGGGATAAGATTTAAATATGCAGAAAAGAATAAAAATATTTACTATTTAAAAATTCTTGTATCTCCTTAGTATTTATCTCTGCTCGTGTCTAATTTGGCCATTGCTTTTCACACAACTAACTTGTCTACAGAAGTTAGATACACAGACATAAATGGCTTACCTAAGGCTAACTGCCTGTTTGGCTCTGAAATCGAGATAGATATGCTGTTTCTTAGTTTACTGTTATTTTAGTAGTTGCAGTTCTAAGAAGGGTACCCTGCTAAGACAATTATGTTGAACCGTTTGAGACCAAAATATTTAGAAAATATTATTATTATTATTATTTTGTATTTTAACAGATTATCTCAATCATTTAAGGAAAAGCAGCTCCTAATAGTACTGCTGCTGCTGCTGCTGCTGCTGCTAAGTCACTTTAGTCGTGTCCGACTTTGTGGAACCCCATAGATGGCAGCCCACCAGGCTCCCCCATCCCTGGGATTCTCCAGGCAAGAATACTGGAGTGGGTTGCCATTTCCTTCTCCACCTAATAGTACTAAGACTACTGTAAATACCAGGAACCTCTCTCCACTCACACAAGAAAATTTCACACTGGTTCATTGGTCTTTTACCTGCTCCATTTATCCCAATTAAGCCACTCAGTCTACTGATCCACAAAGCAAGTTAAGGTTATAAATGATGCATATGATGACTCCTTTTAGGCATCCATCTGCTTTAGAGTATTTTCAAAATGAAAGATTAAATTGGAAAAGATGGAATTGTCACAGACTAAAAGAACGTTTTATTCAAGTGAGAAATGCAATTAGCAGTCTTTTTCTCTTAATTATTAGTTGTAACTAAGTAACTCTTTTAATCTAAATGAATTGTTTCATGACTTCTACCACAGAGAGGGTTATATGAGACATGATTTAGGCTGTATTATCTCTTTTTAATCTTTTTTAAAACATATTCCATTTTATTCTAATTTTCATTTCTCCCAATATATCTGAAGATAACAAAAGTGAGTTTATTTTCTTTAAAATATTACATATATATATATACAATAAAATGAATAAATACAAAGATATATACAAATATATATTACAATAGACAGAAATAGAAAATTTAGTCAGCTTCGAAGAGGAAAGTGGGGAGAAATCTGAAAAGTCACTTTGTAAAAGTCTCACTGCTTTAAATAAATTATCTTTCATTAATTAAAAATTCAGTAGGAGCTTCTTATGGCACAAGCTCATTCTTTCATGAATTTGTATAAACACTGGCTTGAGCTTAGTTGGAAGCAAAGTATCCTTCAGGGGGTCCCAGAGCTGAATCAACTACTGAAGGACCTGATAGACACCTGCCCGGACTTCAGAATCCCTCTCTGTCAGGTTGCAAAGTTGTAGTCTATTCCAATCACAAAAATGTCATGGTCTCTGACTCTCTTAATATAATAATTACATGGAATAAAATTAAAATTATGACATAACCAAATCTTTTTTGTTTTCTGTTACAATTTAACTTTTTATGAACTATTACAAATTTGATTGTCAGTATATGTTTATGGGCACGAAAATGTCATTTGAATCAAGAGATGTTAGTATTTCAGAGATTTTGTACTGATGTTCTTTCAGCAAAGAATATTCTTGCCCAGCCAGCATGGCTGACTCCCTAATCTCCTTTAGATATTTATGATGATGTCACTGACTCAGTGAAGTCCTCCTTAGACATCTAAAATCGCAACCTCCAATACACTTATACGTGACACTCCTCCCAATCTGCTTTAATTTTCTCATTAAGAAATATATAAAATCTAAACTATACTATAATATAAAAACAACATAAGTTATAAGACATATCCTGTTTGCTAAATAGTCTCATTTAACATACTACATTTTTCATTTACATATCTTGTTCATGAACATAACCAAACCTTTGAGTCCAGCAGTGGTATTTACAGAGCTCTATAGTTTTAGCAATATCTTGGATGGTACTGCAATTTCCCTGAAAAGGAGTGTTACTTCTCTACAGTTTAAATTGTTTTCCCCAAGGAAATGTGGTTCTTTGTGAACTGCATTTGAAGGAATGTCTGCCTAGAGGGAAGAACTCTCTACAACATAGCAATTTATATTTATTCTTTGATGGCTAATTCTAAAAAAAAAAAATCCTTTACATTATTTATTATAAATACATTGGTATCTATTATTTATAATAGAATGGGGCAAAGTTGGAATATGCAGAAAAATTTAATAATCAATAAAATGCCTTAAGGCAACTTTGTTCCTTAGAGGTAGAAGGGCAAAATAATATTTAGTTTATATTTTAGTGTATGTCCTTCTTCTTTTTGTATCAAAAAGAGAATTCTTTTTGTAAGCAAAATTAATTTAAAGAAGTTTTTTTTTAACTGGAAAGCTGGTGATCCTCCCTATTAGCTGCTTCGGAATGCTTTGAGAATATAATTACATTTTAATCAGCTCACACTTCAATAGTTTTAAGAATGATATAAAACTGATTCATTTTGTTGTACACCTGTAGCCAACACAATATTGTAAATCAGCAATACCCCAGTAAAAATTAAAATAAAGAATGATATGGAGTAAAACTTAAAAGTTCTCACCAAAAAAAAAACAAAAGTGAGATGATAGATATGCTAGTTAACTAGATTTTATAATGTTTATGTATATCAAATCAACATGATGTACACTTCAAATATCTTACAACTTTATATGTCAACTGTATCTCAATAAAACTGAAATTAAAAATACCATTTTCATAAGCTAAAAAAGAATGATGCATATTCTTCAAAGGCCAATCTGGCAGTAATTATCAAAATGAAAATTACATATATACATATATATGTATAGGTGTATATCTGATTCTCTAATTTTCTTTTTTCTTCTTTTAGGAATTTCTCTTTCAGAAATATTTTAACAAGTATACAAAAAAATCTATCACAATATTCTTTGACTATCAACAGAGGTCCAGATAGATAAATTGGCACAGTGCCTTTCTGAAATAATGATATATATTTACTGACTAGAAGAGACATTCATAATGTATTGCTAAGTTTTTAAAAATCAAGTTTAATAAGGAAAATGTGACCCTAGAGAGTATTTTTGTATGTTCATAGAAAAATATCTGAATGAATATATACCAGAAAACATGTCTACATTTTAACAGTGAAGAGTGGGATAGACATTGGAAGACTTTTAATTTTTACTTTACACATTTCTTTTCTTTTGCAAAAGGAAAATCACTTTCAGAAAAAGGAAGAAAAACATTTCATTTATATGTGTTAGAATTCAGAATGAAAAGTTAAATTATTTCATCATAGATTGATGAAAATACTAAGAATATGAACACAGGAAACAGAGGTCTTATATTTTAAATACCTTTCCCCTCCCCCTACAAATATTGGTACAAAAGCCTCTAAAAGGTAGTGGGACTTTTCACATGATCATACTATGAAGATCTGTTTTATTATATTTTCCAGAATATATTAAACCACCTAAAGTTGATGACTAAAATATAGAATAGAGCCTGGCTATAAGAGCCTACATTTACCAGATTCATAACATTTTTTTATCTACTAGAAATTCTCTGAGACTGAGTAAGTTCATTACATCCATAAGGTCTCTATTTGGGATGAATTCTTTGATATTTAATAAGTAATGTGCCATAGGTAAAGATTCTTCCACATTCATTTATATTCATGAGGCTTATCTCTAGCATAAGTCCTGTGAGGTCTAGCAAGGTGTATACTTTGACTAAAGGCTTCTCCACCTTCACTGCATTTATAGGTTTTTCCTCCAGCATGACAGCTTAGGTGAAGGTAAAGGATGAGTTCTCTTTGAAGGCTTTCCTGTATGAACTGCATTTAAAAATTCTTTTCTTCAATTGGTTCTGCTATATTTCACTCAAATTCAATTTTGTCTTAGGTTTTTATTACATGCATTATTTTTATTTACACTCTTGTTGGAATAACATTAATAAAGAGTATTGGCTTCAGAATGGTAGAAAACACTCAGCTTCCTCGCCAATAAAACAGAAATATGACCTAGACTGAGGATGTTTAGAGAAAAAGATGTATCGCCTGGCATATTACAGTTTCAAATAATGTTAGTTTCCTTTTCTCCCCACCCCCACCACCCTGTAAAATATAGTGCTATTTTTGTTTTAAAATAAGTCAAAGTGGCAATTCAAATGAACTTCTAAATTACAATGAGTATTTTTTCATATTAGAATTAGCAGAGCAGCAATCTTGCACAAAGTTGCAGTACAACATGCAAAATGTAATTGCTTAATCAATCAATTTAAGCAAGGAGATACTCAGCTGAAAGAAAACTGTATTTCTATCAGTGGGTCTTTTGTCCAAGATTTGGGCTACAAACCTATCTGGGCATTTAAATTTATTACTTATGTGATCTAAATGGTCAAGTGGTTTTGCTTTAATAATAATGAACGTGCCTGTTAAAAAAAAAAAGGAGATCCACTTAATACAATTTTAACTCAAGACTGCCAATCTGTCCTTGATTCACTTATCCTGAATTTTAAAGCTTAAATACAATCCCTCTGGAGCATTATAAGCATCTTGTGAAAAGGATCCTAAGCCAGAGGTAACATAATTCTTCTGGGAAGGATAGGGGGAAGAATTTGTAGAAAATAGCAAGAAGATGCTCAAACTGTTCTGAAGAGTTTTAAATAGTTTTAAGACAAATTTTTAATAAAAGCATCAACTGACATGGAAGCGGCTATAATGGAGATTGTTCTTGTTGGCCTATATGTAGTTTAGGTTTTTAAGGATATATGTAACATTCTTTGGGATTATCTCCCCAGAAGGGGAAGCCAATATAAATTTGTTTTATTAAGTTTATATTGCCTTTTTCTTGGTTTTATTCCAGTGAATAGCACTGAAATTTAAGAAAGACATTTTGAAAGACATTTTGAAATTTAAAAAAGACAGTTGCAGGTATGATCCACTTTTTTGAGCAATGACATTAAAAAATATAACTAATACTTTGTATTTTGGTCTCTTTATAGTAAATTCCTGATCAGAGACTAAGTTACGGCTGACCTGAGGAAAATATTTTCTGTGCTCAATTTTTTTCTGTAATCTTTGATGAGATGTTTTAAAATGTATTTCTTGAAATAATTTCTTCAGAACAAATTTATAAAGCAATTCTCTTAATAAGGCATGGGTGGTGGCAGAATGGCAGTCTTAAGACTGGAGGTTGGAGGGAACTGGGAATAGTCAGTTCAGCAGTTAAGACATTGTTCTCTCTGTTTGCCCTCTGGCATCCCTTCTATGTCTTGCTAGTGTTTTGGAATTCTGGGTATTCCATCTATTTTCTATGATGATAGCTATATTCTCATTATTGGAAAACTGGAAGACAAGAACAATGAATATTTTACTATATTTCTAATATTTTCTATGTGTATTTCAACATGGTCATGAAAATATTATACAGATGGTTTTGAATTTTGCCTTTTTTCATTTACGTTAATAATATATACTTTCTCCAGATAATTATTAACTCTTTAAAAATGGGTTATATAATATTTTATTATATATGCCAAACTAGTCATTATTTTGTTGTCATACTTCCAAATATATCACTAAATAACTATATTATTTATCATAATTTATGGGGCTGAGGAATTAAATTCTCGATTTTCTAATGCTCCTAGATGTGTTCTATTAATAGATAACCCTGAGCTATGTTTCTTGAGGTATCAGAGTTCTGCCTTTCCTTCATATAAACTCCTAGATATTCAGGAGTGCCTGTGGTCAATG
The DNA here is from genome assembly GCA_006410675.1 of Oreotragus oreotragus. Classification (NCBI taxonomy): domain Eukaryota; kingdom Metazoa; phylum Chordata; class Mammalia; order Artiodactyla; family Bovidae; genus Oreotragus; species Oreotragus oreotragus. The sequence continues at coordinate 118,698 of SJYX01014755.1, read as the reverse complement.
TGGAGCAGGTGAACTACTGAAGAAAGACTATGGAGAACAAAGACATGCTGAAGAAGTGGGCATCTGAACTCTTCAGCGCCAGCAGCCTCTTCTAACACCGCTACAGAAAAATCCTGTCGTGGTCTAATGTTGTTCCAAGCTGTGAGGAATTAAGATTCAGATTTCATTATCTTTTTTTCTGTGACTTCAGTAAAGAGAGTCCTTTCTTGAAGAGGAAGACAGTTGCTGTATTCTGGATGCTCACATGGACAGCTCGTTTGGAGGGGGAAGAGGTTATTCAAGAATGGCAGTGCCAAAAGTGAAAATAAAAATGTGCTGCAAATTAAACAGGAATTCCAGAACAATTTTGGCATACCTAATCATATGAACTATTATTTGAAAATTTACTCTTTATGTTTTAAAATAGAAAAACAATTTGCTTAAATAGAAAACAATGTTAGAACCCACATCAAAAGCAAACCTAAACAAATAAGAAGTCTTTTAACAGCTTGAAACAAGTTTACTCTGATCCATTTTAGCAATTCCATGGTTTCAAAATATATCCAATTATCATTTTAACTAATATTGTCTTTCTTAAAATGACCTCCTATTAGTTTACTTAGAGAATCTCATTTAGGTTTTATTGGACTATTTAATTTTGTTTGTGTTTCTTTTATATCTTATTAGTTTCTATGAGTAGAATTTTTCTTTGAGTACCACTTTGGTCATATCCTATTACCAACAGTAATCACAGTTGGAACAGCAACCAATTTTAAATTTTTTTTTGATTGCTTGTTATGTGTCATGCACGGTGCAAAGTGCTCTTCATATATTATTGCATAAAATATTCCTTTTTAGTCCTTTTATTGCTTAAATCTGAATTCTATTTTATATGGTTTGAATATCTGCTATTAATATGCCTCCTTGCTTCTTTTGTTGCATTTATCTGGTATATTAGTTTTTCTTCATTGACTTTCAACTTCTTATGTTATTCTAGTTTAACTCTTTCATAAATAGCAAATATATAGCTGATTTTTTAAAACTTACTATGAAAATCTCATTTAATAAATGAACATAACTCATTCAAGTTTATTGTGCACGGATATATTTAGATTGAAAAAGTGGAAGTGTTAATTGCTCAGTCGTGTCTGACTCTTGGTGATCTCATGGACTGTAGCCCATCAGGCTCCCCTGTCCATAGAATTCTCACTCAAAGTAAGAATACTAGAGTGGGTAGCCATTCTCCTCTCCAGGGGATCTTAGATTGGTTCATGCCAAACTGTTTTCTGTTTTCTATTTACTCTGTTTTTTGTTTATTTTTCTGTCATTTTGCTGGCATTTGTGGACTAAGTTCTCTTTATTCTGTTAAGCTAATGCTTTAGAAGTTATGTAGCCTATATATGGCTAACATAATTTCTTTAACACACCTATTTACCCTTAAAGTTTTCTACTAACATTAAGCGTTACCCAAGACCTATATTCTCACTCCAGGCAAGTAAAGAACAATGGCAGTATTTAAATTCCTTTTTCTCTTCTTGTCAGTTTCCCTTTGTACCTTTCATATTGAGGTCATCTGGGCTTTAACTACAAACTTTGATTTAAATATTTTAATAATCAATTTTTTTTTCAGTCTGAACTACAAGCTTTCCTTTTTTCCTTGCTCACTACTCTTTCTTGAATCTATCATATTTCTCTTGGATTAACTTCTATGGGTACATCTTCCGGTAATTCTTTCAGTGTTCAGGAGTACCAAACTTTCTGAACCCTTGTGTCTGAAAAGCTTTTTATTTTTCTTCAATACTTGAACCATATTTGTCTGGAGAGAATGTTATGTTCCAAATAATCCTTTCTCAGAACATTAAGATAACTGCTTCATTTTTTAAAACTTATGCTTAGTGTTACCAAGGAAAGCACAATGAAACTCATCCAAAGATTTAAGATTTTCACTTTCAACTGTGTTCTAAAGTTTCTACCTTATGGTCTAGGACTGGATATTTTTCCATCCATCTTGGTAAACATTTTCATTCATAGGAACTATGTCTCTTCTTTCTTCTTTTTTAAGTTTCAGGAACCTTTCTTCTATTTTTTTTTAATATTTCATTCCACATATTCCCTCTGACCCTTCCTCCTTTAGGAATCCCTATTATTTCTAATGTTAGAAATGCTATTCTTCCCCCATACTTTACAGTATAGTATACACACTATACAATAATCCTAAGTTTTGGAAACACTTCAAAACTCAAATTTCCAGCTCACTAATTTGTTCTTTACCTGTGCATCCACTGGATCATCAAAAAAGCAAGAGAGTTCCAGAAAAACATCTATTTCTGCTTTATTGACTATGCCAAAGCCTTTGACTGTGTGTATCACAGGAAACTGTGGAAAATTCTGAAAGAGATGGGAATACCAGACCACCTGACTTGCCTCTTGAGAAACCTATATGCAGGTCAGGAAGCAACAGTTAGAACTGGACATGGAACGACAGATTGGTTCCAAATAGAGAAAGGAGTATGTCAAGGCTGTATATTGTCATCCTGCTTATTTAACTTCTATGCAGAGTACATTATGAGAAACGCTGGGATGGAGGAAGCACAAGCTGGAATCAAGATTGCTGGGAGAAATAACAATAACCTCAGATATGCAGATGACACCACCCTTATGGCAGAAAGTGAAGAAGAACTAAAAAGCCTCTTGATGAAAGTGAAAGAGGAGAGTGAAAAAGTTGGCTTAAAGCTCAACATTCAGAAAACGAAGATCATGGCATCTGGTCCCATCACTTCATGGGAAATAGATGGGGAAACAGTGGAAACAGTGTCAGACTTTATTTTTTGGGGCTCCAAAATCACTGCAGATGGTGACTGCAGCCATGAAATTAAAAGACGCTTACTCCTTGGAAGAAAAGTTATGACCAACCTAGATAGCATATTCAAAAGCAGAGACATTACTTTGCCGACTAAGGTCCGTCTAGTCAAGGCTATGGTTTTTCCTGTGGTCATGTATGGATGTGAGAGTTGGACTGTGAAGAAGGCTGAGCGCCGAAGAATTGATGCTTTTGAACTGTGGTGTTGGAGAAGACTCTTGAGAGTCCCTTGGACTGCAAGGAGATCCAACCAGTCCATTCTGAAGGAGATCAACCCTGGGATTTCTTTGGAAGGAATGATGCTAAAGCTGAAACTCCAGTACTTTGGCCACCTCATGCGAAGAGTTGACTCATTGGAAAAGACTCTGTTGCTGGGAGGGATTGGGGGCAGGAGGAGAAGGGGACGACAGAGGATGAGATGGCTGGATGGCATCACTGACTCAATGGACGTGAGTTTGAGTGAACTCTGGGAGTTGGTGATGAACAGGGAGGCCTGGCATGTTGTGATTCATGGAGTTGCAAAGAGTCAAACACAGCTGAGCGATTGAACTGAATTGAACTGAACTGATGCTCATATTCAGGGGGAAAATCCATTAAATTTGTTTCAACAATCATATATTTTCATTTTTCACATCTCTATTTTTTTCTTCATAAAATCTGTTTTAACTTAACAAATACAGTATGTTTTCTTATCTCTCTGAGGCCATTATCTATAATTATAAAATCTCCATTTGTTTACTCTGATACTTCTATTTTCTCAGTTCTTAGTTGTCTAGTTTGATTAATTATTTTTATGGAATGGATTTTCCTCAGATTTGATGATTCCAGATCATTGGCTCAGATTTGTATCCGCCATTCACCCTTAGTTTTGGTGTAAAAAATGGCCACCAATGAAAGCCGATGTGCTCTTGGGTGGGGAGTACCATGGGGATCCTTGAGGTTTCCAGTCACCTGGCATTGCCCTGCTTCTCCATTCCAAGTGTTGACATTCACTGCTTGTTCCTAAGGGCAGAAGTGCCCACACAGAATTTGAATGCAGTGAGAGACTCAAGTACTTGGCAATCTCCACAGCAGGACATCAGAGCCCCATCTGATTCCTGTTCATTCAGTACCTATACCTTTTTTAGTGCCTCATTCAATATGTATTTTAAGTTATAGTTTTCTCCTTTAATCAGATCTGGTTTTTTTTCCTCATTTTTTGTAACACTTCCTAATTCCTGGCTCAATTAGGGCACACTTTTTTCTTTCAGAGTGTCATTACAGATTCATTTGCTCATTTTCTATAATTTCCAAGGATTTGGGGCAGTTGTGGAAGACTAGAGTATGCTCTCTTGATTCAATAGTCTGATATTCAATTACTCAGCCATAAAAAAAGAAATAATGCCATTTGCAGTAATATGGATGGACCTGGATCTAGAGATTATTATACTAAGTGAAGTAAGTCAGACAGAAAAAGACAAGTATCATATAATATTCTTTACATGTGTAATATGGGCTTCCCTGGTGGTTCAGAGGTTAAAGCTTCTGCCTGCAATGCGGGAGACCTGGTTCTGATCCCTGGATCGGGAAGATCCCCTGGAGAAAGAAATGGCAATCCGCTCCAGTATTCTTGCCTGGAGAATCCCATGGATGGAGGAGCCTGGTAGGCTACAGTTCACGGGGGTAGCAGAGTTGGACACGACTGACACATGTATAATATAAAAAAGTGATACAAATGAACTTATTTACAAAACAGAAATAGACTCACAGACGTAGATAACAAACTTATGATTACCGAAGAAGAAAGGCAGGGAGGGATAAATCAGGAGTTTGAGATTAGCAGATACAAACTATTATATATAGAATAAACAGTAAGGTCCCACTGTATAGTACAGGGAACTATATTCAATATCTTATAATAATTCTATAATGGAAAAGAATCTGAAAAAAGAATATATATACATATATATCACATATATAGCACATATATGCATATATATAATATATATAGCACATATATACATATCTATCTATGTATATATATCTGAATCACATTGCTATATACCTGAACCTAACACAACATTGTAAGTTAATTACACTTCAAAACACAGCTTAACATTCATTACATTGTGGAGGTTCTCTAACATGAATACTTCAGTGAAAGCAATAAAACAGATATTTTGAAAAGTTATCTGAATAGTTAAAAACATGCATGACAAGTATACAAATTCCATATTCTAGTAATGTGTTTCTTTACAAAGTCCCCTCCCACCTGAAGACACCTTCGGCTAGGTGAGATACTGTAGTTGCTAATTAAATGATGTGTTTATAAGGTTAAGGAAAAGTTCACAAAGGCTCACATAAATTATCAGTTTATCTATTAAAGTTTCTATCTTGCTGAAGTAACAGATGTGTCTTCTCTAAAAAAAATAAAATAAACTTTAAAATCCCACTTAAAATAAACCTATCTACATACAGCTTTGTGATGTGAAAGGCAAACAATTTTTGCATCTCTGTGATCTGAGATCAAATAGTTTCATTCAAATGGTAAGGAAACAGGAATATTTGGAAGCTGGGTTCCAAAAAAAGTCATAATGACTGTGGATACTTTTTCTTGCCTGAATTCATGTGAAATGTTTTGAAGATATTATTAGAGAGGATTGCATATTCTTTTTTCTCTTTCATAATTCTTATGGGAGAAAAAAATAGTTAAAAGAGATGAAAATATTATATCCATATTAATTATTTTTTTGTGTGTTAAAAGAAAGTGACCTCAGTGTCAGAATTCAGTCAATTCAATTGGTCACTCTTGAATACTGTGGGAATTTAACACCTATGTTTTATGTCTGTTTCAGCAGTGAGCTTATGATGATAAATTGTCTGTGTGGGTGGTGAGGGGAAGAATGAGACAAATATTCAGTAAATCTGGCTCAAAAAACACATCAAGAATTTCACTACCAAGATCCTAATTTGTTTTTCTTTGTCAGTTCTTACCCTAGGTAAAAATGCTTCACATTAATTTGATTGTGACAGGATATCTTCACTGGAGTTTCGATTAAGAATTAACTACAACAGCATTCTCTCCTACATCAATAAAGCAGCTTTCAGGAGTGAGTAGGTATGGAGAAGGTATACACACATACACACATTCACATACAACATTACAGATTAAATCAGCCATTTATCACCATCCCCAAACAAAGAACGTACTAGATTCTCTCATTATCCTTTTATATATTTTTTTATAATATAAGGGCAACATGGATAACTGGTTCACCAGGTAAGAGTATAAATGAAGTAGTTCTGAGAGGGGGCAATGTGGCCTGATATCCTAGGGGAAAAGCTACAACAAAGCTAAGGTGTGGTTGCTAGAATAATTAAGCTGCTTTCAGAATTTAGGTGAATTAATTGTGGTCCAATTACAGTGACACAGGTGCTTTTGTCAAGCACATTATTCTATGTTATTGGAACAGAAATCTGCTGACAATGTCACGGCTTGAAAGTACCAGCCTCTTAACTGTGACCAAAACCTGATATATCTTAGCACTAAGAATTGGCCAAAGAAACCACGTGAGTCACTCAGTGAATGGAATTTGGTCTGATATTCCTGTGTCTGTGTTGACTTTAGCTCTTTTTTTAAGCATAAATACTTTTATTTATTTTGGTTTGTTTTGGGAGATGAAAGTTTTGGTTTAACCACAAATTCTCATATCATTAGTGCTCTGAGATAACAGAAGGTCTGATCTGTTAACTGGAATATGTTTTTAATGTTGTGATTCATGGAGTTGCAAAGAGTCAAACACAGCTGAGCGATTGAACTGAATTGAACTGAACTGATGCTCATATTCAGGGGGAAAATCCATTAAATTTGTTTCAACAATCATATATTTTCATTTTTCACATCTCTATTTTTTTCTTCATAAAATCTGTTTTAACTTAACAAATACAGTATGTTTTCTTATCTCTCTGAGGCCATTATCTATAATTATAAAATCTCCATTTGTTTACTCTGATACTTCTATTTTCTCAGTTCTTAGTTGTCTAGTTTGATTAATTATTTTTATGGAATGGATTTTCCTCAGATTTGATGATTCCAGATCATTGGCTCAGATTTGTATCCGCCATTCACCCTTAGTTTTGGTGTAAAAAATGGCCACCAATGAAAGCCGATGTGCTCTTGGGTGGGGAGTACCATGGGGATCCTTGAGGTTTCCAGTCACCTGGCATTGCCCTGCTTCTCCATTCCAAGTGTTGACATTCACTGCTTGTTCCTAAGGGCAGAAGTGCCCACACAGAATTTGAATGCAGTGAGAGACTCAAGTACTTGGCAATCTCCACAGCAGGACATCAGAGCCCCATCTGATTCCTGTTCATTCAGTACCTATACCTTTTTTAGTGCCTCATTCAATATGTATTTTAAGTTATAGTTTTCTCCTTTAATCAGATCTGGTTTTTTTTCCTCATTTTTTGTAACACTTCCTAATTCCTGGCTCAATTAGGGCACACTTTTTTCTTTCAGAGTGTCATTACAGATTCATTTGCTCATTTTCTATAATTTCCAAGGATTTGGGGCAGTTGTGGAAGACTAGAGTATGCTCTCTTGATTCAATAGTCTGATATTCAATTACTCAGCCATAAAAAAAGAAATAATGCCATTTGCAGTAATATGGATGGACCTGGATCTAGAGATTATTATACTAAGTGAAGTAAGTCAGACAGAAAAAGACAAGTATCATATAATATTCTTTACATGTGTAATATGGGCTTCCCTGGTGGTTCAGAGGTTAAAGCTTCTGCCTGCAATGCGGGAGACCTGGTTCTGATCCCTGGATCGGGAAGATCCCCTGGAGAAAGAAATGGCAATCCGCTCCAGTATTCTTGCCTGGAGAATCCCATGGATGGAGGAGCCTGGTAGGCTACAGTTCACGGGGGTAGCAGAGTTGGACACGACTGACACATGTATAATATAAAAAAGTGATACAAATGAACTTATTTACAAAACAGAAATAGACTCACAGACGTAGATAACAAACTTATGATTACCGAAGAAGAAAGGCAGGGAGGGATAAATCAGGAGTTTGAGATTAGCAGATACAAACTATTATATATAGAATAAACAGTAAGGTCCCACTGTATAGTACAGGGAACTATATTCAATATCTTATAATAATTCTATAATGGAAAAGAATCTGAAAAAAGAATATATATACATATATATCACATATATAGCACATATATGCATATATATAATATATATAGCACATATATACATATCTATCTATGTATATATATCTGAATCACATTGCTATATACCTGAACCTAACACAACATTGTAAGTTAATTACACTTCAAAACACAGCTTAACATTCATTACATTGTGGAGGTTCTCTAACATGAATACTTCAGTGAAAGCAATAAAACAGATATTTTGAAAAGTTATCTGAATAGTTAACAACATGCATGACAAGTATACAAATTCCATATTCTAGTAATGTGTTTCTTTACAAAGTCCCCTCCCACCTGAAGACACCTTCGGCTAGGTGAGATACTGTAGTTGCTAATTAAATGATGTGTTTATAAGGTTAAGGAAAAGTTCACAAAGGCTCACATAAATTATCAGTTTATCTATTAAAGTTTCTATCTTGCTGAAGTAACAGATGTGTCTTCTCTAAAAAAAATAAAATAAACTTTAAACTCCCACTTAAAATAAACCTATCTACATACAGCTTTGTGATGTGAAAGGCAAACAATTTTTGCATCTCTGTGATCTGAGATCAAATAGTTTCATTCAAATGGTAAGGAAACAGGAATATTTGGAAGCTGGGTTCCAAAAAAAGTCATAATGACTGTGGATACTTTTTCTTGCCTGAATTCATGTGAAATGTTTTGAAGATATTATTAGAGAGGATTGCATATTCTTTTTTCTCTTTCATAATTCTTATGGGAGAAAAAAATAGTTAAAAGAGATGAAAATATTATATCCATATTAATTATTTTTTTGTGTGTTAAAAGAAAGTGACCTCAGTGTCAGAATTCAGTCAATTCAATTGGTCACTCTTGAATACTGTGGGAATTTAACACCTATGTTTTATGTCTGTTTCAGCAGTGAGCTTATGATGATAAATTGTCTGTGTGGGTGGTGAGGGGAAGAATGAGACAAATATTCAGTAAATCTGGCTCAAAAAACACATCAAGAATTTCACTACCAAGATCCTAATTTGTTTTTCTTTGTCAGTTCTTACCCTAGGTAAAAATGCTTCACATTAATTTGATTGTGACAGGATATCTTCACTGGAGTTTCGATTAAGAATTAACTACAACAGCATTCTCTCCTACATCAATAAAGCAGCTTTCAGGAGTGAGTAGGTATGGAGAAGGTATACACACATACACACATTCACATACAACATTACAGATTAAATCAGCCATTTATCACCATCCCCAAACAAAGAACGTACTAGATTCTCTCATTATCCTTTTATATATTTTTTTATAATATAAGGGCAACATGGATAACTGGTTCACCAGGTAAGAGTATAAATGAAGTAGTTCTGAGAGGGGGCAATGTGGCCTGATATCCTAGGGGAAAAGCTACAACAAAGCTAAGGTGTGGTTGCTAGAATAATTAAGCTGCTTTCAGAATTTAGGTGAATTAATTGTGGTCCAATTACAGTGACACAGGTGCTTTTGTCAAGCACATTATTCTATGTTATTGGAACAGAAATCTGCTGACAATGTCACGGCTTGAAAGTACCAGCCTCTTAACTGTGACCAAAACCTGATATATCTTAGCACTAAGAATTGGCCAAAGAAACCACGTGAGTCACTCAGTGAATGGAATTTGGTCTGATATTCCTGTGTCTGTGTTGACTTTAGCTCTTTTTTTAAGCATAAATACTTTTATTTATTTTGGTTTGTTTTGGGAGATGAAAGTTTTGGTTTAACCACAAATTCTCATATCATTAGTGCTCTGAGATAACAGAAGGTCTGATCTGTTAACTGGAATATGTTTTTGCCAGTTATTTTTTGGATTAGTACATTGATTTTCTAAAGTATGTTTGGTTTCTTTTAATATAAAATCTATTCCTTTCTAAGCTTAATTCGTAAAGGGTTTTTCCTTGTGTTTGAACTAAGTCTCCACTAATGTTAGTACTGGAGAGCTGTGTGGACCATAGGTCGACATAGTAAAGCATCCTTTTGTTCTTCTATAGACGACCTTTAATAATAAAACAAGCTAAAACAAAGAAGAGGACATTCTGGGAGAGGAAATATGTGGATATGAAGGCCATAGGTAAAAATAAATTTTATCTCTTCCCCAAAGAATAAGAGGACACTAGAACTTTGAGGAAAGAGATACATAGCTAACTAGCCAGCCAGTTAACTAGATAAACAGGAAAGGGTTTGCATGTTAGAATGTTACCACTGGAGACTTGTGTTCTTCTCTCTGCTCTAGTAGGAAGGAGGCTGGGTATCTGGATATCACTGGGACATCCCCTGAGTGATGTATAGGTCTCACTGAAAAAGAATAACCTGTCACTGCTGCATGGATAGCAAAAACTTGGAGAGGTGAAGGAGTGGAGGTCAATGAGTCTTTGGTGCTTGAAAATTTGGGACCTTCTCATAGGCAGTCAAGTTGCATTGTCAGGAAAGGGATCTGAATTGGTCTTTTATATCAGAAGTCAGAAAGAGCTGATATGCTGGCAATAGGTCTTTTATCTCCAGAAAGTGGGTGAAGAAGACTTGGGTACATGGTCAAAGTTCTAGATCCCACCATGGCCTATGAGGGGAGTCGCATGACCCCTGTTTGTGTAAGGAGAGCAGCCAGCCTCCGGGGAGATCTTGGACACAAGAAAGAAACAATGGTTGCTGGTCCTTCAAGCAGACACCAGAGCCATACTGGACATGGAACTTCAAGGGCGGCAAGAACCTCAGAAGAGAAGGTGTAGACTTAAGGGCCTGAGCATTACTGCTAGGCTTGGAGAGGTCAGTGGTATCCCCTGTCGGCGAGGGGGGGTGTCCCTCAAGGTGTCAGTTTTCTTCAGAGGCAGGAAGAGCAGGGCTGCGTGTACTAGTAGAAATCTCGCTTGCAACAGTGAGAGATGCTGATGTGGCAGCAAAAAGTCAAGCAGCAGCAGCTTAGGCTGCCGGTCAGATTTCCCTCTTATCGGGTCCAAATGTAGTTTCTGGGCAATGCACAGGAAGTGGGGAACCCAAGAAGTCCATGGTGGCCCTCTGGTCCCTCAGATACTTAGGTCCCACCCAGTTTTGATTGAATTTGTTGAGATCAGAGATATGTAAATACCTCAAACGTTGTATTCTTGAAAAGTTTCTGATAGTTAATAGTTAAGTCATTGCTATTTCATAATCATTATGAAAACTATATTTTATGTTAATTTCATTCACCTTCATCATGGTTTCAGAAAACATGCACTAAACAGTAAGAACCTAGTGTTCTGATTACAAGTGTATATGTATTGCAAAAAAGAAAGAAAAAAAGGCCAGGTGAGAACCAGAAAATTTCTAGCATTCCAACACACACTTATCTTATGAATTTTGATTCTCTGAACCTGTTAATTTTTCTCAATTTGAACTTCTGAAAGTGCCATTCAATTAATAGAAATATCTTAGGGACACTGGACCCAGAAGAAGGCACACAGTTTAGAAAAGCAAGAAAATACTACCACCAAACCATCTTCATGGTTTCAACATTAGGCTCATATCCTTTCTTTAAAAATCTCTAAATGGTAAATTTTACCCCCCCAAACAACTAATTTGTTATAGATCAAAACCATATTCCACTAAAAATCGGTAACAGCATCTATATAAATTTCAGATCCTGGGGAGACAACTGAAAGTCTCAATATAAAAGTAGTGGAAAGATTTTATATGCTATATACTTTGAAAAAAACAAAAACAAAATTTTCCTGGTAAAAGCTGCATAAACAAAGATGAGATATAAGTATTCAACTGAAGTTAAAAGACATTTGTAATCACACATTTTTAGTATGCATAAAATAATTGACTGCTTAATAAAGAATGTTTAAGATAAGTGTACCCCTTTGGCTTGTCCATGATAAGACTCTCCAGTATTGACTTAAGTATGCTTTTGCTAGTTAACAATATGGATTTAAAATGTGTCCAGTGGAATAAATGTAAGTGCTATACACAGCATGGGAGATAACAATTACTTACCCTGTAGGCTGGCTCTCAAATTCTTCTGACCACTGCTCTTGAATATCCTCTGTAGAAAGATCTACATCCCGGGTGGTGGCAAAATTGAACTCACTGCCTTCATTTCCATGGAAATAAATGGAGTTCCCATCTGACTGACAGCTATGCTGTAGATAAAAAGAGAGCGTGGGGTGTCCATTGAATTGGTTTTATGGCTGTATCTGTCTTATTCATGTATAATTAGAGTTTTTAGAAAAGTCACTATATTATTCCCTCTATGATGGACTCTGAAATCAAAAGAGCTTGTTACCTCTTTTTCTTTTTTGGTCTAATTTAATTCAGTTACAGTTTCTTTCTAACTTATTAAGTTATCACAAAAAGAGAGTCAAGAGACCATTTGAGCTTTGCCACCTCAGCCTTCAGTGTGAAACAAGAATATTTTAATTGAAATAATTTCCCATCTTTACCACAGTCCTTGTTGTAGGAATTAAGTGTGATAATGACTTGTCATATATTTTCAATACTGTGGTTATGGACTTAAATCACACTGACCTTTTCAACATTCCATATATTTCTGGCTTGCCATTCAAGCCTTTCACAATTTGTCTCTAAATGGGATATGAGCAGAATAGCTTGCTAATCAAAACATGGAATACAGAAAAGGTCAAAGTAATCCCTGATATGATGGTATATTCTCAGCCAGCTTTTGAGTAAAAGTTTCTGACCAGATCTAGGAAGTACATGATGTCCCCAGTGAGTAAATAAAACTTTGTTATTCTCCAAAAGAACACCAGGCTTACAGAAAAATAAATAAATTTAAATAAAAAAAAATACACATCACACAAAAAAAGAAAAATAATTTCTTATGATGCTTTTTTTAATATACTTTTTTTTCCAGCTTCAAGTGAAGAATCAAAGGAAAGATCCAACTATAGAGCTGGGTAAACTGAGTACTTAACTTTTAAAAATATGATAAGTTTTTGCATTAATCATTTTCTGGTAATGTCACACATAGAGAAATGTTAATAAATAAAAGATCAAACATTCTTTCAAGTTTTATATACTCTTAAAATAGAAATGAAGAAAAATAATTGGACAGAGAATTTCAGTTAGATCCTGTGACTGTAGGTTCTATAGGGCAAGGATCATATTCCTGTATTCCAGGTCTTAGCATAATGCTTGGCATATGACAGTAATTAAAAAATATTTAATAATTTAATAAATAAATTATATGGTTATGTCTTTCAGGGAATTAGTTTTTATGGAAAACTCACAAGGTAGGAAGCATCAAGGAAGGAGGTTTATAATTGATTATAATAATAATCTAATCTTTGCTTTAAAAAGATTGCAGCCAAGTTGAGATGTATCAAAGGCAGCATATGGAAAATGCTAACGAGTGAAAAAAGGTAGCAGTCACTGTGTCCAGGGCTGGTCTAAATGAGCAGGCTTCATGGAAGAGCAGGTCTTCAATTGGCTTTAAAGGATGGATAAAAATCCAAGTTGGATGACAAATATGAATGAATGACAGGTGATAAGTAGGCGTAATTTTGGGAATTAGATTGGAGCCTGACTGTAGAGGATCTTAAATGATATTCTGAGATCGCTGCTTTATTCCATCATTGGTGATGTTCTAAAACAGAGCAGTAATATGTGCAAAAAATTATTTTATGACAATTAAACTGATTGTGGCAGATAAAATCAATGGGGAGGAAAATCGGACTACTACATCGAAAGAGTAAAAAAAGCTTCCAGAAGTTTCCAGATGTTCAGGAGAGTTGGAGCATACAATCTTGGGGGAGTCATTTCACTGCACTAAGACATAAGGCATACACACTGTGCCTCTCATCAGCTTGAAAGTGAAAGTGTTAGTTGATCAGTTGTATCTTATTCTTCGCAATCCCCTGGACTATAGCACACAGGTTCCTCTGTCCATGGAATTCTCCAGGCAAGAATACTGGAGTGGGTAGCCATTCCCTTTTCCAGGGGATCTTCCTAATCTTGGTATCAAACCCAGGTCTCCCATATTGCAGGTATATGTTTTACCATCTGAGCCACCAAGGAAGCCCCCAGGTTAGATAAGGCTATACTATGTGGCAGGCTTCATCTGCTTGAAGATCTTCTTCACACCACAATGAGTACACATTATTCATGGATGCTACACTGAGCTCATTATATGCAATCCTTAATCCACACAGATTGATCAAAACTAGGATTTAGTTTATTTAATAGTAAAATGAAACTGTCAAGTAATGACAAATCCAAAGATCCTCGACTACTATGTACTCTATAAAGATAATGGAATGCCAACTAGAATAACAAAGATTACCTTCCTAATAATAAAGCCACCAAGCTCTAAAGAGCGGTTTTTACAATTATCTTCTCATTCTGGAATCCTGAGCAACTTCAGTTCAGCTCAGTCACTTATTTGGGTCTGACTCTGTGGCCTATATTAATTTGGAATTAATATGACTTTTACTCTGGTGCAAATGATATTAGGTCATTGTCCAAGTAAGAGGCAACCATGAAACATCTATATACAAGAAAATGGAATAATCTCATGTTACAATTTAGAAGAATATATTTGTGTAATGAAAAGAGTGATTTGCTTAATATAAAATCTTGGTCACTTCTGACTAAACATCAATTTAATTATTTCCATTTTGATTCTGTTTACCTCAGAACTGTTTGTTAATATTTGAAGACTCTGTGTTACACATAATAATGCTTTGCTACTCTTCCAAGATTTATTTATTAACACATTTGATGCATATTTTAATTTAGTTGCTGCTGCTGCTACTAAATCACTTCAGTCGTGTCTGACTCTGTGTGACCCCATAGATGGCAGCCCACTAGGCTCCCCCGTCCCTAGGATTCTCCAGGCAAGAACACTGGAGTGGGTTGCCATCTCCTTCTCCAATGCATGAAAGTGAAAAGTGAAAGTGTAGTCACTCAGTCGTGTCCGACTCTTAGCGACCCCATGGACTGACTGCAACCTACCAGGCTCTTCCATCCATGGGATTTTCCAGGCAAGAGAACTGGAATGGAGTACCACTGCCTTCTCCTAATTTAGTTGAGATGGAAAATTTATGTAAACCAACATTATGAAACTGAATACCATATTGTTAAACTCATTTCACAAACTTAAAATAAGGTATTTAAAAAAAAACTGAGGTATATTTTAAAGGATCTTTTTGTTAGTTATTTTGCTCTTACCAAACACATTTGGTGGCTTAGTAGACCATTTGTGATAATGCAACTGTTATAAATTAGCTATCAAAAATATATTTTTTATATTTCTTAATTTTGTGTCTCTGTGAGATTATGGGTATTCACTAAACTCACTATGATGATCATTTCACGAGGTATGTAGTCAAATAATTATGCTGTACACCTTAAACTTCTATAATGTTATATATCAATACCTCAATAAAACTGGAAGAAAAAATTAGCTCTCCATATACCTTTATACCCTATATGGGTAGAGGTGCTTGAACTTCCCCCTTGAACCCAATTCAATTAATTGAGCTGAGGAGATTAAAGTTATTTAAAAAAAAAACCAATACTGGAAATTAAAAGCATTCTTAACACGGAATGAAAACTCAGTTACTGTCCATCCTCAAGGAGTTTGGCAATCAGAATCAGAAGGCATGTTCTGTGTTGATGTTTAAAGGACAAAATTCTGTAAAGCAGTTATCCTTCAATTAAAAAATAAATAAAATTTAAAAAAGAAGTCATGTTTTGATGCATTTTCTCTATTGAATGGCTACATGGTTCTGCACAACTCATTTAACCCATCTAGGCCTCAGTTTCTTAGGCTGTAGACTAGGGTCACTAATGTCTATATCCTAGAGACACTGTAAGAAGCACAAATTATATGTGGAAGTAGTTTTTTGGAAATCTCTAAGTGCTACAGAATAACTGTTATTTTATTTCTGAATATGCTATTTTTCAAAAATAAGCTATTATATTCCCTTAACAGTATATACCCATAGCAGTAGGTTATAGAGAAATAGAACACTTAAATCTATTTTGAACTATATTTCTCATTGTAAGTCATTAAAATTCTTCAGAACAACTTAAAACCTGAAATAAAATGTAAAAGAATACACTGCACAATACAATATGGTAAAATATTACAATCATTCATTAATTTTCAGAATATACTGAATCATGAATTAGAACTTTAAAGCTCTCCAAATGTTGGCAGATTACCAAACATTTCCCTTAGGAAAACTTAATGATGCAAGGAATCTGCTGCCATTTTTCTTACAGATGAACTTTCATTGTATAACATACATGTGTTTATGTTAAAAATCCAAACAAAATGTGAATTTAATGAATGAAAAGAATTTTAGGAAATTACTCAGTGATTTTAATACCTAGTTGTTTTTGCTTTGCATCTATTGAAATTCATGTCATTTACATGCAATGACAATTAAAATCTAAACAACTTCATAAAGCAGTTAAATTTCTAACTCTGTGAGATATATGAGCTCTTGATACAATAAAAACAAGAATACTTTGGAATTTAGGATAATTTTATATTGAGTATGGTAAAAATATAGCAGGTTTTCTTGAACAAATGATTACAAATAACATGTGACTTTCTGAGTCTCAATTTTTGAATAACTTATGGTGAATAACAAATAATTAAGAATATATTTTGAGTAAAATAAAGATATAAATTATGCAGGTAGTTCTATATATTTCTTTCTATCCTTAGCCCTCCTAATTACATGACATTAAATATTATTTTTACTTCATTTCATTATTTTAGCATTGACCAATGACACATACTTTATACTTCTAAGTACTAGGAAAGCTCCAGTTTTTAAAAATCCCTAATATATCATCCTTATTTGTTTCCATCTATCAATCAAAAATATTTCTCTACTTTGCTGTTACATGGATTTCTTTTACTTGAAAAGCAGAACACACTGTAACTAAGTGACATGGATTTGCCATTTAGAAAAACATCAACAGGAAACATCAGTGCAAATTCCTCAGTATAACAAGTCTTTGGCCACAATTCAGGATAGCATTTTCCTAAGGTTGCTCTCTATACTCCGCTGAAAATGTTAATGACTTCACCTCTGTACTTGTAAAAAAAGCACTTGCAATCCCCTCCACCATAGTTTAATTAGGTTTTCATCAAAGATGAACACTGAGGCACCTCTTAATATTATCTCCCTGGGGTCTAATGGCCCTGATGATTCTTTCAGGTATCTGTAGCCTTAAAAATTATTTTTGACGATATCCTTTTAGTTGGAGTGAGTATACTGGGCATTTGGGCAATGCCAGCTTGCAGAGAGCTGGTGGCAGATGGAATGAAATCTGCCTGGTGTGCCTTCCCCTCCACATGAGCAGAGAGCCATCCATTTCCTCCATTAAGGAGTTGTCACTCAGCCCACCCAGCTGGAAGACCATTTTTGATAGCCAAGCTGGCTGGTGGCAGACAATTCAGATACAAAGTGCACTTTAAAAGGAAGCTAAAACATCATCTGTAGGAAAATTGAAAATGCATGGCTTCCACCACAGCCAATTTTTTAATGACTGTAATATTTTAAGTGATTATTTTTGCCACTTCAGATTGCTCCTTAGAGAGGAGAGGTTTTTTAATTAAAATCTAGGCAATGCAAACAGATGAGATATGAGGAGCAGAGGAAAGAGAAATAAGATGAATAAAATTAATTAAAATGGCATTGTTGGCAGAGACATAAGTTAGCCACTGTCTGGTTGGAAACAAAATATACTGGTATAAAAGTTTCTGGATTAAAGTGAGATGTGTGACTGAGTGACCAGAAATAGACTGACCTACAGCATTAGATATCATTGTGTTTTCTAAGCCTGTCACCATGCTATAGCTATTATCAGATAGAAATATATATTTCCTACACCCTGGTTCAATGGTCTTTAAAGGTATAGACTTTCATGCTTATAAAGAAAAAAACAAAATAGGAAGAGAGTGATTTCCTTCATAGGGCAAAATGAATTTCTTTCATTTTGCACACATTCAATTTCTAGGTAATTTAATACCAGTTAAAAAACTGATAACTTGGCTATAAACACAGTCCAGGTGCAGAAGGGCTGAAGTGCATTTTCTCTAGTCAACACAATAGATTCAACCACAGTGAGCAAATTTCAGGAGTTCAAAGAGTCTTTTTTTTTTTTTTTTCCATTATTTTCTGGATTCATTAAGCATTTGAATCACTTTATTCTATGATTCATAAAGATTCAATTTATGGTATATTTTGTGACAAGTGTGTAATTGTTTGGCATTAGTTATGACAATTCTAAAACAGCCATAGTGACAGATTTGAATTGGAGTAATGAGAGAAAGAATAACAGTGAAAAATTCCACAGAGCAGTTGTTAACCTTGTCTGTAGAGATCAATATGACTTTCACAGTGTCTGAAGTTTTTCAGTCTTGCCTCCTCAAATTAAGGCCCAAAACACCAGACACAACATGGGAGGCTGCAAGATACTGAGGAACAAAAGGGCTGAAACTTGATTATACAATGTAGCTGGCTTTGAAAATCAAAGCTGTTTGATCTTAGAGAAGTCACTTAGCTCTAGGAGCCTCTTTATTTTCATCTGTGAAATGGGGGCAATTGTGAGGATTAAATGAGATAGTGCAAGTAACATGCTTATTCTGCTGCTGCTGCCGCTGCTGCTAAGTCACTTCAGTCGTGTCCGACTCTGTGCGACCCCATAGACAACCAGACACAACATGGGAGGGTGCAAGATACTGAGGAACAAAAGGGCTGAAACTTGATTATACAATGTAGCTGGCTTTGAAAATCAAAGCTGTTTGATCTTAGAGAAGTCACTTAGCTCTAGGAGCCTCTTTATTTTCATCTGTGAAATGGGGGCAATTGTGAGGATTAAATGAGATAGTGCAAGTAACATGCTTATTCTGCTGCTGCTGCCGCTGCTGCTAAGTCACTTCAGTCGTGTCCGACTCTGTGCGACCCCATAGACGGCAGCCCACAAGGCTCCTCCGTCCCTGGGATTCTCCAGGAAAGAACATTGGAGTGGGTTCACGTTTCCTTCTCCAATGCTTATTCTAAAGATTGCTAAATCTTAGGAAATCAGTAAATGCTAATTCCCTTCCTTCTTTCATCCTCTATCTTCATTCATTTAACAAACCTTACCTTAATGAGTACCACTATGAAAATAATTGAGCTCTGTGCTGTGCTAAATACAAAGATGATGGGAAATGTTACTAGGTTTTGTATGTTCATATAGAATAAAATAAATTTCACATTGAATGTTGTATTAACTTGTAATAATTAGTGATTAAATGTGTCAGCTTCAGATCATAAACAAACAAGAAAAGGGAGGCTCTGGGGATTTGTTTGAATGGTTATTTTTAGTAGAATTTATTGAAATTATTTGTTTCTGTGTTATTGCCACTCTTGTCATGGTGATTTGGCTCAATTCCATGTTTCACTAATGCTATTCCACATTAATTACTGTACAAATAGGCCTCATTGGGGGGAAATTGTGAAAAACACACTACTTACATTTAACCCTTCATCCCCAAAGAACGCTTATTAGTTTAACAAATTATATTCTGGCTCATTTTACAATATCATGTACCCACCTCTTGGGGGAAACATGACAATAAGAGCAATGCAATCCAAAATGAAGAACATCCCAAGCAAAGCGAATTTAGAAAGACAGCATGCAATTAACCAAGCTGGAATCTAGCCAGAAAATCGTAGTTAACATTCCGATTCTTAATAGAAAAAGACATGAGAACATGGTCTAGCCACAAGTCTTACTGAGCTCAGGTTTATCCTCATTAGAAAGCCAGTACTCAAATCCCTCAAGTCACAGACCAGATAGCTTCCAGTACAGCGATTTGCAAAGCATATTTCTGGAAAGCATATCTGATTTCCTCCTGTTTGTCCTTACAGTCTAAAAAAAGAAAATCATTAAATGGATTTTTGAAACCTTTTTCTCGGGTGCCCAACTTATGGAAGACAAGTTAGGCATTATAGCAGGCAGATATTGCTCTGCCAGGGGACTATATTCTCAAAACACACATTTAGAAATAAATTCTGCTTTGAATGTAATCATCCCTTTAACCATTTGTCTTTGACTTTTTTCACTAGCCTCAACTTGTGTTAAGACTTTACGTTTTCAGACAAATTAGTTTACATTTTTTCCATAATTTGGATGTTACAACCTTTATTCTCCATTAATGATTCAACAATTTGTGATAATAGTATTAGACAAGTGACAGCAAAACCCCAGAATGAAAGCTCCAGTTCTTATTCAGGACTGGAGATCTGCCTAGTGTCCACTGGGATAATGAATTTGGCAAATGCATAATGTACAAGAGCTATAAGAAAATTAATAGACTCTCTTTTCTGACTTAATGCTTCTCCTTAATGGGTTGTTGATTTACCTAATTCACCTAATGGCTCCTCATTAGGGGCCTTTGGTGTTTGTTAAACTA
This sequence comes from Oreotragus oreotragus, assembly GCA_006410675.1. NCBI lineage: Eukaryota > Metazoa > Chordata > Mammalia > Artiodactyla > Bovidae > Oreotragus > Oreotragus oreotragus. The sequence goes on along the minus strand of SJYX01014755.1, from coordinate 98,242 downwards.
GGAAAATTGACATTATTATTGGGTATTTATCAACAGTAAATGGAAGAGAGAGGAAGCAGTCTAACTGGAAGTAGAAATAAAAGATTAAGATATGGCCCTTCTAAATTTTGTATACTTAGTTACTCCCAATCCTTGATATACAGCTGCAAAATTTAATAAATCACTTTTTAAGAAAAATTATTTTAAATACATTTGATCACAGCTTATTCTAAAGGACAAACCTTCAAAACAGAATCTGTGACATTTAATGTTGATTTACTTCTCAACACAAGTTGACATAAATGTTCAGAAGGAGTAATCTGGCATTCTTTGCTATCCATAGAATGAACTAGGATAATAAATAGAAAAAGATTAGCAGGTGCAGGCACAGCAATCAGAGTGGGAAAATTTCTTAAAAATAAAAAATACACGGAACAGCACCTATCTCCTAGTGATCTGCATTTAATCTGTGGGTCATTTCCAGAGTTGACAGAAGCCAGTGATTTATGCCTTTGCAAGCTGAGGGTAACCAGGCTAGCTGAGCAGATATAAACATTTATTAACAGTGACTGAGCAAAGCATGCATTCTGTCTCCCACATAGACATCAAGGAGTTGTGGATGCTTCATGCTTTCAAAATACAAATTTTGGCTGCCACCAAAGATGGGGGTAAATAAACAAAATGAAGCAGCTGCTTGACCAATATTTACCTCCATGGCATATTGATCCATTTGGAAATTTTGCTTCACTGGGTACTACTAAAGGATAGAAAAATAAAAAACCAAAATATCTCCTCATACCTCTTTCCAAATCATTTGTTCCTGGGTTCTTCTGAGTACTTTCCTGACCTTTGCAGGTCTTTTCTTTAACAGTGAGTTATAGAAAGCAGGTAGCTGCAACAGCTCCAGGCTGACCCTTTAAATTTTACATTTAGTACTATTCTTTGAACTTGAAATTAAGGACATTTTCAGATTGCAGTATGTATGTTTGAGGAGTTGGGAAGAGATAAGCTTGATGGATTCTTCTGGATGTTTCAAGAATGACTAAGAAAACCTGGGCACTAAGTTCTCAGGCTCTTTATAGACATGTAGAGTTTACCTACTGCAGATATAAAAGTTAGATCAAAAGGCCTTCCTCATAGCCCTGGCAACTACAGATGACTCATGAAATGCCACCATTACTACGGCTTCTTTTACTACTTATCATAATTATGGTTGTTATTATTATTTAGTATCCAGTATCCATGCTACTCAATGGAGATGTGTATCAGAATCCTACCCAAGGTGAAACACTGATTCTTGATTCTATATGTTTGAAATGGAAGAGGCTGAAAAAAATCAACCATTTCCCTTAAACTTTGATGACAAAACCAATACTATTCTCAGAGTCAGAACACCAGAAGTTGCCCTTAGATTAATCATTCTCCCATTTCAGGCAGGAAGAACGTGCCTTCCACCATTAAATGTGGCAAAACACCCACAGCCACCTTATAGTGAGAGGTGCTGCCAGGGGATGGCAGCTGTGGCAGCAGTAGCTGATTCCAGCAATTGCAGACTGACGCAGTATATCCTGTATCTTCAGAACAGAAACAACTGACACAAGAAATTCTTGATTAGTCTAGAAATCATTTACAAAAGTATAAAAAAAGAAAGGATGCAATTGTCTAGAAAAGAAGGAAATATTATTGAAAGTGAAAGTGAAGTTGCTTAGTCGTGTCTGACTCTGTGACTCCATGGACTGTAGCCTGCCAGGATCCTCTATCCATGGGATTTTCCAGGCAAGAATACTGGAGTGGGTTGCCTTCTCAAAAATATTATTGCAAGCAGTAGTTAAGACAGGTGATTCAATATCAAGTGAGTTCAGACTCCTTGCCTTTCTGAGTCCACGGCTGGCTTACTGTGGAGACTGCTAATGAGGGTGGTGCTCTGGGGAGCCTTCTGACTTCCAGGACTAGATTTACAGGCATTTAGAGCCCCACCTATTTGGTTGTGAACAGAGGGCTACTTAGGGATTCATGGAAATAATAAAATCATGATGGTAATTAGAAACACTCTAAGAATGTGTTGCCCCTTTTCTTCCACATGGGCAAGCTCTCTGGAAAAACACTGGACGCTAAGTCAGACAAGGCCATGAACTTGCAAAGAGAATGGAGGAAAAACACAGATGGCTGCCTAGGAAGAACATATTAATTCTGTAACCTCTTACAGTCCTCTTTAGTTTACCAATCCAAATAAAAAAGCACAACAAACATAAGGTTGGGTTCTACATTAAAAGCTGATACTGTTAGACACTTACTTCATATTAATTACTAAAGAGCCAACAGATGGTAATGGCTTTCTACCAACCCAGGACAGATTTAAACTGGTGACCTATAATTGCAGTTCTCCAGATCACGTAACTCCTTAAGTTAATTACTCTATTTGGTCTTCTATCATTCTGCCCTACTTGAGATAAACAAGGACAGGCTCAGATAAAATGGATTAAGTATTATTACCAAAGAAATGGGAAACAAATCTAAAGAAGATAAGGAAAAATATATACTATGAATGCTAGTGACTCATTTTTATCTTTCCTATTTGACCTGCCACTCTTAAACTCTGTTTTCAACATCAACATCCTCACTACTGTTACTTCATTTTATGAATAGCACTTAAAAATCATTTGTTGTTAATAATGAAAACTATTAATTTTTTAATTATGTGAATGTTGTTTCAACTTAATTCCAATGGAAACTGGTCCTTAGTTTGACTGCCCAAAGTTACACCTATGGGAAATACTTGTGTCCAAACTAATTCATTTACTTCTTTTAATTCTGATATCATCTTAATGACACACATGATGACATAGTTTGTGAATTCTGTATTTTTCTATCCTATTCTTCCTTCTGCCCTCCTAATTGGGGTTGTCAGCTCAGTCCTTTGGCTTCTACTTATTTTTCTCTATATTCACTTCCCTGTGGAGCTTATTTGTACTCAAAAATTTCACAGAAGAAGATACGTACTTATTAAAGCCTTTCTATATGCCAGGCACTGTTCTAAGGTTTGCCAGGCACTGTTCTAAGGTTTACATGTATCTTCTTATTTAATTATCACAACAGGAGATGGATTCTACTATCATCCCTGTTAAAGGTGAGGATACTGAGAAACCAAGAGGTTAAATAACTTGCCCAAGACCATATGGCTAGTAAATGATGAAACCAAGATTTGAACCCTGTTAAGCTCATTTTCTTAACAGTTTTGCTATATCCAGTCCCATTCACAATATTTTTGCCCTCATGTCATCTTTGAATATAAAATTTATTTTCTTTCTTCACAAATTAGATCTTGGTATTTTTTCAGCTTTTCATTTGTTCAAGTAGCACAATGTATCATGTGCCAAACACTGGAGGTTCAAAAATAGCAGAAACAGTTCCTAAGCTTAAGAAGCTAACATGCTGACTAGGGAGACAAACATAACTACAAAGAAACATTGTAAACGCTCTAATAGATGTATATGTATGCTGTAACAGAATGTTGAAATAAGGTGCCAATAAAACAGGTGCTACTCCTCATTCCAAAGTGAAATGATGGACCAAATATAAGGATCTAACAAAAGAGGTGGTAAAATGACTTAGCCACTTCCCTAAATTGAGAATGAGGCAGCCTGAAGCTGCAGTAGGTTGGCAGCTGGAAAGCAGAGGGATGATTCCTTTCCAGAGGGCTGTTGGTGAACTGTGAGTCACATCCATGACCTTGCAGGGGAGGAAGGTATCATCTACTTGCCTCAAGCCTGGGGCTCAGGATTTCAAGGCCATCCCTTGGAGGGGATTCTATAAGGGCTTAGACTAACAACTGGGGCTGCATGGCAGGCGGCTGGGTAACAAGAGGGCTGCATTTTGAAGCAACTAACTTCTTTTCTCCCAATGATGGATTCAAAGTGAATGTTTACCATAGACTAGGATTGGACCCATGCACACAAGAGGCAATCTGGTCTAAGATCCTGCCCCCAGGGGCTTCCTGGAAGGGCAAAGAGCCCTTAGCAGAAAGAGGTTGAAGTCATAAGTCAGAGACCCAGTGGGAAGTAGGAGAAGTAGACATAACCTGAGAGATATACATTGGGGAGCTACAGGTGAGAAATCCCCAGTTTTGGTAAAAAGTGGTGACATATCCAAAGACCTTTGTTATGGATCCAAGAGAAATCCAGCTTTGATCACTTGCCAGATCATGATATCAATAATTCCCACTCACAAAAATAACTGCCTCTTGCTTCTTCTCCTTCCTCCTGACCCAGCCCTGGATGATTCAAAGGTTAAAATTAATGACTTAGTGGAGGAGGGGAAAGGGGTTGACCACTATCTCTTTTCTACTCAGTAGACTTCAGCTGGAGGAAAGGAGATGCTATGGGTGAAATTTGGAGTTTGCATTATTATGGTGAACCATGTGGTATTTGTTATTGAACTGAGACTAGCTACTACAGTGATTGATTGCTTTTTTGGTCTATCAGTAGTCTTGGGACCTGACTTAGTTTTTGTGCAAAAAGGATACAGATTTTTAAAAGCTGTCTGAGTGAATGTGAATGGTCACTAGTGAAGAAGAATGAACCTGTATTTTGTAGACAGGCTTCAATCTCAAGTCCTGCTTATTCAACCTCATGGTTATAGCAGCACAGAGAGGAGGCAGACATTAGCTGTATACAAAACTTCATTCAGACAATGACATTTGAACTGGGCCCTTAAGGATGCTGGGGAATAACTAGGCATAGAAAAAAGAAAGGTGGAAAAGCTAAATGGGTGGGAGTGTGAAATTCCATTTTATTTGTGATGCTGGAGGACAGGAGATAAGGATGAAAACTTAGGCTGGACATGGACTGGAAACAGCCTTAAATTACACGCCAGGGAGTTTGGCTTGTCCCCTCAAGGCCTACACAGGAAGCCATCAAAGGTTTTGAGTATGGAGGACGCATGATATAATTTCTATTAAGGAATGATGGTGTCATCTTTTGTCAGCGGCATCCTTTTGTATGATTCTTGACTCCAACATCCTCAGCATAGGAAGTCTGCTGCCATGATACTGTTGATTTCAATTTACTTAGCATTCCCCTGTTCTCACTCTATTTCACCTTCTCTATAGGTTACTGAAAATGCTTCCTACCTCTGTGAGGAAAATATCTTAATACTCCTGTCTCCTTAACTTTACTTTAGGTCAGCAGTGGTGGACCAGTAACTATGACTGTGAAAAGAAAACCAGCTATTGTAGACTGGAAGAAAAGGAAGCAACCTGTGCTTGGTCTGAACTTGGTCTAGATTTTAATGTATGAAAATCATTCATCTAGGACCTCCCTGGTGGTGCAGTGGTTAAGAGTTTACTTGCCAATGCAGGAGACACAGGTTCAATCCCTGGTCCAGGAAGAGTCTACATGCCACAGAGCAACACGGACAATGTGTCACAACTACTAAAGCCCGCATGCCCTAGAGCCCACACGCCACAACTACTGGGCCCATGTGCTGCCACTACTGAAGCCTGCTCACCTGGAGCCTATGCTCTGCAATAAGAGAAGCCACTGCAATGTGAAGCCCCATGGTTCAACCAAGAGTAGCCCCTGCTCACCACAACTAGAGAAAGCCCATGTGCAGCACAGAAGACCCAGCGCAGCCAAAAAAAAGAAAGCAAACCAAAATCAGCCATCCAGAGAAAAGAATATATAGTACAAATGGAATAAACCTAGATCAAGATGAAAAAATGTGAGAAATACAAGAATCTTTCAGTCTACTGTCAGAGAGTGATGGGGAAGAAAACAGGCAGATAAATTAACAAATAAATGTTGGGAAGAAACATAAGACCAATAGGGAGCATTTAAGTTTATATTTATTACTTGTAAGAGCACAGTTATCAGGCAGCTGAGAGCAAGAGCTCGGAAGTCAGATTGCAGTATTTGAATCCTGGCTCCGCCACTGGTAAGAGGAGCATTCTGGACAAGTTACTCAACACCTCCACGTCCACTTTCATCTTTTTATAGGTTCATAAAGATCAACTCTATGAGATTATATACATAATCTCACATACATACCTAGAATAACAAGTCCCTAGAATAATACATGGACAATAAAAAGTAGCTGTTACTACTTAACCAAAGAGTATCCTATCTGTGCTTGGACATTTTTCCTTGAATAAATTCTACTCTGTAATGAAGCACAATGAAGCACTCAATTGATGGTACACTCAACCTCTGATTTAGTTAAGATGTAAGCATCTTGGGGACTTTTAATGCGTATTATTTAGAAAAGACAACATATAGTCTGAACAAACAAACAATACTCTCAAAACTAAAAAGTCAAAACAAAGCAGTGTTCAAAACATGTATTATGACCAATAGGAACACTGAGATATGTTTTCTAATTGGTTGTATTCTGTTTTCATCTCAGAGGCCACCCATTAAAGGAAAAATATTTGATGGAGAAATTGCATACAGTTTAAATAAACAATTTTATTTCTAGAACTCCAAATCACTTGGCAAAAGCAATTTTTTCATGCTAGAGGTTTGAGTCAAAATGCAAGAGGTTGGTCATATAAATGAGTTAAAATAACAATCTTAGATTTTATCATTGCACTTAAAATTTTAAAAAGAAACATTAGAGAAAAGCTTCTATGTGATAGCCAAAAACCCTGGTACAAACCACTACTACAATGATTTTTTCTTAATAGGCAACTAGGCAAGTAGGTAACTAGGCAAGTCTCAAATGTGTGATTAGTAAATTTAGGAGGAAGATGAGAGACCACAAAGCACAAGTATACTCCACACAAAGTTGTAATTTAAGTAACCATTACTACAAAGTAACCATTACTACTACCCATACTTCATACATCTTTAACATGGGTGGTACCAAAGTACAATGCATTAAGAAACCAAAAAGTTAATTAAATTAGTATAATGATGGCTTATAAAAAAGGTACAAAAAGTACATATAATATATAGTAAAGGGAACTGAGATCAAATAATTACCAAATGATCATCACGGGACAAGAATGTGAATCCCAGGCCCTGAGGTCTCCATGTGTTTCCTGGGTTTACATATCTTGCCCATGGTGAACAGTGACAAGAGAAATCCTTCTCTTAATCAAGTAGTAGTGGGATATGACACAGGCTATCCTTACAAAGGTTCTTTTCCACGCCCATATGAAAGACATCCATGACTCTTTAAAGGATCCAAACGAACCAAAGTTTTAGAGTCTTTATCAGAACAAATCTCCATCAGGTTTACTGGGTGTTTTCTCATGTTGACCAAAGATGATGTCCGTTCCTAATGCTAGTCAGTATCTAGAGTTTGATTTGCTAAGCATCACCTTAACTGTGTCAGGAGGGTTTTCTAAAAAGGTGAAGGTTTCCAAAGTAATTTATTTATTTTTTATTTTTTGGTCATACCACATAGCATGTGGAGTCTTAACTTCCCAGTCAGAGGTTGAACCTGCCCCCCCTGCACTGGAAGGCAGTCTTAACCACTGAACCACCAGGGAAGTACTCTAAACAATTTGCAAACCATAAATTATTAAAAGGAGATGAGTGTCTTAGATCTCTACATTCTGCTTGTGACTTCTGTGACCTCACCCCCATGCAGCACAGAGGTCCTTTTTTTTTTTTTTTTTTGGTAACAGTAAGTCACATTTTTAAAAACTCTCCAATCTGCGTCTGTACTTTATTTTTTTCATACTTGAAACTTGAGAGAGTCCAGTTGAAGATCAAATGGTATCTTAAAATATTGCCTTGACATAGTATCTTACTTCACACACACTCTGGGCAGGCAAGCCAGTGATTTTAATTCTCATTCAAAAAGTGAGCTTTTAAGACTTTAAGGTTTCATCACTGGTCACATCTTCAGACTATATCACAAGTCTCAACTGAGTATCTATTTTAGACAACCATTTCAAACACTGTCGAAGGCCTCGTCTTTGTGCTATCATCTTCTAGCCTTTATGCATGTGATTTATGATTCGAGAAACACTATTTCTTCCCATCTGGCCAACTTGAAATGACCCTTCAGTCTATTCCTATTCTCTTGGATAGCCTTCCTAATCCCTCACGTCTGGATCTGGCACTGTATATTGTATTTCTACGGCACCTTAAACTTTCCCAGCAAATCAACAATTATGCTGTTTTGCACATGCATGTTGCTATATGTAACTTCCCACTAAACTGACAGACAATAAAAGGAAAAGACATATCTGCCTTTTGTTGTTATATTCTCCAGGTTCAGCCCAGTACATGGCACCATGGGTTCTCAAAAATACTTGTTCAAAGGATGAAGAAATGAATGATTTCCCATTCTTACAGGGGAGGGTAAAGTGATATTACCTATTCTTTTTAATTGTGGTTTTAGTAAAATACTTCATGACCTCATGGACTATCCAGTCCATGGAATTCTCCAGGCCAGAATACTGGAGTGTGTAGCCTTTCCCTTCTGCAGGGGATCTTCCCAACCCAGGGATCAAACCCAGATCTCCCACATTGCAGGCAGATTCTTTACCAGCTGAGCCACAAAGGAAGCCCAACTGAGCAACTTACACTTAATAAAATACTTTAGTAAAACAGTGGTTTAGTACAATTTGGTTTATTAAGCTTTAGGTTTTAGAGAGAAGAGAAGGAGCAAGAGAGAGATCAAACCTTCACTGTAGCTCCTGGGAAGAAAAGCCAGTTGCCCGTGTCTACTGGATCCAGATTGTCTTCTAAAACAACTTGTCTGTGAGCTGAGTTGATGACGAGGATGTTATCTAAGGCCCAGCAGGCTTCATACACTTCACCTACTTGTAGATTTTCCTGCTTCCACTGAAACTGGACGTTCTCCCCTTTGGCATCTTCAGGAAGGTAGAGGATGTGGATGATAGTACTGACATTGGAAGGGGCTCTGGAGAGATGAGAATTGGTGCCACAATAAAGTTCAACAGTGTCCACTTTATCTTTCTTATAGATCCATTTTGTTTCTTAAGATTGTGGTTTTCTTATCTTAAAAACACTACACATTACAGATGAAATATTCATAATCTTATACCCCTTAAACCTTTTAATATTTGTGGTTATTAAGATGTCCATATTGAGTGGTAGGAGTTTAAATATTAAATATCTTAAAGAGCTCTACTTTTAACACAAGGTAGGCAGTAAGTTTACTCAGGTAAGTCAGTAAAAGGCTAATCGAAGAGAAAATGGTACACAACTGCCTTGGCTCTTGTAAAAAAATCAGAGTATCCAGCACAGTATTTTGTAAATGATAAATACTCAATCTAAAACTATATACTTTATATGATACTAAGAAGAAAATAAGGAGAGAAACTGTAAAATTATCTTAATTTTAATTCTTACTTTGAAATTTTATATCTGTTAGAGATCACGGTATATTGCATGTTTCAAAATCAACATTTACATTTATTTTATTTCTAGAAAACAAATACTATTTTGTTTTGAAAATATGAGATTTGCCATGAGAATTAAATGCTTTCATGTAGAATTCTTTAGATTTCCATGCATACCAGTCTTTAAAAACATGATATAATTTAATAGGATTTTTATATCATATCTGCTAAAATCTAGGTCCTTTGCTACTTAATATTTATGTTAAACATTTTATTCTACCAAAGTAGAAACCTGCTGTAGTAAAAATGATGGCCTGAGCCAAGATTAAAAGTGGTACTAAAATGCAAACTAGTAGTACCTGGGGCTTACTATAAATCAGTTTTGAAAGGACTAGAGAAAAGCCATATTTTTCACTCACCAATGAAGCACATATAAATCTGTAGGATTGTCAGTGTAGATTATGAATGGTGTGCCTTACCTTTGGGGGTAATCAATTCCCCTTTCCTTTAAAATATTTAATGATGATTATGTTTTTAACTTCAAAAATAATTTAAATCAATGAAGAAAATATATTTTAGTTTTAGGAAGTGATTGAAAATATGTCCACTCTGATCACTAATGGTAAATTTGCATTAATGAGAATGATAGTTTGGTGCATGGCCTAAAATGGAAAGTCTTATGTAGTGAAAAATAAATAGAATCAGCTGAATGTGATCTCTATAGCTTCTAATTAAATGTATATACTCACTATTTGTCATATCAGAAGCATACAGCTGTTATTCAGCAAGAAATATATACAACAATGTATCTAAACCATGAGATATATTAGAGAAAAATGGAGGCATATGAGTAAAACTTCCAACACTTATGCTGCTTTGCTTAAAGCCATTTATATAAATCAGTACTTAATATGAATGCATTTTCATTATAACTACTAAAAATTAGAAGCAATAGCAAATGCTCTGTTATAAAATTGGCGATTGGCACAGCATGTCAGAGCTTGGCTTGTACCTGGTATCTATAAATAATATTTTATTCTGTCACAGAAGGAGACAATCTATTAAAATCCATGAGTTAGAATTACTTTTCTCAAGTTTTGGTTGAAATAGAACTTGAACTTATGAGACTTGTATCTTTATTTCAAATACTAGAAATTTTTAATATTGAAGATTAAGAACCTAATATTTGTTCTTCTTGCCCAAATAAATCACATTTTTTTCAATATGGAAATATGGTAAGGAAAATAGCATAAAAAAAGAAAACTGTCACAGAACTTATGGAAAATGTTCTACTTGAGTCATACTAATTTAAGAACTGAACTGAGCAGAAAAACCACTTTATAAAATTTCAAAGTATTTTTTTGCCTTTAAATACCTCACCATACCTGAAATTAGCACCCATTCTAGAGTTTATTTTATGATTTAAACTGCACAAAAATGGTTAATATAGTCTGAGTTTTGTTAAATTTAATAAAATATTTTCAACCTGAATGAGCTTCTCCCTCTTTAAGCATCCAATCTCATTTTCTTATGAAGGGATTTTTTTTTTATTAAAGAAAATATAATAAATGATTACAACTCACATCACAATTATAACAGAATTTTAGAACTGGCCTTTGGGAAGTTAGAAGGAAAATTACAGAACCAGGGATTAGATGTAAAAGGCTGTTAACTAATTGTCATCACAGACTGGAAAGAATTTAGCTAGTAATCTGATACATTTCTAGGCCTATAAACCAGGTCACAGCCAGACCTAGAGAGACAGATGGTGATGTTATTTTGTGGAGAATCCCATCAGAAAGGTTACTATCTCAAATGTACTTTTACCAAAAATAGTTTGTTATAGCCACTACTGACAGTGGAAAGTAGTGAATGGAAAATGACACTTTTAACAACATGTCCTTCAAACAGAGCAGGTAATATGCAGGTAAATATGTGCATTCAGGTAATTCAACATAATTAACAACCAGAGTACTTTTAACCATGAATAATAAAGCCAGTGACAGAATGAAGGTAAACAGGGAAGCAGAAAACCACCTACATCAAAATTTATGATGATACTTTAAACGATAACAAACCTAATTTTCTCAAGCTGAATCCAGTCCGCAGTATTATTCTTGGCATATGACACGATGATACAAGGGTCTGAATAACTATAGCGACATGAACCTGAACCTGTAAGCGCAATAACAATAAATTTTGAAGTTAAAAAAGAACAGTGTGATTACATATTATCCTTCCTGATAAATACTCTAGATAATTTTCTAACCATTTAGTTATTTGATCATTTCCCAATTCTTCTAACTATACTAATACTTCTTGTGATCTATTCTGATAAATATTAGATACATAATTTTGAGTTAAGAAAAAAGTAAACTGCGGGTCTCTTTAGAGATACATGAACTTCTGAATTAAATATAAACACTGTTCTAGGCCAAGAAGTATCTGAATATTATGGAATGATTAATAATGCCATTATGATTCTTGCAAGTTAATATTAATAATGCTTGTATTAAGTGGCATGTCAGTCATTCAAATGCATGAAGAGTAAAAACAGCATTCTTTTGTGCGTCTGTTATTTAACTTATGATGTAGCTTGCTGCTGCTGCTTAGTTGCTCAGTTGCATCCGACTCTATATGAGAAATTAAAATACTGTAAATTCAAGTACTAAATGAATGAGAACTATTAGAGATATGATTGATATTATTCTACTATAGCCCAAGATCAAAGATTTGAAAGAGAAACATTATTTTCCATTGTGGATATCTGGTCATTGTTTTTCACAATTATTTTCAGTACTGGATATATGAAAACCAAAGACAGTTTTAAAATCTGATAAGAATTTGTTTTAACATGTTTAATGAATTCTTACAATAAAACACACTCCCCAAAACAGCCATGAAACATAAGCCAGAAGTTTACTGGAACTCAGTAGCAGGCTTTTTATACTATATTAAAAACAAATGAACCAAACGAAAAAGAAATAGCATATTTTATGTTTAATTTTCCCCCATCTGCTAAAGGAACCATGGTTTTAGCAAATGACATCTGTTGATGGTTTTTATATTTGTAGTACTCAAGAGTTCCAAGCTTTAATCAGACTCATTTATTTTATTTCAGTGGTGTTTAGTACAACACCAGTTAGTTTGCCATTGCCAAGGCTGGCAGTGAGCTAAAAAGGCCAAACAGCAGTTTGCCTAGATTTATTCTCACAGCTAGAATGTCGATGAAAAAAGGCTACTGAAAAGAAAGCTACACAGTAACCTTGAGCTCAAACAGAAACCTACTTTATGCTGTTTGATCATTTAAGTTCTACCTTTCTTAAGCAGCTGCTTAAAATAAATATCAAACTGTGGGGCTGGAAATGGAAATGGCCAGGATTATGTGAGACAAACTTCAACACAAACATGTATGAGGTCTGGCAGACAATTTGTTTTTCAAAAGGCAGTTCACACTAGCCTAAAGAACGTAAACGGTATTTATGTGCTTCCTTTCTGTTTTATACATGGTTAAGTACTTAAAAAGCAAGTGCCTGAGGTGAATCCCCAAAATGGAAAGGCGAGAACAAATGAAAACCAAAAATGTTCCTCACAGTGGAAACTGTTTACAAATTGTTTACAAATTGAAAAAGAACAGGAAAGCTGATAAACATTAAAATAAAAAATGTGTTCAACTACGACCCTGATAACCAATATGACCCCTCCCCTATTTTCTTATGTTGTCATCTCACTGTTGGGAGAAAAAGTGTTTACTGTTGGGAGAATAAGCTTATTGTCGTTGTCCAGTTTCCAAGTCATGTCCGACTCTGCAACCCCATAGACTACAGCACACCAGGCTTCCCTGTCTGTCACTATGCAAACTACTCCAGCATTCTTGCTGTAAGAATAGTACAATCAGTTTATGATGCGCTCATTAAAATAAAAGGTACCTGGCAGGTGACTCACTTTTACTTATTTAGTCATTATATTATTTTATATTTAAAATGTTAATATCTTCTGAACCCATCACCTCCTCATTATTGTCAATGGATTCTCAGCAGCTCTTGCCAGAACTTTGCAATAGTGATTAGCTGGTCTCCAGCCTCACATGTCCTCACCCAGCCACACTACTGCCAGTGCTCTTCCCACAAGTGAACTGAACCTTGTTATTCCCTTCTTATAATCCATCAACAATTTCTCAGTCCCTTCAGGATAAAGCAGTACTTCCAGCCCTGGTGAGACAAAGGTACATGGATCCTACAGACTAAAGGTGTACCCTGGAAAACAGAACTAGCCCAGGGTTATCTTTAAAGGGTTCCTACATGAAAAGACGGCTCAAAAGCCACAGGGATTCCAACAGAGGAGTGGATAGCTAGAAGACCAGGACTGGGGTGTTAGGTATGAATGGACAGCCAGAAGAGAGGCACTGCCCATGCCACGGGAACGTCCCCTCCTGGGAGAAGCACCACCCAAGAGAATCTGCTGGCTTTGCATACATGCTTCCCTTTGGGGCCACTCCTATCAAACTACCATCCCAAATGGTGCCAAGCCAATGAATAAATGATTCTCCACTCCCACTATGAATATAGCTGTTCCACATAGACTGGGTGAATTTCTTCTTCAGATAAGCCCTTCTGAACTGCAGCCCCACTATCACATAGACTTGGGTCAGTAGAGTAAGATTTGTCCTTGCCCAGATTGAAAATGGTTGCTTGACTCTGCCTGCAATGAGGGGAGGAAAGAGTTAATTAACATGCATGTGCCCAGGCGCCTAAAGCCATCCTCAACTCCCTGCTCCCAGATGCAGTGGTGCAGAGCTATCACATACCTCAAAACACCTCTAATGCAGTGAGGAGGCAATAATAAGCAGGTGCCACCTGCAACAGGTACTTCTTTCTTCCCTCTCTTAAATCAAAGATCTTTAATTGCCAAAGCTGATATTTAAAACCAGAAAGGAAAAACAACTCAAATGAAAAATGCAAAATATCCTCTCATGTACAGGTTCATTTTCTCTCCTTCGGATCACTTCTGATGTAATTGCTATCCTTCACTCTAAAGTAGCAATTTTGCAAAGATTTTAAGAATTGCTGAAGATAGGAAGATAACTTAGAACTATGGTTATAAAAGTATGGTCTGAGAACCATCAATGGACTTAAATGGGTCTGAAAATGCAAACTCTTTCTTTGGTTCTTACTGGCAAATGAGGAAATTTCATATATTATCAGTTTTACTTATATCAAGGATATAAGCAGCCTACAAAGTGATGAAGGGTTCCTGAAGTATGGTATTCATAAATAAAATTGATGAACTTCTAGAACTCACTGGGAACCCTAATCCAACAGTCAAGGAATTCTGGTTTCCACGTAGGGCTACACACGCCAGGATTGGGGAGGACAGGATATTTATGTTAAAGGTACCTCATGAGTGGTCCTGGTTGGGAATTCTTGATTTAAAATTGACAGATAAATTGATAAATGATAAAGTAAATCTACATCTACTTACTATAACTGTCATTTGCATTACTATTGGTTATTTAGTCAATCCCATAGTACATAATGATAGATAATTTTTTCAGCAACACTTCTGAACTAATATTGGCTTAAAGTTTGTCCTATACTTAAGACATATATGTACTGCAATATAACAAGCCATCTCTACTCCTTTGCTAAAGCAAATATCTACATAATGCCTTGAAACTACCTTGCAACAAAACCACCTTTCATTGATGATGTCCTGAATTTGTGCTATTTTAATAATTTGCTGTTATCAAATTATGTATAAAAATACTGTTTAAAAATTTTTTTTGGAATTTTAACATAAAATCATATATCTGTGTTCATTCTTATTAGTTTCCATTTCCTTCTCCAGGGGATCTTCCCAACCCAGGGATCAAACCCAGGTCTCCTACACTGAAGGCAGACGCTTTACCATCTGAGCCACAAGGGAAGTACTATATATATAGTTAAGAAAAATAGAGACCACAGGGTAATACCCTCATCTTTTCAATCACTCTACCAGTGTACTCTGCCTTCCTCCTGTTATAATGGATGAAGTGCTTTGTTCTAAAGAATGGTGAACCTTCTCATGTGGTCTAGATTCCATCTCCAATGTCTCTTTAAGAATTCCCCTCTCTTTCTCTTGTATCATCAATTTCTTCCAATAAGTTTCCTGGATCATTTCTATTGTCATACAAACATAGAAACATACAAAGTATCTCCCATCTTAATTTTTTTTTATTGATGTCACACTTGTATCTTCTGTTCTTTCCAATCCTATTTTTGTTCCACTTATAGGAAAACTTCTCAAAAGGGCTGTCCAGTGATTGTCTCCACTTCATCATAGCCTATCCTCTGTCCCTTCCTCCATTCAGACTTCTACACTCAAGCACCGCCTTGAAACTACTCTTGGTTATGTGGCTGGGGACTCTATGTTGCCAAATCAACAGATCATTTCCCCATGTTCAGGGTACTAGACTTCTCATCAGGATTTGTCACAGTCCATCCTTTCCCCTTAATTGGATAACTTCTTCTATCTTCCACTACCTTCTTGATCTTTCTCTTGCTTCACTGGCTGTTACTTCTCATTCTCCATTGTTGCCCTTTTCGTTCTTGATCTCAAATTGTTTTGGTGGCTTTCTCTTCTCCTCTCTACGTTGCCTCTTTTTACTTTGAGGCTTTAAATAATATCTACAACAAATATCTGTATGCAGGTCAAGAAGCAACAGTTAGAACCGGACACAGAACAATGGACTGGTTTCCAAATTGGGAAAGGAGTATGTCAAGGATGTGTATCGTCACTCTGCTTATTTAACTTTATACGCAGACTACATCATGCGAAATGCTGAGCTGGATGAAGCACAAGCTGGAATCAACACTGCTGAGAGAAATATCAGTAACCTCAGGTATGCAGATGCCACCATCCTTATGGCAGAAAACAATGAAGAACTAAAGAGCCTCTTGATGAAAGTGAAAAAGGAGAGTAAAAAAGTTGGCTTAAAACTCAACATTCAGAAACTAAGATCATGGGATCCAGTCCCATCACTTCATGGCAAATAGATGGGGAAACAATGAAAACAGTGACAGACTTTATTTTCTTGGGCTCCAAAATCACTGCAGTGACTGCAGCCGTGGAATTAAAAGACACTTGCTCCTTGGAAGAAAAGTTATAACCAACCTAGACAGCAAATTAAAAAGCAGAGACATTACTTTGCCAACAAAGGTCCACCTAGTCAAAGCCATGGTTTTTCCAGTAGTCATGTATGGATGTGAGAGTTGGACCATAAAAAAAGCTGAGCACTGAAGAATTGGTGCTTTTGAACTGTGGTGTTGGAGAAGACTCTTGAGAGTCCTTTGGACTGCTAGGAGATCAAACCAGTTAGTCCTAAAGGAAATCAGGCCTGAATATTCATCGGAAGGAATGATGCTGAAACTGAAACTCCAATACTTTGGCCACCTGATGCGAAGAACTGACTCCTTGAAAAAGACCCTGATGCTGGGAAAGATTGACGGCAGGAGGAGAAGGGGATGACAGAGGATAGCATGGTTGGATGGCATCACCAACTTGATGGAAATGAGTTTGAGCAAGCTCTGGGAGTTGGTGATGGACAGGGAAGCCTGGTGTGCTGCAGTCCATGGGGTTGCAAAGAGTCAGACATGACTGAGTGACTGAACTGAACTGATATTTCCCATGAGATCCACATTTATAGATCCAACTGCTACTTAACATCCCAAAAGGACCTCTCAGGTTTATTAAGTTAAAAATCAGAAGAACTAGTTTTTCACCTTACAAATATTCAGTACACTTCGCATTTCAAATAACACCACTCCAGATGCTCAAAGAAACTAACTAAACACTAGATGTCATCTTTGAGTCCTCCCTTTTCCTTCACTTCCCACTTCCAATCCATTAGCCTGGGAGTTCTGACTCCAAAATGCTGCTCAGCTTCTATCCTCCACTTGCTGCCACCTTAGCCAAGTCAGGTCATGTCTTGCTGGTCTTCTTGCTCCCCTTTTTATCCTCCTGTAATTAATTCATCCTCCACATAGCAGTTATAGGCCTTTCAAAAACAAAAGAGTCTTTTAAAATGTTTTAGTGCTTAGGCCAACCCGGCTTAGAACTCTCTCAAGGTTTCTCAGTCCACTAGGAACAAAAGGATGAGCTCATTGCAATGATACATTAAATCCGTCATGATCTTAGAACATCCCTGTACCACTCTTCTTTTCACATACTTTGTTTAAGACACTTTGGACTTTCTCCTCCCTAAGCACTCCATCTCAGGGCTTCTATGTGCCTACTCTCTGCCTGCAATTACATTGATGATGTCAATAACCTCACACTCTTTTCTTTCCTCATTCCATTCATGTCCTATCCCACAGACTCTCCCTTGGTTTGTTCCTCTTCTTTCTCATGGATCTGTGTAAATATCACCTCCTCAAAGAAATCTTCCTTGATCATTCGATCTAAAGAAGTTCACTCCCAATGTCCAATCATCCTGCATCTTATCACTCCATTTTATGAGTGTATAAATTTATCTCATCTATTTACTTGATTATTTGCTCATTGTCCATCTCCTGTTAGAATGCAAGCTCCATCAAAGCAGTGTCTGTCTTGTTTACCACTTGAGTCCCGAGTACCCAGAACAGTCGTGGTACACAACAGAAATCAGCTCTGGCTGGACCGTGAATGAGTTTGCTGTAATTTGCTTATTTGAAATTATCTATTTTTTGTTTTTACTGAGATATATTTATACTAGAAAGGAGGAACTATAACCATGGATGGATGGGACTTAAAGATTTTCAACTTTTCTGAATTGGGTCAAAAGTGAGAAAAAATCTGAGAGCTGTGCTTTAGAATATTTGTACTACATGTATCCTTACCCAAGATTAATTTTGGAACTGTCATATACTCAACGGGGCAATAATTCTCCCACATTAACTAGAAATTGCCCTAAAATAACTTAGATGGTTACACAATCCAGCTTGCCTTTAGAATAAAAATATCAGGGACAGATTACATGAGTAATTATGATACATTTTTATCAGTTAGATAAAGTAATATGAAGAATAATGATAGCCAGATGAATTATTTTACTTATTAGTAAAGTCTTATTGTAATGGCCCAGTATAATTAAAAATAAACAGTTTGCAAAGTCATACAAAGTACTCATAAGCCACACTGAATATCACGCCCAAGGCACATGTTCTGACCTCTCCATCAGGAATCATTTTCTAGTACATTAAGAAAAAAGTTTCTCAAATGTAATATCTTCTTAATTGTAAGGCATTATCTTGTCCTTTCAAGTTGATTTGTTTCTGTTTGAATGTTTAACTAAATTAACATATTGTTCTAAGGGAGAAAATCCACTTTTATGTCTAGGAAGAAACCTAATAAAACTGTAACTTTATAGAAAAATATTACTCTAAATTGTAATGCTATAATTGATGATAGGTGTATCTTATCATCGTATAATCTTAACATCATATGGCCTTATGTGCATCTCAGTCCCTCAGTCGTGTCTGACTCTCTGACCCTCACAGACTGTAGCCTGCCAGGTCCTTCTGTCTATGTGATTTTCCAGGCAAGAATACTGTAATGGGTTGCCATTTTGTCCTCCAGGGGTCACACAGTCTTAAATAGATGAGGGAATTCTATATATTAATAAATTCAACGCTTGTTAGTATTACTGATAATTCTATATAACTTTTAAACTTCATTTTTTGGAGTGAAATTCCCTCTGATATATTACCTTCCAGAGAGAAAGTATGTATAGAGGTTAGGAGAGTGGATGGTGAGGGCACGCTGTTAGATTTGTAATCTGGGATTTGACACTTTTTAGCTATGTGAACAGTGAAGGCAATGGCACCCCACTCCAGTACTCTTGCCTGGAAAATCGCATGGATGGAGGAGCCTGGTAGGCTGCAGTTCATTGGGTCGCTAAGAGTCGGACACGACTGAGCGACTTCACTTTCACTTTTCACTTTCATGCACTGGAGAAGGAAATGGCAACCCACTCCAGTGTTCTTGCCTGGAGAATCCCAGGGACGGGGGAGCCTGGTGCGCTGCCGTCTATGGGGTCGCACAGAGTCGGACATGACTGAAGCGACTTAGCAGCAGCAGAAGCGACTTAGTAGCAGCAGCAGCAACAGCTATGTGAATCTTGAGCAAGTCACTAATCTTTACTGTGTCCAGTCTCTACATTTGTAAAATGTGAACAATAATAGCAATCTCTTCATAGAACTGTTGTGAAGATTAAGGCATTAACACATGAAAAGTGCTTAGAAAACAACTCTGGTCTACACTAAGAAATTTCAGGTATGATTCAGTACTTTTGTTTCATTTCATAAATGCATTTATCTCAGAAAAAGGAGAAAATATTTGTTCATGGGCCAAATACTAAGCTGAATTACTACTTATCAAAGAATTTAAGGCATGTTAAGGCATATATTCCCTCCTCAATATATTCTTTCATTTTGGGCTATTTCCCAGCTCTTTAATGGAAATGTTGTAAGTGCAATGTGGAAATGAAAACTGAGAACCAAAAGAGTTATCTTCCTGTTTGTTAGCATCACTGGTAAATGTATTAGAGAGGAAGAAAGGCAACTACTTGATAGGAAAAAGAAGGTGCTCTGGGAATAAGATAGCAAGACATAACAGTCTAAGGAGACATACTTCATAGGTCTTTAGAATTGATAGAGTGGAAATTTGAGTTTGCAGTGCCTAACATCCAGATAAAACAGAAAATCTGACCAGTTAAAGTTTTAGCAGCATCCACAGAGGAAAGAAAAAAATTCCAATAATTCAAGAGAACAACTATAGTTGCTTTGAGCAGTTAGGTACTACTCTGCATGCTCATTTTACAGGTAAGGAAACTGAGGCAAAGAGAAGCTAAGCAATTTCTCAAGGCCCAAATGGGATTCAGAATTGGGCAGACCAGAATCCATGCCTTCCACCACTTCACTATTCTCCTTCCGGTGCACAAAGCACACTTGAGAAAACAAACAAATGCTGCCTGATTTTCACATGGTCAAAACATGTGGGGACACGCTTCTCTGCTTCTGCTTAGACTCTGGCTCCTGCCTTGAGCCATATGGCTCTGTTTTTGGTAAAATCTAAAGGACTGAACCACCTCTAGTCTCCATATCAGGGTCACTTGGAAATCACTTTCTCTGCAGGTTCCCTGCCCATTCTTCTCCTTCCCCTGCCTCCATAGTTAGTCACCCAAAGCTGCATACCCTCCTGCAGATTTACTGAATCTATGCCTTTATTTTACCTTCACCATCACCTCCTTAAACCATCTCTCACACAGATCAGTGTGATAACGTACTATCTGAGCGCTCAGAACAAACACAAAAGGTATTGCACTGGTAAGTAAGAAATTTGCTTTAAAAATCCATAGAAAGACATTTAAAAGAGATTTAAAAGAAAATACTTGTATTCCAAAGAAGTAATATTCTAACATTTCCCAATTTAGAAAACTTTAATTATGTGGAAAGCATTAACCTGATACAATATTAAAATCAGGATTAAATTTAAAATAATAGTGTATCATAACACATTTGTATCATAAATAACAAATTCCATAATAGCTTATAAATCTGTTTCTGAAATAATTATTTTACTATAAGGGAACAATAAATATTTACAAATGTGAAACAGTGCCTAGTACTTGTTATTTAAAAATAAAGAAAGAAGAAGAATGGTAAAACTTATTTCTATAAGGTTGTTTCCTTTACTGTTACTGTTAGAGAGATTCATCACTATGGTTATAAGAAACATTTTTAGTAATCTCAGTTTGACCTTTGAACCACTTTACTCATTATAAAAGTGCAACTAAAATTGTTATCAATTTTTACTTCAGGGCTCTATTTAAATAGTACCATCCCTACTATAATTTACAAAACAATAGATAAGCAACTTTTCACTTTTGTTATAGGGAGTCAGGTCAAGATGATCAATCTAGCAATCAATCAACCAATGAGTCAACCAATTAATAAAAATACTTCTGTCTGAAGTACATGCGAACTTAAAAGCCTAGTTATTTTCTCATGATTCAGTCCCACTTCTGCTGACTTTGGTTATCATTCAGGAAAAGCCAGGATATGTATAACCTTTGAGTAGCCTTTCCCACTTAAGCAGTAAAATATCATTCAGAACTGACATTTACATAAGGCGTGTGGCTACCCGTTGGCAGTCCACATGGCTCTTCTGTTGGCTATTCTTTCTGCCAAGTTATCTCTTCTACACAATTTAAGCCTCTGATCAATGGTTACATCCTCAGCAGCCATCCCCTGGCCACCTCCAACAAAATGCGACCCTTCATGTGCTGATCCCAATTAATTTTCTTCATGCATTCAGTACTCCCTGACATTTATTTGTTTGATATTCATCAGTATGTCAGCCCTACCAGGGCAAAGATTTTCTTTCACGAATCCTGTCTCCCCAGTGCCTTAAGAGCTGCTTCGCAGAGAAAAGGAGCTCAGAGAACAGTTGTTGAATGAATGAAATTGAGGAAGCAGTTGTCAGTTAAACTCTAAGAAGAGAATTTTTTGGAAATGCAACGATATCATTATTATTACTGTGGTTACTACTGGCTCTTTTGCAGCACTTCTTTTCAGCAGGATAAGGATATGGAGGTGATTTATAGCTTCTGTCCACCAGGAGAGTGTGTCACTCTTCTGGGAAGAGCCAGAGGGGGAAGCACATTAGATCACTCATGCTGAGAATTGCTTGGGTAACAACATTACATGGTTTGGCCGATGTTGCTTTTCTGTTCCTCTTTCTAATATCTTTCCCTGCTAGCAAAACAAGCTACAAGTATAAACTAGCTATGATTGGTTGAATAAAGGTATAGCAACTACTTTGATATTTCTTGTAGGGGCCCCTGAATGAAAACAGGTAACATCATAACCATATTTTTAGATAAAATGTATTCCTGGTTAACTCACAGTTCATTCTTTTCACCCAGTTCTAGGATTAAGTGTCACAGTGGGAAGACATTTAAGAGATCATGAAGATGAACATTCTTGCTTTCCAAACAAGTTGTCAGGGGCTCACTAAGTCTCCACCAATTACCTAAGTTTACGTGGCAAATTCAGTTGGCAGAGAAGTGACTACATGGCCTAACTCCCAATCCAGTGCTCTTTTCCCTTCCCCATTAATAGCAACAGCAAAAGTTGTCATATGCAGAGCTAATTTTAGAATATGCACCCAAAAGGAAAAAGGAAAAAAGTATTTCAGGTAGTTAACAAAAATGTTGGATTTTCTTATGTTTGTGGTATTGCCAGGTTCTAAAGATTTGTAACGTGTTGTGATTTCTTTTCTCATTTTCTCATAAACATTCACATTTTTACCTGATTTTGAATATTCAATTCTGTATTCTTTTCCTTAATGATACTCTAGCCTTCACCCAACTGTGTAAGCTTCAGATGTGGACTCACAAAACCTGATCTCACTCCTGTACAGAGCATGCCCTGCAGTATGTGCCTGAGTTTCACAGATGTCTTAACTCACACAGGGTACCAAGCTCCAGATTACATGGTTCATTTTCCATTTCGTTTAACATGGCACATTTACATGACAAATGTATTGTAATGCAAGACAAAGTAAGAATATATGATTCTTGCAACTATTTCTCTTCTCTTTTTTCCAAGCAGATCTAGCTCAATTAAAATATTCTTAAAAGGAAATGATCATATTACAACTGGATGAGGATGGATGAAATGACGTAATTGTTTGCTTATATATTTCCCTGGTAGCTCTGATAGTAAAGCGTCTGCCTACAGTGCAAGAGACCCGGGTTCAACCCCTGGGTCAGGAAGATCTCCTGGAGAAGAAAATGGCAACCCACTCCAGTATTCTTGCCTGGAAAATCCTATGGACAGAGGAGCCTGGTAGGCTACATTCCAAGGGGTTGCAAAGAGTGAGCTGACTAAGGACTTCACTTCATTTCAATTGTTTGCTTACATAACAAATAAGCCATTCAGTTTTGGACAATATTGCAAATGAACCTGAATGAGCCTCAGGAGCTCAACAAAACCTGGTGAGAACCTGCAACTTTTAGGATTTACTAACTGGAGTGCTTCTGTGCAGTGCTGGCCGAGAGGATCTTAAATGACTGTTAGAGTTTACAATGCCAAGAATACACAAAGACATGAGCAAGTAGCAATTATGTGCTAATCAGTGAAGCCCATATTAAGCACACTGAAAACCTGTTCATTGTTCAGTAGCCCATTAACCATAATATATATGCACAAAGGAGAATGCAAATACCTTCCAGAGCCAGGAAGTTTCCCCAAATTCACACATAAACCTTTTCCTTTCTTCCTATTTCTTTTGGGTGGTTGCCATAAAAGTAAAAAACTTAAAGAATAGCTTGATTTAGTATAAAATCAAAGCCACTAAAAAATAGAAATATTCGTCATTTATTCTATTAAGAATTCAAGACTTATTACTCACTTTCTCAAAATAACAGTTATACGGATTCACAATCACTTAAGGTAAGATAAACTTTAGGATCCAAATTACTGACTGATTTAACTTACAGATTTCAGAAAGGTAACATGGTAAATATACCACATAGTATGTAAGATCACCAGCAAGTCTGAGGTACTATCTTACAATGAAACATATTAATATTTCTGTACTTAAATATACAAAGATTCATATAAAGTAGTATAAGTAAAGATTATAAATAGCCTTAAATTACTTCAAGTCTTGCTGCCAAATGAATTCAGATCATGTGAAGCTTTGCCATCACATAAATGAAAAAAAAAAAAAAGTTCTGTGTTTTTTCTGAGTGTTTTTATACTATGCAATTACAGATTAGGGATTGTGAGCCAATATCTCCTGTAGTCCTCTCTATATCTTTTTACTTTTATAGTAGAAGGATAAATCAATTGGTTTTAGTCTCCCAAGACCTGGGTAGCTTTATTTTTATTTGGTTATGCCCTTCTCCACAAAGCCCAGGACTTTTCAAAGTAAATCAGAACAGAAACATAGAAGGAACTACTCCCTCTTGGGGGTTTGGTAGTAGTTGCCGGGAGCAGACTCTTTTCCTCAAAGTGCTGCCTGAAAAACAGGCTGCCTTTTTAAATGTGGCACAGGGCCACAGAAGGAGAGAAGTGATCTTGCAGAATTTATGGATTGGGGAGAAGCACTGCCAGAAATCATGCCTCTAGATAGTGGAGCGGGACCCATAAATACTGAGGCTTGAGGAGTGTCTGGACAGAACCCTGCTGAGAATTCTTGCAGCCCAAGTGCTGCTGCTGCTATTACTCAAAATTTAGACCTCAGAGACAAGCAGAGTCCTAGAGCCGCGTGTAAACAACAGCATTCGATACAGAAAGATCATAAAGTGATGAAATGGATGTAATCGGACTACTTAAACTCCCTGCTAGGACTGGAGCCAATCTTAGCAGAATCAACACATCCTTTCATCTTTTCAAGGTAGATAAATGGAGGAGAGGGGTATTAACTAGAGCTTGTAGTGAATGGAAAGAGAAAAAGAAATGAATGGGGAACTTTTAGAAAAGCTTTTAAAAGTCAGACACTGTCACTTCCAGGGCATATTACACTAATGTAGGCTAAGGCATTCAAGAAAGGGACTTGTCTCATTCTATAATGTGAAAAATGTGACGAGCAAGATGAAGATATTGGTATAATAAGCAGTTCTGGCAATTATCACTTTTTTTCCTTTGCCAAGAGAAATTTTTTTTTTTTTTTGGTTTTTTTTTTGGCTGCATGGCATGTGGGATCTTAGTTCCCCAACCAAGGATCTCCCTGAGGCAGAGATTGAACCTGTGACCTGTGCATTGGAAGCATGGGGTCTTAACCACTGCACAATCAGGGAAGTCTTCCCATAAGAGCGATTTTTAAGGATAGTACTATTCACTAGGGAGTAAACACTCACTGTATCCAAAAGAACCGAAAAATACAGTAAAAGTTTATTTGCTACCTGGCAATTCTTCAGAGTAATTCTGCTGCAAGCAAGCCAATGGGCCATTATTATACAGATGAACAATATTTCGATATTTTCACAAACTTCTGCTCAAATACTTCATCAGAGGCAGCTGTGAATATTTATTTTCCAGGAACAACAATGACGTAGAACAATAATTACATTATACTTAGGTTTTTATTTCCTTCATTACTGAGCCTCCCAGAAAAATCCTAAGGGCATTAGCTCTCCCAGCCCATCGCATCAAAACAATCTGCTTTAAGTAGACCAAAATCTTTGTACTATGGCCAGTCTTGGAAGTACTACCTGATGAATAGGACCTAAATTGTGACTCTTGGTTTTAAGCAGATAATGCTGTAATTTCCAGGATAGCCAGTTTCATATATTTCTTAGTTTTCATGTTTGTTTTATTTCCCTCTGTGTAGAAAACCTGAACTTTATAAGATTATACGAACCTGTTCATACTGTCTTATAATAATGTGGCACATCTATATAAGTCTGCTGCATTAGTTTATAAATGTTGTAAAAACTGTAATCAAGTTTGTCCTCTAGCAGTGAGTTAGCTTCTCACCTGATACCCTTTGAAGCAAGTTGTTTTTGTTACTTATTACCTTCATGGACCGCAGGTATCCACAGAGTACTTGGATGCTGATCTTGGCTGATCACCAGTCTCCCTGGCTCCCCTGAGGCATTCTCGCACTGTTGCCCCTATGTTGAATCCTGCCTACACTGCCTGCCAGGCAGCGCTGCTTCAGGCTCTGACAAAATACAGGCTCAGCTCGCCTGGCTTGTGCCTGCACAGAGACAGCAGCTCATGCTTTGTTGAAGCTCACAGACTATAGCTAAAGGGGTGAGTACTAGGCAGGGAAGGGAAAAATGGTTACTGTATTGGATAATGCTTTGTGGCAGCCCAGGCGGGAAGCATCCTGGGGCTTCTCAGTTCCAAATGACAGGGATGGGAATTGTGACTGAAAGGATATTACTTTAATTAAGAATAGTTCCATTCTGTACGAGAGGAAATCCTCGAATTACTCTTGGATCTATCAAGAGCAAGTGAATTCAATTTTGGTAAAATATGATGACCAAAGTTGACCGAAATCATTATTTTATTAGCAGAAATTGTCAAATCAGAGAAATCAACATGTCCAAAATCTTCAGCTGCCCCAAAAGATCAATTAAGCATTATCTGAGTATGAAAATATGAAATTTATATCTTGGTTTTGCCCACCAAGAAATAACTTTTGGTGGAATTCATCATTATTTTCCACTTAAAAAAAACATATTTCAAGGATAGTGTTATAAAAAGAACCATTATATAAAAATAAAATTTCCATTTTAAGCAACTACTAAAAACTGATATTAAGGATTAAGAGAGGTCAAAGTACAGTAATAACTTAAATATTCTACATTCATGCTATACATATGCTAAAATATGTTTTAAAATAAAAAAACTTTATTATAAAATACAGAAAAAGAATCAGGTTTTAAAAGCAACTCTTCTTCCCCTTCTGTTTTATATTAATTTTTAAAATGAGGCTATTAGCAACAGGTTTTGTTTTGACTGACTTTATTAGGAAACAGACTATTTGACCTACAAGCCTTTCTTTTTGAATAAATGTGACAGTATGTGATTTATTGTACTTAATATTTTGCTCCTTAGTCACTTCCTTGGCTGAAAATCCCAAATCTCATTAGGTGACTTCTTTCGGTTTATGGCAGATGGACAATGACCACAGGATATAAAATGAACAGCTGTCCTCCTCCCCTTTGTACCTTTCTCTCTTTCAGCCCTATCCCCATTCCCTCACTTCCAAAATATTTGTATTTTTCCTTTTTCCTGCCACTCCTATAAGGGACCAATTCTCTCCTGATTTATGAAACACCATGTCATTTCCAGCCACTTTTGGGTGCTCAGCCCTTTACAAATTCCCACCCAAGTCCAACACAGAGGTTTCATCAGATCCTATGTTGGGAAAAACATAAGGAAGGGAAATGCAAAATGTGTCAGGCTTTGCCAGGTTCCCTGCCGAGCAGCCCTCTCTTCTTTGGGGTGGAGGCCTTAAACCAAGCCCTAGTGTTCAAGTCTGGCTCATTTTCTAGTAGGACTATATCCACCTTTGAGAGCAGGTGTTAAATAACGTCCCTGTCCACCCCCAACAATCTGGGGACTCAGCATTACTACCCTTTTGTTGTTTGGGCTTTGACCTTGGCGACAAGGTCTTACAATGCCCTCTACCTCATCTCCCAGAAAGGGATCACCACTTTAACCTTCCCTGTGATGCTGATACTCCGGGGTGGTACTAGAAGTGAGTAAAATTATGCCCTAAAAACAAGAGGACACTTGTACACTCCTTAGTCCTCAAGGATCATTTAAGCTAGAAAGGATGAAAGAGGATGTGTACAAATGGCCAAAGTATAAATCAATGCTGAGTGAAATAAGCATCACAAGATAAAATAGAGCAAGTGGGGATTCAGAGATTTCAGGGTGTGGTAATGAGATTTTTTCAAAGGAGGAAAGACTATTTAGTCTATATTAATAATCAATTTCTTCTCATCCTATTGTTCAATGTTTTATCCCTTCTAAAGAACAGGCCTCAATAAATATTAGCAAAAATATTTATTAATGAAATATTAATATTTATCTTTCAAGCCTCATCAAGATGAGTAATATTTCAAAAGGGAAAGGGCATAGTATCTTTCAAGCTATTTTAATTCAGGTAGAGAAAACTCTTCAGTAATTAGTTTTAATAATGCAGACATAATTAATCTCAATAATCTTTGCCAGAACATTATATTTAGTAGCATCTTATAATATTTCAGAATATTCCCTTTTATTACTTAAGATAGGGCTTAGGAACTTGAGGTGAGGTAGATTTGAAAAATATATAAAGTTCATATAAACTGGTCTTTTTTGTTTTGTTTTTAATTTATTTATTTTTTAATTGAAGGATAATTGCTTTACAGAATTTTGTTGTTTTCTGTCAAACCTCAACATGAATCAGCCACAGGTATGGATATATACCGGAGAAGGCAATGGCATTCCACTCCAGTACTCTTGCCTGGAAAATCCCATGGACGGAGCACTCTGGTAAGCTGCAGTCTATGGGGTTGCTAAGAGTCAGACACGACTGAGTGATATCACTTTCATTTTTCACTTTTATGCACTGGAGAAGGAAATGGCAACCCACTCCAGTGTTCTTGCCTGGAGAATCCCAGGGATGGGGGAGCCTGGTGGGCTGCCATCTATGGGGTCACACAGAGTCGGACATGACTGAAGTGACAGCAGCAGCAGCAGCAGCAGCATACATATATCCCCTCCCTTTTGAACCTCCCTCTCATCTCCCTCCCCATCCCACATCTCTAGGTTGATAGAGAGCCCCTGTTTCAGTTTCCTGAGCCATATAGCAAATTCCTGTTGGCTATCTATTTTATATACGGTAACAGAAGTGTTCATGTTACTCTTTCCATACATCTCATCCTCTCCTCCCCTCTCCCCATGTCCATAAGTCTATTCTCTATCTCTGTTTCTCCACTGCTGTTCTGTAAATAAATTCTTCAGTACCATTTTTCTAGATTCCATATATATGTGTTAGAATATGATATTTACCTTTCTCTTTCTGACTTACTTCACTCTGTATCATAGGTTCTAGGTTCATCCACCTGATTAGAACTGACTCAGATTTATTCCTTTTTATGGCTGAGTAATATTCCATTGTGTATATATGTACAACTTCTTTATTCATTCATCTGTTGGTGGACATCTAGGTTGCTTCCATGTTCTAGCTATTGTAAATAGTGCTGCAATGAACAATGGAATACATGTGTCTTTCAATTTTGGTTCCCTCAGGGTATATGCCTGGGAGTGGGATTGCTGGGTGACATGGAGGTTTTATTCCTAGTCTTTTAAGGAATCTCCATGCCGTCTTCCATGGTGGCTGTATCAATTCACATTCTCTCCAACAGTGCAAGAATGTTCCCTTTTCTCCACACTCTCTCTAGCATTTATTGTTTGTAGACTTTTTGATGATGGCCATTCTGACTGGTATGAGGTGATAACTCACTGTAGTTTTGATCTGCATTTCTCTAAAAATGAATGATGCTGAGCATCTTTTCATGTGTTTGTTAGCCATCTGTATGCCTTCTTTAGAGAAATGTCTGTTAAGGTCTTTTTGCCACTTTTTGATTGAGTTGTTTGTTATTCTGGTATTGCGTTGTACGAGCTGCTTGTATATTTTGGAAATTAATTCTTTGTCAGTTGTTTCATTTGCTATTATTTTCTCCCATTCTGAAGGTTGTCTTTTCACCTTGCTTATACCTGACATGCCTCTTGAGAAACCTGTATGCAGGTCAGGAAGCAACAGTTAGAACTGGACATGGAACAACAGACTGGTTGCAAATAGAGAAAAGAGTACATCAAGGCTGTATATTGTCACCCTGCTTATGTAACTTATATGCAGAGTACATCATGAGAAATGCTGGACTGGAAGAAGCACAAGCTGGAATCAAGATTGCCGGGAGAAATATCAATAATCTCAGATATGCAGATGACACTGCCCTTATGGCAGAAAGTGAAGAAGAATTAAAAAGCCTCTTGATGAAAGTGAAGTAGGAGAGTGAAAAAGTTGGTTTAAAGCTCAACATTCAGAAAACTAAGATCATGGCATCTCGTCCCATCATTTCATGGCAAATAGATGGGGAAACAGTGGAAACAGTGTCAGACTTTATTTTGGCAGGCTCCAATATCACTGCAGATGGTGGCTGCAGCCATGAAATTAAGAGATGCTTACTCCTTGGAAAGAAAGTTATGACCAACATAGATAGCATATTAAAAAGCAGAGATATTACTTTGCCAACAAAGGTCCATCTAGTCAAGGCTATGGTTTTTCCAGTGACCATGTATGGATGTGAGAGTTGGACTGTGAAGAAAGCTGAGTGCTGAAGAATTGATGCTTTTGAACTGTGGTGTTGGAGAAGACTCTTGAGAGTCCCTTGGACTGCAAGGAGATCCAGCCAGTCCATCCTAAAGGAGATCAGTCATGGTGTTCATTGGAAGGACTGATGCTAAAGCTGAAACTCTGATACTTTGGCCACCTCATGCG
Source organism: Oreotragus oreotragus (assembly GCA_006410675.1). Lineage (NCBI taxonomy): Eukaryota > Metazoa > Chordata > Mammalia > Artiodactyla > Bovidae > Oreotragus > Oreotragus oreotragus. Next base: position 67,914 of record SJYX01014755.1, on the reverse strand, counting down.
AAGAGTTGACTCATTGGAAAACACTCTGATGCTGGGAGGGATTGGGGGCAGGAGGAGAAGGGGACGACAGAGGATGAGATGGCTGGATAGCATCACTGACTTGATGGACATGAGTTTGAGTGAACTCCGGGAGTTGGTGATGGACAGAGAGGCCTGGTGTGCTGCAATTCATGGGGTTGCAAAGAGTCGGACACAACTGAGTGATTGAACTGAAAGACATTTTCATACCTTAATCTGTAAATATAAAACATTCATGTCATAGTGCCGTTACTTTGTTTAAGCTGATTAAAAACAAGTGAAAAAGCAGTAAACACACACACAGACACACACACACACACACACCCCTGTGCTAAGTCACTTCAGTTATGTCCAGCTCTTTGTGACCTTATGGACTGTAGTCTGCCAGGCTCCTCTACCCATGGGATTCTTCAGGCAAGGATACTGGAATGGGTTGCCATGCCTTCCTCCCGGGAATCTTCCGGATTCTGGGAACAAACCTGCAACTCTTGCACTGTAGGTGGATTCTTTAGCACTGAGCCACTGGTGAAGCCCAAATGCATACTTACAAAACCCCATACCTTTAGGATATTCATAAATAAAACCAAAGAAAAAAGGTATCAACTCTATGAATTATGAACAAATAAAAGATTCTAGCTAGCTTATTAGTAACAAACTGGTTAAACACATGGATATGTATTTTTTGTCTACGGGCTTCACTAAAAGCACAGTTTATTGGTAATTTTCTGTTTTCTTCTGGATTATCTTTTCCATTGATTGAGGTCCTCAGATCACCTCCCCCAAATCTCTTGATGTGAAATGTCTGTATCACATCAATTTAGCTCTTGGTTACATAATGTTACAGATGTTTCTGTAATAGTTACTTGTCACTCAGGCAAGAAATATTTATGAGCACCTTCTAATTTTGAGTCCCTAGGGCTGAGGGCTAGGGCTGAGAATAACATGATGAAGAAGACAGATATATCTCCCAAGCCAAAAAGTTCTTCATGATGTGTGTTTTTAAAATGCTTTACCCTCAATCCCCACTTAGCCAACAGATTCTATTAATTTGGGAAAAAGAGCTGGGCTAAATTCAACAAGTATATTCTTTGGCAAGCTTGTGTTGAGTGAATCAATGTAGATTTATATTAAGGAAGGGACAAATCCATTCTTAACACAACTGATCTTTCTTAAGAAAGATCACACATATTAAAAATTAATTTCTATATTTCTTTATTGCTTAAGAGAGAAAGAGGTAAATTTTCTGACCTCTACTGCCTATTTAAAACTGCCTTATGACCCAGCAATCCCANGAGTGCTGAAGAATTGATGCTTTTGAACTGTGGTGTTGGAGAAGACTCTTGAGAGTCCCTTGGACTGCAAGGAGATCCAGCCAATCCATCCTAAAGGAGATCAGTCCTGGGTGTTCTTTGGAAGGGATGATGCTAAAGCTGAAACTCCAGTACTTTGGCCACCTCATGTGAAGAGTTAACTCATTGGAAAAGACTCTGATGCTGGGAGGGATTGGGGGCAGGAGGAGAAGGGGATGACCGAGGATGAGATGCCTGGATGGCATCACCGACTTGATGGACGTGAGTCTGAGTGAACTCCGTTGGTGATGGACGGGGAGGCCTGGCGTGCTGTGATTCATGGGGTCGCAAAGACTTGGACACGACCGAACAAATGCACTGAACTGAACTGAAGATCCAAAAATTACCAAACGCTTGCACTCTACTTTTTCCTCCCTGGAGGTCTACCATTTTTTTCTACCTAGAACTAGAAGGCCAAGTTTGCACCTTCTGAATTGTTTTCTGTCCTTCACAGCTCAGTTTGAGTTCCACTGCTCTGGTGAAACCTTTCTTTTAAATCCTAGCACCCTGATGGATTTTTTTCTTCCTCTGAATTCCAGTAGCACTTGTTTAGGCCTTAAGTGTCAGATTTTGTTTCTTTCTTTCTGTATGCATTTCTGTATGCATCGTAGCTCTCACACTAAGTGATCAGTTTCCTGAGAAAGAGGTAACGTACCTCTTGCTGTCCCTTGCATTATCTAGCGGAATGCCTTGTACCTATTAGAGTCAAAGTTCAGCACGGTCACTTTCATAATGCTTCATAGAGTTACTGAGAATCACAGTGATGCCAGGCCAAGTGGGCTGAGATAGCAAACTGATTAGACATTTCTGTATGCATCGTAGCTCTCACACTAAGTGATCAGTTTCCTGAGAAAGAGGTAACGTACCTCTTTCTGTCCCTTGCATTATCTAGCGGAATGCCTTGTACCTATTAGAGTCAAAGTTCAGCACGGTCACTTTCATAATGCTTCATAGAGTTACTGAGAATCACAGTGATGCCAGGCCAAGTGAGCTGAGATAGCAAACTGATTAGACTTAACTTTATCTTGTCCTAGCGAGACAGAATTGTCTGGCCATGAGGCCCAGTTTCTGTCTTCCTCAAGAGATCTGAGACTTGCCTCTCATCCCTGTTCTCATCATTAGGTGGCCATATCTTTTACCATCTTAAAAATGTTTTATACTTGTTTGCTCTGACAAAAGCCTTCTGTGTATTTCTTTCCTATTTCCTTCCATTGTACACTCTGAAATTGCTGTTCATAATTAAGCTATTTCTAATCTCTTAAAATTTTGCATAAATTATGAAATAATTCAAACATACAAAAACTTACAGGAAGTAATATAGCAAACACTTTTGTGCCTGAAGGTGGGAGGGGGGTTCATGTTTGGGAGTTCGTGTAAAAAAATAAATACAAAAAAAAAAAAAAAAAAACAAAACTCCCAGCTAATGAACATGAACTCTCCAGATGGACAGAACTATATGCTACATTGCTCATAGCCTTCCTTAGCCAGTCTTCCTGCTCCAGGAAAGAACTCAGTTTCCCATTTTATGCCTTGCTTATGTTACTCTATCTCCTCAACTGGAAAAACTTCCTCCTTTCCAATGACTCATATTGTTCACTTTCAGGAACTCTCCTAAGAAGCCTTCCTGAATTGCTCTACTCTGCAGGACCTAACACCACAGGGACCTGTACACGTACATCTATGTTTACAACAATCTAGCAGTTCTCTAGAGGTTGCATGCTCCATATGCATCTAAAGCCTTCTACCATATCACTAAGCACTGTAAAATGTTGTTTTCCCATTTTTTGTCTTTCCATAGTCAACTTTAACCCAGAAAAGCCTAAGGAGACAGCAAATACTCAGTGAACTTCTGTTAAATGATTAATGAATCCAAAGCAGTACTAGCACTTCTCCCTGGACCCAGGATCCTGCTTGGGAAAACAGAGTTTGGAGGAACCTGTAAAATAATGGTTTGCAAGGGCATCATCTCAAATTTTTCTTCCTGTCTCAGAGGAAATCTAAAGGAAATAGGTAAGTGCCCCTAAGGCTACAACCATAAATTTCACCAGTTGAATCTAATGAATCAAGTGAGGATTGTAGCAAATCAATGCCTAGCACAGAAATGGATATGAGATCTTTCACTGAAATGGAAAAATGAAAAGTTGTTCTAAGAATACTTTAGGACATCTTTCAAGACAATTTAGCTATTGATAACCTAGTAAATTTCAACTTCAGGACTGTGTCTTCAGCATGCTTTAACTTAAAAATTCATTTGGTGAAGATAGTCTGTAATCTGTGTGTGTGTGTGTGTGTATTGATTTAGGTCATACCTGAATGGTCTAGCGGTTTTCCCTACTTTCTTCAATTTAAGTCTGAATTTGATGATAGGTTGTCTCAAAGGCCGGGGGTGTGGCCAAGATTAGGGTCTAACTTGATTGGAGAGTATGGGGGCGGAGCCTAGAAGGCCTATTTGTGTCAACTCTGAAGAAAGGCGGGAAAGATTGAAGGCGGGAGAAGGGAAAGACAGGATGAGATGGTTGGATGGCATTACCGACTCAATGGACATGAGTTCGAGTAAATTCCAGGAGTTGGTGACGGACAGGGAGGCCTGGTGTGCTGCAGTCCACGGGGTCGCAAAGAGTCGGACACGACTGAGCGACTGTACTGAAATGAACTGAACTGAAAGAAAAGCAGGCTTCCAGGGTGGCCCAAGTGGTAAAGAATCCACTTTACCAATGAAAGAGATACAAGAGACGCGGGTTCGATCCCTGGGTCGGGAAAAGCCCCTGAAGTAGGAAATGGCAATCCACTCCAGTATTCTTGCCTGGGAAATTCCATGGACAGAGAAGCCTGGCAGGCTACAATCCAAGGGGTTGCAGAGTCGAACCGAGAGAACAAAAGCAAAAAAAAAAAGCTAGAGAAAAGCAGGCAGGAGGCACTCACCTGAGCCAAAAGGTGGGCAAAGCTGGCAACCCCGGCCCCAGGCTTTGCCTACACGGCTGCAGCAGCAGATCTGTTTGGTGATGTTGCGTAGAATGGGCAGCGAGCAGCCGCCATCTCGAAGCACGCGGAAGCACGGCCCCTTGGCCTCTGAGATCACGTGTTGGGCTGGGGAGGTCGGGGAGGAAATTCTTCAGGGAAGGGTTGGCAGTGTAGTGGTCTAGGGGATCTGGAAGGTAGGGGAATGGTCCCAAGGAGAGCTCGGTGGGTGTGAAGGGCATCTGGGAAATCTCTGAGGGAGTCTGAAGAAGAGCTGGGCCGGGGGGCCTAGAGGACTGAGAAGGGTTCTGGGCTTGGGGAGAATCTGAGGAGTTGAAAGGGGGTTGGGAAAGGATCTCAGGATCTGAAGAAGTATCGCGAGAGATGAGGAAATGTCGGGGCTTGAGAGGAGCTGATCAAAGTCTGGAGATCTGAGTTCAAAAGGTTTGAGGGGTTCTTGGGGAGCCAAAGAAGCTCCAGAGAGTCTGAGACGTGCGGAAGGGGAGGTACGAATGACTGGGCGGGGCAGGGCGGGGGAGGTGGTAGGGACGGACCAGGGAATCTGGAAAGATCTGGGAGGGTGTGGTCTAAGGGAATTCGACCCAGCTCGGCCATGAGGATAGGGTAGACCCGGGACCAGCCTCAGACCCCAGCGGCTCACAGATGCAGCTGCTGCGGGACGAGTCGAGCAGAAAGCCATCAGGGCAAACGCAAGTGTACCCGCCATGCGTGTTTGCACACTCTCCGTGCTGGCAGCGCCCGCCAGTCGCGCACTCATCCACATCTACGAGGAATGGGGTGATCCCAGAGGTATCAGGGCAAGCTTCCCGCCAGCCCCTTCCCTAGACCCGAGCTCTTCCCACCCCTGCCCCAGCTCACCTTCGCAGGACCCATTAACCCTTTCAAAGCCAGTTGGACATGGCCCATCTGGGGCGCCCCCCTGGTGGGTGTTACCTGTGGAGAGAGAAGGGTGGGCCAGGGGCGAGAGGAGCGAGAATGGAGTGGGCGGGGGCGAAAATGGGGTGGCAGGAACTAAAAGGTGCCTAGTGTGGTTTGAGCGCAAGGTCAGCCTTAGGTTGGCGAATGGCGTGAAGGTCGGGTAAGAACAGAGTAGCTAGCCAAAGTCAGAAAGTGGGATGGATGGTCCCAGCTGGTATGGGTGGGTCTAGACTGGAAAGGATTCCCACAACGGGATAGGCGTGGCTAGAATTCGTGTAAGGGTACATCTACGGGCAGAGTACAGGGAGTGGCAGGGTTCTCAATCCTCCCCAGCTCCGAGCACCTTGGGGACATCCTGGGGCTTACCCAGGAGCTCCGAGCACGACTGACAGTCGTGAACGCCCCAGGCCAAGCCGGCCCCTCGGCAGCACACCTCCTGCGTCCGGAGCCCGGGCAGCGGGGACGCACACTGTGGGGAAGTGTAAGGTGAGCGCGCCCCCGTGCGGTGGCACGCTCCGGGCCCCTCCCCACCGGCCTCCTCTCACTTCGCCTCCGCGCAGCTCCCGAAAGCAGTAACCGAAGCCCGAGGCGTCCGAGTAGCCGTCCTCGCGCGGCGCGCTCTGTGCCAGCACTGTGTAGGGCGCTGCCGCCTCCGACCGTGCCGCCGCCTCCGCCCGCGCCACTGCCTCGGCATCCGCTTCCTCCCAAGGGCCGGACACACGCTCCACCTGGTGCACCACCACCGACGCCTCCTGCGGGTGCTCCACGTGGACGCTCACCATAGACGCCACGCCTGGAGAGAGGCACCGCGGGGCAAAGTGCGAGTAGGAATGCGGGAAAAGGGAGCGATGGAGAAGGGTACTCAGGAGAAAGAAGGAAACATAGGAGTCAGAGGAACGACGAGGTGGTGGAGGGTACGGAGGGAACTCTGGCCGCACTCTCCTCACCATGTTCATCATCCCGGTGGTTGGCCAGCGGCATGGTGTACACAGAGCGGGTGAAGCCTGGCATGGCCGGGGCCGGGGGTCGGGCGCCCGATGAATGCAACTGGCAGAACTTGCCAGCGAAGTCCGGGGGACAGAGGCAGCGATCAGGCTTCACGCACACTCCTCCATTGTGACAGATCAAGGGACACAGGACTGGGGAGAGAGCGAGGACACTCAGGGTCGGCAACCCTCCTTGCAGAGAGCACCCTCACTTAGTTCAGCCCCTAACGTTATAACTACACCATGTGTGTGTGTGTGTGTGTATATGTGCATATTTAGAAAGATACACTGGCATAGCATTGGTGCTAATAATTGGCATGGCAAGAGTTTATTAAGACATTCCTTAGTAATTAAAGACAAGGTACTTGGAACTCTCTTGGATAATGTTATGATGTAATTAAAAATGTTTACAAGAGCAATACAAAAATATCAAGGCAATAATTTATTCAGTTGTGGTTGTATAGCCACAATTTATTATTGAGGCCATAAATAATGATGGAATTCCCTAGAAAATGGTCTATATTATATCTGAGTCATCACGATATACAATGAAAATTTAACATCCCAGAGGACTTCTTAAGAAGTGACTCTAAATCTGACTGACTATATTTAATCATACTATTAGAACATATTTCCAACTATAGAACATATTTGGAAAGTTTCACAAGACACAAATAAATATAAACATTGAACTGTGTACATACTGTGTTTTTTATAACACACTTAATAAAAATTTTGAACAGAATATAAATACAATGCTACTAGGCTGAGGTTGCTACTTTGGTATTTGGTCACTGTGGGGCTTGAAAAACTCAGGATGAATATATACAATTATGACGTATCTGTAGGTTCTGTGTGTGCCCCAGTCTAGTCTTCACACCATAAATACAAACAGAACAATAGTACTCCAAGTATTCATCATGAGATAGACAAAATCATTTCGCAAAAGTTTTGTTTGTTACACATATTTACCACACAACACCATACATCATACAGCTAATGGTTTGCAGCTACACTGCTTCTTAGCCACCTTAATACTTCTTAGTTCTCAAGAATTTTTATCCTCAAAATACAGTAAGCAAATTCCCTGATAAAGTCACTAAGCAGTAAATTATAATTTATTTAACTAAATATTTTGTCTCATTCCCATACAATGACATGTTAAAATTTCACTTTTGATTCTAAACATACTAAAAAATACTAAAGTGTATCTTTTTAGTTACAAACTTGACATACTTATCTATCCATCTTTTTGTAACTTCCTGATTCTGTTCCTTTTCCAGTTTTCTGGCCTAGGGTTCAAATCCATGCTTTTTATAATACAAGCAACACTCTGGCCTGCTGGGCTGTAACCCTCTGACTTCTGGAGAAATCAATGATTCTTGCCAAGTTACATTTTTGGGGTCTAGTCTCAAGCCTTTGGGTATGGTGCTTTGTTCTGGGCTTTGGGACTCAGGCACCAAACTCTTTATTCTTTGATAAATATTCCTTTCTCAGCTACTGAAAAGTGAGGAGAGGAATCTATGCTGGCTCAAAAGTATACTCCTTACTATTTACAAAAAAAGATCTTTTTTCCCTTGAAGGAGGGATAATTTAATCAGTGCTAGATCTCCGCTACCTTGAATAAAGTTTAAATGTAGTAGAATTGTGAGCATATATTTTAAAAAAAGATTCTCTTGTGTTCTTTAAATGCTTAAAGATAATATCTGAAATTATTATTATTAATAAATGCTCAGACTATTGGTAAGTTAAAAAAATCTAGCTTATATTTTGTAATAGTAGTATAATGAATTTAAACACATTTGTTCTGGTTAAGAATCTCTAAGTTACACTAGCCTATAATACTACAATTGAAAAAAATCCTGTTTTTGTAGCACTACAACTTCAAAAAAATGAGCTCTATTTTCTGATTATAGAAGTATTATATGTTCACTATAGAAAATTTATTATACACTTGCTAATAGATAAAAAAAACTTCCTACCAAAAACCTTATTATTTTATTTTTTTGTTAATGCTTTCCTTATGACCACATAAGGACTTCTGAGTAGTTAGTAAATTGTTGGAGGTAAGGCTATCAGTGTGAGAAGAGAAGAGCCCAAATTGTACACAAGCAGGTTCACATTATACCTAACAGAAGCTGAAAGGGTGCAACCTGAGGGAAAAATGACAACTACATGACTTAAAGAAAATTGCTCTTAGGAAATCAACTATAGTGGGCTGCAAGAGCACTGTTCTGCAATTAGGACTAGAAGCATAGTGAGAGAAACAGTTCTTTCGCTAGTGCTGGATCCCCAAAGATACGACAGTGAAGATGGTCGAAAGTGGAGGCTGCTATCTCAGAGGCATGGCTGTCAGCAGCCCTCATGTCATAGGGAGAGGCCAGAAGGTGTCCATGTTATAAAATCAAGACTAAAAGTTAGCCCCCATCTAGAAGGCAACATCTTTATTTACTTAGAATGTTCCCTTTGGAAACATACATGTTATCTATTAATATAAAACTTTGAAAATTCAAATGGAAAATAATATGATAGCAAAATTTTACACACTTGTCTAAAAGATAACCTTATTTTACTGAATGCTTTGTGTAGAAAATTTTAGCTCAAATACAAAGCATCTAAAAGAAATATTGTTAGATACAGTCATTTTAAAATTATTGGTATGTTAATTAATTAAACATAGATTACTTATGTCAAACATGAAGCCTAAATTGGTTTCTCTCAGCCATAAATAAATAATCTTTTTTTTAACTACCATTCAGTAAGAATGCAGGAAATTTAACAGATTTCAATCTTAATCTGAGAAAAACATTATTAGTAAGGTCATTCTGTGTAATATAATATTCCAATACACCTTTAAAATGTTTTGGATTACCTGGATTGTTTTTACATACCACTCACTGCCAGAGAGAAATGAGAACAGCACTTAAATTTTTTAAATTTCACTTTAAAAATGTTTTAAATTATTTACTGCAGTGTTAAGACTTACTGTTTTCCAAATCTAAAAGCATTTGGCACCATAATCCTGCTGGAACACAATGATTAAGACAAACATTTCCAAGTTAAATTGCTTAATTGCTAACAACACTTACCAATGGAAAACTGGAGGACAGAAGCTGTTGTTGTATTAAGGCCTGTGGTAATCTAGAAAAAGGAATATACCAAAATCAGACAAGATAGAGAGCAGGAGAAAGAGGTAAAGGATTCAGCAGGAGAGATGGAAAGGAGCCATAAACAGAGGTTATATTTATCCAGCGAGTAGCTTGTTTCTGTCAATATGTTTTGTGTTTCTCTGGGAGATCCTCACTTAGGCACTCCTAGTACATTTCTCAGGGCCTTGTTTAAAACTCTTCTTAGTGTAATTTACCAGGCACTTAACACAGCCCCCTCTACTCACTGCACCCTTCTCTCCTTCCTCATCAGTAGGCCTGGGGCCCACAAAAATGTCATTAAAAACTGACCAAACAAAAACTGGGACCAAAATTAAAACATATGAGAAGAGTAGGAGTATTTTGAAAAGTAAATAAAATTACAGCAGGTAAAAGATGCAGAATTTCTTTGGAGGATGATTAAAATGTTCTAAAATTGATTGTGGTAATGGGTGTGTAATTTTGTGATTAAGGTGAAAACCTTGAATTGTATACTTTAAATGAATGAATTGTAGAGTATGAGGATTATTTTTCAATAAAACTGTTATCCCCTCCCCCAAATAATCAAATTATAGTAGAAATACTCTCCCAACACATTGCTATCATTTTCCTTTAGTTTCATGAAAAAGCATGCTTAAATAACTTTCCCCTTTCTGGAAAAGGAATGGTACCTTATTTAATTTTAAATAAGTTAAAATTTTAAAAAGTATTAATTTTTCCATCCATTCAATCTATGGAGCCGTTACTTTGACCCATACCAGCTCAAGTATGGTGAGAAATAAGTTTCTCATTTTCTTTCTTTTTTCTTTTGGTTCTCATTTTCAGTGACTCTTGTTGGGTTTCTGATCCCATGAGCTAAGGTATGGGATGCCTCCTATGACTGCAAGCAATCAAATAGGAAGTGGATAACTATGTTTTAAACATGGCAGAAGGAGTAGTCTTCTTAAATGCCATAATAATACTCTTGGACTTTGTAGCCCCCATACAATGGAGTCCACCATGGCAGAAGGGTTAAGAGATACCCAGTTCATGAATCACTGTGGGAACTGGTGGACAAACAGTGAATAAGCTTCTTGAAGTGCCAGAATTCAGCTGAAATGTGAATATCAAAAGACTGAATTGTGCTTTCCATTTCTACAACACAATTTGGAAAGTGGTATTGGAGTGTATGTTTTAATTATGTGGCTTTAAAATTCATGAAGAAACAGAAAAGGTAACAAAGGGGAGGGCAAGAGAGACCTTTTTATAAGTTGTCTAGATATCAGTATGGCTATCAGCTCTTAATTTGTTTTTACCATTGCAAGAATCACTGGTGTCAGGGTATCAGATGAAATTCTCTATTTAAATCTTTCATTATCACAGATTATTTAAGAAAAAACTGGCCCACCATGTCTACAACTGTTTCCTATTCCCTTCCTCTCATCAAAATCATTAGAGAAAAATGCACTCATAAAAATTTCTTTAGATAACAAAAATACTAGCTCTTTTTAAAAGAGGTTAGCAGACATTTGGTCCAATCGAAAATGTCCAAAAGACATTTGGTCCACAACAAAAAGTCCACAATATTTGGTCATGTCCTAAATCATTTCACGTAGACCAAACAAGCTCACGTTGTTTGGTCATGACGTTTTGGATAGACCAAATCTCAAGGACATTTTGGCATCTACCAAATGTTTCACAATAAACTGTGGAAAATTCTGAAAGAGATGGGAATACCAGACCACCTGACTTTCCTCTTGAGAGATCTGTATGCAGGTCAGGAAGCAACAGTTAGAACTGGACATGGAACAACAGACTGGTTCCAAATAGGAAAAGGAGTACGTCAAGGCTGTATATTGTCAGCCTGCTTATTTAACTTATATGCAGAGTACATCACGAGAAATGCTGGACTGGAAGAAACATAAGCTAGAATCAAGATTGCCGGGAGAAATACCAATAACCTCAGATATGCAGATGACACCACCCTTATGGCAGAAAGTGAAGAGGAACTAAAAAGCCTNCTGGAGAAGAGAATGGCTACCCACTCCAGTATTCTTTCCTGGAGAATTCCATGGACAGAGGAACATGGCGAGTTACATTCCATGAGGTCACAAAGAGTTGGACACGACTAAGTGGCTAACATTTTCACTTTTTTTTTTAATATTGATCAAATATGTGAATATGTTCTTCACAAGAGTGAATAATGGTGTATGTTACATAGACTTTCTCTGCAATTTTGATTTAGATAATTTTACCTAGAACTAAATATATGCATTTTTCCATCCTTCATAGATGTGTGCTACCATTTTGCCTTCTGTGTTTCTAAAATATTTTGATAATTTATTCATCACTTCATGGGAAATAGATGGGGAAACAGTGGAAACAGTGTCAGACTTCATTTTTTGTGGCTCCAAAATCACTGCAGATCGTGACTGCAGCCATGAAATTAAAAGATGCTTACTCCTTGGAAGAAAAGTTACGACCAACCTAGATAGCATATTCAAAAGCAGAGACATTACTTTGCCGACTAAGGTCCGTCTAGTCAAGGCTATGGTTTTTCCAGTGGTCATGTATGGATGTGAGAGTTGGACTGTGAAGAAGGCTGAGAGCCGAAGAATTGTTGCTTTTGAACTGTGGTGCTGGAGAAGACTCTTGAGAGTCCCTTGGACTACAAGGAGATCCAACCAGTCCATTCTGAAGGAGATCAGCCCTGGGATTTCTTTGGAAGGAATGATGTTAAAGCTGAAACTCCAGTCCTTTGGCCACCTCATGCGAAGAGTTGACTCATTGGAAAAGTCTTTGATGCTGAGAGGGACTGGGGGCAGGAGAAGAAGGGGACGACAGAGGATGAGATGGCTGGATGGCATCACGGACTCGATGGATGCAAAACTGAGTGAACTCTGGGAGTTGGTGATGGACAGGGAGGCCTGGCGTGCTGCGATTCATGGGGTTGCAAAGAGTTGGACACGACTGAGCGACTGAACTGAACTGAACTGAAATGTTTCGGAGACCAAATATCTCATGGATGCCTTGGACAGAACCAAATGCCCTACAAGGTTAAAAGAAATCTGTTTTTTCTCTCCCCCATAACTTTTAGAGTATCTATTTACCCTCAGGGGTTTTCACTTGGAAAATATGATCTTAGGGTCCAAAGAGGCACATGGAAATTTTTAAAATTTTTCACAAAAATTGAATGAATGCTCTTTTCCTCCTCTGATTTTATGTAACTGAGTAACTCCCAGATGAGTTATGAAATACTCCTGAATGTAAGTTCTTTGAAACAATGGTATGGCATTATATAAGCTAAAAGCACCATGGTTATTGCTATTTCTAGTGCATTAAATATATGAGAGAGTCTTTGATACTTATCCTGAGGGTGTAATAAATGATGCTTGTGTCACCTGGATGATCAAGTTTCACATCTGTGACCTCTGCTAGCAAACAGTAAATCACTTGAAATAGTGCCAAATTTCAAATTACATGTGCTAACTGAGGGTGACCTTAGACTTTGATTAGTCATTGATTCCATTATTTGTTTTCTTCACCAGGGAAGCTAAGGACTGTTGGAATGATTGACTCTTATTCCTTTACCTTGACCCAATTTAGTTTATTAGTAAGATTGTCAGCTACAAGAAAGGATAGGAAAGATGAAGAGGAAAAAAAAAACCCATAAAGCACTGCCTATAAAATCTATTCACCTATATTTACATTTGGGTATTATACATTATTTATTATTCTTGAGTTCAAATACATAATTTCAGTCTGCAAAGTTATTACATCAGCCATTCTGAAAACTAAAGAATCTCTTAAACAGATTTTGATGATTTATTACAGCGACTATGAACATCAGAGAGAGGACTTTTTCACTACCAAATCTCATTGTTCTTAAATTATCAAATAAACTCCAAATTATAGAAAATTAGTATGTTCACCAAATGAATCTGAAGAATTCACTGCAGACTGAATCTGTTCATTCTACACTTCTTCCCTACAAATTTTTATTGAATTTAATCTTGTTTTAGCTCAAACTCCTCACTGTAACTAAAACACATTTCCAAAGATGAGAGAAAAATTGAGTAAATAATTTATTTTTTTAAATGGGGAGTAACATAACTAATTTTATTTTAAGCTCTGAGAGAGCACATTTTATGTTAGAGGAGTGGGTAAATGAATTCCTCATTACCTTCAATTCAGACTAGCAAAATTAATCAAGTTAGTGCCCTCCCCTGAAACGTGGAGACTTCACTGAGGTAATGAAACATGTGAGGCTTACGCAGCAGAGCAGTAGTGGGAACACAAATGCACAGTATGCCCATGCGGTAGCAGATACCTCCTTTCACAGGCTTTGGCTTTTATTGAAATGAATGGCCATTTGACTTAATTCACAAAATAGAAATGCTCTTTTAGGCATTTTTTAAAATAAGGCCTACCAAAGTTCTTTGCTTTGATCTATAGTTCCTTGTTTCACAATTTCAGTAAGAACTGGATTTATAAAAAATTTTAAAGTATACATATCTACTTTTAAAAGTGATATTTGGGGGCTGATAGCTTTCATCAGTTCTCACGCACAACAGTTTTTATTGGATTCAGTTTTGAAGTGCAAATATTTGAATTTTAGTGGATAATAGCCTGTTAACTGACAACTGAATTCATCTAGGCATTTTTAAAAATAAGGCCTACCAAAGTTCTTTGCTTTGATCTATAGTTCCTTGTTTCACAATTTCAGTAAGAACTGGATTTATAAAAAATTTTAAAGTATACATATCTACTTTTAAAAGTGATATTTGGGGGCTGATAGCTTTCATCAGTTCTCACGCACAACAGTTTTTATTGGATTCAGTTTTGAAGTGCAAATATTTGAATTTTAGTGGATAATAGCCTGTTAACTGACAACTGAATTCATCACTTTTCCTTTGATTGATCTTTCTTCTGTAAACACGACTTGGATACAATATATATTTTGCTCCTGGGATACCAATACAGTATAAAAATAACTGGAAACTGGAAGTTCCTAGTGTATAAAATGTAGATGTCATTCTTACCTTTGTTAATGAATCTTCATTTTATTCCCTTTGAGTCTACAATACAACTCATATTAGGGAAATACTTATGATGTAAACATAAATCTGTGTATGTTTTTTCATTTCTTGGGTGAAGATAATTATTTTGAATATTTTCCTTCTTGGTTAAAAAGCTTAATTATATAACACAATTCAAAACTAGCCCACTGAACATATAAACTCTAACAGTCAATAAATATATTGGAATATAATGAAATTATCAGAATTAAATATACATGGAATCAAATAAACTAGATACTTCAGTTTCTATGCTACAGAAATATGAATTTTGGCATTATATTCTTAGATATGTTTATTTCTCATTAATTAGAAACAAAAAAGAATTGGCCAAGCATTTCCTGAAATATTACTGTGGAGAGGACATTCTAAAATGGGCATTTATTCTAAGCTCAATTAACTATGACAAAAATTTAATTTTGTTTTAAGGTTTATAGACAATTAATTCAGTCATGGTATATTATTTAAGATGTACTAGCAAATCTATTTTTTTCAAGAAGACTTTCACTAGAGATTCACATTTGTTTTGCAGGAATATTATAACACCTTGTAAGACTTGAATTATGAGTACCTATTATTTTAATTTGCATCCAATTAATTCTGTTTGTGTTCTAATTTCAACTAAAAACTCTTCAATTTATCAATGTTCTGAAGCTCGTATGTTTAATAAATTAAATTTATCTATTGCCATGAAAGGGGTATTCAAGCAGCATAAAATAAGAACCATGTTATAAAAATTAATTGACTTTCACAATTTGACAACTAAATCTTCCTTTAATTACCTAGCTAGGTTTTTTTCCTCCTTTTTAAGTTGGAAGGCAGTCTTTTGGCCACTTTTACAATTAATTAATTTGAAACATAATGTATGATGGAGGGGTGAAAAATACAACTTGTTAGTAAAAGCTCCATGATAAGGAAGATGTGGGAGAAAAAAGGAGAGGCATTGAAACTCAAGTTGAAAGGCAAAGCATAAGAGATGTTGCAGAAAGAACATTAGGTACAAAGAAACTGATCTTGAAGTGTAAGACAACAATTAGTTTTTTCAAGAAAAAGAATACATCCTTTTTCAAGAATGTGAAATGAATGTAGTCTTCGTGCCAGAAAGAAGTACCACGTGACAACAAAAGGCTCATTAGTCATATTTGATGCCTAATGATTTAATTGCTTTCAATTTTAGAATGCTCATGTTGCATTTTACACATGATCCAAGGACTTATTTTTGGCAAACAAAGTCTAATCATCTAAATTAAAATAACCTACTATCAAACAATTTGGCATAAACCAAACTTTTTTAAGAACTGATTTATTTAGTCTGCTCTTTCACTTTAAATATTTCATTAAAGTTTCTGGGTGATTAGGAAACAAAGTGTAAAAATAATGTGATAAATTGTTTATCTAAAATTTTTCAACTGCAAGGAGATAAGATGTATAAAAGTAAAGCTTTATACAAGGACTTATAAAGTAACAAATTATATAGATATTATATATATAATACCTGTCTTTGTATATATCATGTCATGATGTCATAACCATGATGTAATCATATGATGTGCCTTGTTTAATCATATGATGTGCCTTGTTTAATGAGATCCATTGATGCTGCCAATTTTTTTTTACTAAATTCTTTGTGTTTTTTTTACATTTGAAAATAAACTAAAATCACTCCTCCTAATTTTGAGATATTTGTAACAGGACTCATAAGTAATACTGCACATTTTCATCTGAATTGGAATTGAGTAGGAAAACATTTGTTGCCAAAAAAGCTCAGTAAAGACGCTGTGTTTGGAATAATGTACATATTAGCACATACTTACCAATTCTCTTGGACCATATGGCTCACAGAAGGTGACAGCATTGCCATGCATAATTGCACCACACTGTTCTCCAGTCTCACAGTTGTTACATTCCACCCTACGGGAACACAGAACGCAACCTCAGTCTGCGAACTAAGTAGCACAGAGTGGTTTATCACTCAAAAGATGTAATAGATATTGTTATTCAGTTGAAATCAACATTTCCAGGTAGGTAATGGTATTTTGTATTGTGACAAGTCAAGGAAGCATGAAAACAGAAAGATCTGAAGTTCAATCCTAGTTCTCTCAGTTACTCGCACTGGAGGTTACTTTAACTTCCCAAAGTTTCAGTTTTCTCATCTGTAATATGAAGATAATAACACTGAACTAAATATCACATAGTTATCATGAGGATTAAATGAGAGAATGTATATAAAACACAGAGTACAGAACTAATNTATAAACATAAATCTGTGTATGTTTTTTCATTTCTTGGGTGAAGATAATTATTTTGAATATTTTCCTTCTTGGTTAAAAAGCTTAATTATATAACACAATTCAAAACTAGCCCACTGAACATATAAACTCTAACAGTCAATAAATATATTGGAATATAATGAAATTATCAGAATTAAATATACATGGAATCAAATAAACTAGATACTTCAGTTTCTATGCTACAGAAATATGAATTTTGGCATTATATTCTTAGATATGTTTATTTCTCATTAATTAGAAACAAAAAAGAATTGGCCAAGCATTTCCTGAAATATTACTGTGGAGAGGACATTCTAAAATGGGCATTTATTCTAAGCTCAATTAACTATGACAAAAATTTAATTTTGTTTTAAGGTTTATAGACAATTAATTCAGTCATGGTATATTATTTAAGATGTACTAGCAAATCTATTTTTTTCAAGAAGACTTTCACTAGAGATTCACATTTGTTTTGCAGGAATATTATAACACCTTGTAAGACTTGAATTATGAGTACCTATTATTTTAATTTGCATCCAATTAATTCTGTTTGTGTTCTAATTTCAACTAAAAACTCTTCAATTTATCAATGTTCTGAAGCTCGTATGTTTAATAAATTAAATTTATCTATTGCCATGAAAGGGGTATTCAAGCAGCATAAAATAAGAACCATGTTATAAAAATTAATTGACTTTCACAATTTGACAACTAAATCTTCCTTTAATTACCTAGCTAGGTTTTTTTCCTCCTTTTTAAGTTGGAAGGCAGTCTTTTGGCCACTTTTACAATTAATTAATTTGAAACATAATGTATGATGGAGGGGTGAAAAATACAACTTGTTAGTAAAAGCTCCATGATAAGGAAGATGTGGGAGAAAAAAGGAGAGGCATTGAAACTCAAGTTGAAAGGCAAAGCATAAGAGATGTTGCAGAAAGAACATTAGGTACAAAGAAACTGATCTTGAAGTGTAAGACAACAATTAGTTTTTTCAAGAAAAAGAATACATCCTTTTTCAAGAATGTGAAATGAATGTAGTCTTCGTGCCAGAAAGAAGTACCACGTGACAACAAAAGGCTCATTAGTCATATTTGATGCCTAATGATTTAATTGCTTTCAATTTTAGAATGCTCATGTTGCATTTTACACATGATCCAAGGACTTATTTTTGGCAAACAAAGTCTAATCATCTAAATTAAAATAACCTACTATCAAACAATTTGGCATAAACCAAACTTTTTTAAGAACTGATTTATTTAGTCTGCTCTTTCACTTTAAATATTTCATTAAAGTTTCTGGGTGATTAGGAAACAAAGTGTAAAAATAATGTGATAAATTGTTTATCTAAAATTTTTCAACTGCAAGGAGATAAGATGTATAAAAGTAAAGCTTTATACAAGGACTTATAAAGTAACAAATTATATAGATATTATATATATAATACCTGTCTTTGTATATATCATGTCATGATGTCATAACCATGATGTAATCATATGATGTGCCTTGTTTAATCATATGATGTGCCTTGTTTAATGAGATCCATTGATGCTGCCAATTTTTTTTTACTAAATTCTTTGTGTTTTTTTTACATTTGAAAATAAACTAAAATCACTCCTCCTAATTTTGAGATATTTGTAACAGGACTCATAAGTAATACTGCACATTTTCATCTGAATTGGAATTGAGTAGGAAAACATTTGTTGCCAAAAAAGCTCAGTAAAGACGCTGTGTTTGGAATAATGTACATATTAGCACATACTTACCAATTCTCTTGGACCATATGGCTCACAGAAGGTGACAGCATTGCCATGCATAATTGCACCACACTGTTCTCCAGTCTCACAGTTGTTACATTCCACCCTATGGGAACACAGAACGCAACCTCAGTCTGCGAACTAAGTAGCACAGAGTGGTTTATCACTCAAAAGATGTAATAGATATTGTTATTCAGTTGAAATCAACATTTCCAGGTAGGTAATGGTATTTTGTATTGTGACAAGTCAAGGAAGCATGAAAACAGAAAGACCTGAAGTTCAATCCTAGTTCTCTCAGTTACTCGCACTGGAGGTTACTTTAACTTCCCAAAGTTTCAGTTTTCTCATCTGTAATATGAAGATAATAACACTGAACTAAATATCACATAGTTATCATGAGGATTAAATGAGAGAATGTATATAAAACACAGAGTACAGAACTAATCTTATAGTAGGCACTTAATAGTGGCAGTTAGTATTATTATCAATTATTACATAACATACTATGTTAATACAAGTATTTTGCTAATATTAAAGATAAGCAAAGTTATATACGCTAATATAATGAACTAAAACCATATATCTCTGAAATCAAAAGGTGTTTTACAAATTTAAACCTTTTGTTTTGAATTATGATTAACATCAATGTTTAAAATAACTGCCCTAAAATAGATGTGCAAGTCTACAAAATATACCATGCAAAAAATAATGGAATCAGATTATATTTAATCCACATAATAATATGAAATAAATACAAATTCTAATTCAAGCAAATTTTGGATACTGAGTAATGTTAAACTTGCAAATAATTTACTTAGTTGCTTTCCTTATTATTATGAATGGCTAATAAAATCTTACAACAGAATATCAAAATTAAATATATTCATGTCTTCAGTATAAATTGACAATACAAATAATGTGGATTTGACTTTGCATATTTACAGTAACATTTATAATGCTCTGGCATTATGATATTTCAACCTACAATCATTACACGTAGAAAGACTGAATTGTTTTCTTAGTCTGAACCTTGAAGTGCATGAGAGCTTATTTCATGCAGAAAGGATATTTTCAAAGACTTTCACATTCTAGGTGCCAAACATTGTGGACAGGGCACTATGTATGCCCTTTGTTTTTGAAGACTGTTGTATCAGATCCTTTCAGTTGTTTGCTAATCTCAGAGAAAAGAAGGAGCAGGAAGTCTTATTCAAATAGGAAGAAGACAAAGGTATGAAATGATACCATGAAGCTCATAAAGCCAAGAGGCAGAAGCACAATAAGTAAAAACTTGGCAAATAAATAGACATATTTCCTATATGTGTATTGCATGGAAAAAATATTCTAATCTTTTGAGCTATATTCCCATAAAAGAAGAACAACAATGTCAAGAAGCTTTGATTTTTTAAAAAAATAAACAGAGAACAACTTCTGACCTGGAATTTTAATTTAAATTTATTTATTTTAATTGGAGGCTAATTACTTTACAATATTGTCTTGGTTTATTGCAGCATTGTTTATAATAGCCAGGACATGGAAGCAACCTAGGTGCCCATCAGCAGATGAATGGTGACATGGAATTTTTAACAGTAGTATCTCATATCTTAGTAGATTGAAATCTTTGCTTGATTACTGCAAAGAAAGATTCTATATGTGAACCGTGAACTCCCTGATGTTCAAGCTGGTTTTAGAGAAGGCAGAGGAACCAGATATCAAATTGCCAACATCTGCTGGATCATCGACAAAGCAAGAGAGTTCCAGAAAAACATCTATTTCTGCTTTATTGACTATGCCAAAGCCTTTGACTGTGTGGATCACAATAAACTGTGGAAAATTCTGCAAGAGATGGAAATACCAGACCACCTGACCTGCCTCTTGAGAAATCTGTATGCAGGTCAGGAAGCAACAGTTAGAACTGGACATGGAACAACAGACTGGTTCCAAACAGGAAAAGGAGTACGTCAAGGCTGTATATTGTCTCCCTGCTTATTTAATTTATATGCAGAGTACATCATGAGAAATGCTAGACTGGAAGTAACACAAACTGGAATCAAGATTGCCGGGAGAAATATCAATAACCTCAGATATGCTGATGACACCACCCTTATGGCAGAAAGTGAGGAGGAGCTAAAAAGCCTCTTGATGAAAGTGAAGGAGGAGAGCGAAAAAGTTGGCTTAAAGCTCAACATTCAGAAAACGAAGATCATGGCATCCGGTCCCATCACTTCATGGGAAATAGATGGGGAAACAGTGGAAACAGTGTCAGACTTTATTTTTTTGGGCTCCAAAATCACTGCAGATGGTGACTGCAGCCATGAAATTAAAAGACGCTTACTCCTTGGAAGAAAAGTTATGACCAACCTGGATAGTATATTCAAAAGCAGAGACATTACTTTGCCGACTAAGGTCCGCCTAGTCAAGGCTATGGTTTTTCCTGTGGTCATGTATGGATGTGAAAGTTGGACTGTGAAGAAAGCTGAGCGCCGAAGAATCGATGCTTTTGAACTGTGGTGTTGGAGAAGACTCTTGAGAGTCCCTTGGACTGCAAGGAGATCCAACCAGTCCATTCTGAAGATCAGCCCTGGGATTTCTTTGGAAGGAATGATGCTAAAGCTGAAACTCCAGTACTTTGGCCACCTCATGAGAAGAGTTGACTCATTGGAGAAGACTCTGATGCTGGGAGGGATTGGGGGCGGGAGGAGAAGGGGACGACCGAGGATAAGATGGCTGGATGGCATCATGGACTCGATGGACGTGAGTCTGAGTGAACTCCGGGAGATGGTGATGGACAGGGAGGCCTGGTGTGCTGCGATTCATGGGGTCGCAAAGAGTTGGACACGACTGAGCGACTGAACTGAACTGAACCTTCAACAAGCATTCAATCATGGCCAATTCTGTTTCATTTCTAATTTTGAGATAAATTTCAGATACCTCATCATCCGTTCTATAAGCAATATGACTTGGCATCAGTTTGCATCTCTTAAAGATAAGAACTCTCAAAGAAAATCATATATATGTGCTACTATACAATATTTGTTTTTCTCTTTCTGACTTACTTCACTCTGTATAAGAGGCTTGGGTTCATCCACGTCATTACAGCTGACTCAGATTTGTTCCTTTTATGGCTGAGTAATATATTGGAACATCTTACCAAAGGAAAGATTAGCAAAAATTGAAACAATTTTTTAAACACCCTAACTGCATAACCTAACAGAAGCAGAAGATATTAAGAAGAGGTGGCAAGAATACACAGAAGATTGCGATTCATGGGGTCGCAAAGAGTCGGACATGACTGAGCGACTGAACTGAACTGAACTGAACTATGTTAGAAGAGACACAGTAGTAGCTTCATGGTGCAACGAATATGTCTCTTGTTCACCATTTTATGCTTGGCATGATGTGAAAAGTGAAAGTTGCTCAGTCGTGTCTACTTTCTTTGGGACCCCATGGACTGTACAGTCTATGTAATTCTCCAGGCCAGAATACTGAAGTGGGTAGCCTTTCCCTTCTCCAGGGGATCTTTCCAACCCAAGGATCGAACTTATGTCTCCCACATTGCAGGCAGATTCTTTAGCAGCTGAGTCACAAGGGAAACACAAGAATCCTGGAGTGGGTAGCCCGTTCCTTCTCCAGCAGATGTTCCTAAGCCAGGAATTGAACCCAGGTCTCCTGCATCGCAGGCAGATTCTTTAGCAACTTAGCTATCAGGGAAGCCCTAGGGCTTGAGGTCTAAAGCACTTCAAATAGGGCCGGGCACACTTCAAACAAAGTAAGCATGATACAAATGTTAGCATAAGTTTTAACTATTTTTAATATGGATTTCCAACATTTTCATCCAAAACAAGTATGTTAGTTTTTTTTCCCCCACAGAGAATCTGTTACATGAACTTTTTACTACTGTTTTTCTATTCTTAAAACTATACATTAATTTTTCCCAAGGAGTGTGATTTTGAAGTACAGAGAAGTAGCATCAAAATCATAGTGGTCTTCTTAGTGATAGATGAGGATTATTTGTCCTCCAAGGCATTGTGAAATGACTCAGAAGAAAAATAAGCTTTGTCAAGAGAAATTAAAAGATTGTTCAACCCTTACACGGACTATCTGACATTTTCCTCCAGTAATTTTAAACTAAAAGCCATCACTGTTGGTGTGAAGTCCAAGGCCTGATATTTGAATTCTCAAAGCAATAATTCTATCTATAAATATTGATCTGCTGCTGCTGCTGCTAAGTCACTTCAGTCGTGTCCAACTCTGTGCGACCCCATAGACGGCAGCCCACCAGGCTCCCCCGGCCCTAGGATTCTCCAGGCAAGAACAGTGGAGTGGGTTGCCATTTCCTTCTCCAGTGCATGAAAGTGAAAAGTGAAAGTGAAGTCGCTCAGTCGTGTCTGACTCTTCGTGATCCCATGGACTTGCAGCCCACCAGGCTCCTCCGTCCTTGGGGTTTTCCAGGCAAGAGTACTGGAGTGGGGTGCCATCGCCTTCTCCAATAAATACTGATCAGCAGTTCTCAAATCAACTGTATATCAGGAAAATAATATCTGTATAAACACATGTATTTCAAATCCCCATCACCCACAGTTTAGGTTAAATAGGATTCAGGTGTAGCCTAGATATCCGTATATTGTTTAAAGATGATTCTAGCATAGGTACCTATAGCCTGGCACTAGGGGACCAGTGAATAGACAGTAGATGTTTGATGTGTTTGGAGAACCACTTCTATTTTGTGGAATAACAAGAGTTAAAAAAACAATAAAACACACAAAAAAGGCAATCAGTTACAGCATTCTCCCCACTTGGCTCAACAACCCCTCTGGACCTTTTTTTTCCTTGATGTCCTTTATAGCTCCAGAAACTTAAAATTAACAAAAGCACTGGTACCCGGTTGAATCTTAAAGATCTTGAAATACCAGCTATTACTCACTGAATTGTTGCTACCTGGAGGCACAATGGCTTCACCAAGGACTGATGAAACAAATCTGTTAGTTTCCCGTCAAGGTCTTTTAAATGCCCTTTGCTTGAATTTCTCACAGTATGACTGGGTTTGTCAATATAATTTTTTGTAAGTTATTTTGAAAACACATCCCTCTGGGTAGTCAAATCCAATCCACTCTTAGCTGCCAATGGTGTATCTACTCATTTATCATTCATTAATTCATTCTTATAATTAACAAACTTGTGCTAGGAACCTATAGGCACTGTGATGAGCTTTAGTGGTACAAACACCAAGAAAAGTGCTATTTATTTCTAACATTTTAACCTGTAGTTTCCCAACTGAATTTGTTCAAGAAAATGATGGGTTCTGTAAAGTAAGGTAACATATTCTTGAGAGACTGATGGAAAGAGGAAGTTTTAAATAATTTCAGTTAAACAGATTTTTGTTTTTCAATTTAAAAAGGAATGTGACCTCCCAAGCCAAGGATTAGAAACTAATTGCTTCTTTGCTTAAAAGTAACAATGAATATTTCTCTAATCTAAGAAACTACTCCCCACTTCTTTTTCTCAATATGAAAAACAAAACATAAGAATCTGACAAATACTATGGCACGTCATATGAATCACACACCTCAAAGTATACTCTCATGAACAATATGATTAAAAGACATTTTAAAGGAAATGCTTGCTATCCCCAAAGACCATGCTGAATTTATTGAGCTCTCTCTGAATCTATTTATCACATGCTTAGGTACCACATGAATCTTATCTATTACTAGAGTTCACAGATCATTAGGCGTTCAAGTTGGAGGGCATCTGAAGTATTACCGAATTTCATTACCCCCTCATTTTACAAATTATAGAATGAGACTACAGGCCAGTTTTCCTGACTCCTTGTCCAATATCCTTCCCACTCCACTCTAATGCGGTCAGGAAAAGAAAAGAACTCCAGTTCTACAAAACTCATGTGCATTTCAAAAATGTTTTTCATCATTTTTGCTATCAGAGTTCATCTGGAAAACCTAGCATCTTTTCTTAAAAGTTGTTTTTTTCATTTATAGGATAAGGGATTTTGCTTTGATAATACAGATGTACAAAAATAAAAGAAATGTCATGGACTTCATAGAAAATATTTAGAATGAATTTACTGGACTAAAGTACATAAGCAAATTCAATATTCCTTTGGTCATATACATCCTTAGATAATTCATCTCTATTTTATATACACATTATCATACTACCATTTTTTTCCACTAATAACACCATAAAGGAATCAGTAAGGATGAAGGCAGGTACTTGTTGACCAACACATTTAGGGTTAAACTGTAAACATAAAAGAAACAGAATGTTTTGAGACAAGATTTGGTTTTCACTCTAACAAGCTCCTTGGCAGTTTGAAACTTGTTATTTTGGTGTCAATACTCCATTTTTTTTTTTTTTTTTGGTTGGCATCACTGTCTCAATGGACATGAGTTTGAACAAGCTCCAGGAGATGTGTATAAGAGACAGGCCTTTGACTGTGTGGATCACAATAAACTGTGGAAAATTCTGAAAGAGATGGGAATACCAGACCACCTGACCTGCCTCTTGAGAAATCTGTATGCAGGTCAGGAAGCAACAGTTAGAACTGGACATGGAACAACAGACTGGTTCTAAAAAGGAAAAGGAGTATATCAAGGCTGTATATTGTCACCCTGCTTATTTAACTTATACGCATAGTACATCATGAGAAGCGCTGGACTGGAAGAAACACAAGCTGGAATCAAGATTGCCAGGAGAAATATCAATCACCTCAGATATGCAGATGACACCACCCTTACGGCAGAAAGTGAAGAAGAACTAAAGAGCCTCTTGATGAAAGTGAAAGAGGAGAGTGAAAAAGTTGGCTTAAAGCTCAAAATTCAGAAAACAAAGATTATGGCATCTGGTCCCATCACTTCATGGCAAAGAGATGGAGAAACAGTGGAAACAGTCACAGATTTTATTTTTTGGGGCTTCAAAATTACTGTAGACAGTGACTGCAGCCATGAAATTAAAAGACACTTACTCCTTGGAAGAAAAGTTATGACCAATCTAGACAGCATATTAAAAAGCAGAGACATTACTTTGCCAACAAAGGTCCATTTAGTCAAGGTTATGGTTTTGCAGTCATGTATGGATATGACAATTGTATTATAAAGAAAGCTGAGTGCTGAAGAATTGATGCTTTTGAACTGTGGTGTTGGAGAAGACTCTTGAAGAGTTCCTTAGACTGTAAGGAGATCCAACCAGTTCATCCTAAAGGAAATCAATCCTGAATATTCATTGGAAGGACTGATGCTGAAGCTGAATCTCCAATATTTTGCCTACCTGATGCAAAGAGCTGACTCACTGGAAAAGACCCTGATGCTGGGAAAGATTGAGGGCAGGAGGAGAAGGGGATGACAGAGGATGAGATGGTTGGATGGCATCACTGACTCAATGGACATGAGTTTGAGTAAATTCCCAGAGTTGGTGATGAACAGGGAGGCCTGGCGTACTGCAGTTCATGGGGTTGCAAACAGTCGGACATGACTGGGAGAAGTGAACTAACTGAATATACTATGTTATCCCTTTACAACCACTGACAGTCCTATATGTATTAGTATTTTCTTCTTGTAAGTGAGGAAACAAAACTTAAAAGGGGTTAAATAACTTGCAAGTTGCTCAGGCAACTACCTGTCCAACTACTTCAAGTAGTGGACTTGAACCCAGCTGAAGCTCTCTGATTCTCAGGAGCATAATGAGGACAGCTGCTGCTGCTGCTGCTGCTGCTGCTAAGTCACTTCAGTCGTGTCCGACTCTGTGCGACCCCATAGACAGCAGCCCACCAGGATCCCCCGTCCCTGGGATTCTCCAGGCAAGAACACTGGAATGGGTTGCCATTTCCTTTTCTAATACCATGTAAGGGAAAAGGGAAAGTGAAGTCGCTCAGTCGTGTCCGACTCTTAGCGCCTCCGTCCATGGGATTTTCCAGGCAAGAGTACTGGTGTGGGGTGCCACTGCCTTCTCCGAATGAGGACGCTATCCACTCACTAATGAAGGATGGATACAGATGCAGGTAAATATGTGACAAGATGTTGACTGAGAAAACTATGAAATAGAAAACCAGATCATATGTGGATTGAGAGACTGGTAGCTTAGTCAGAGTAAAAAAAGATTTTTAAAAGTCATGAAAAAAAGCTGATTAGGGAAACATGGAAGGTACATGGCACCCGAGAGGCCCTCAACTATAATTGGAAACCACAAACTTTCAGAGTTACCAGTATGCAGAAGTCTGTGACTTTTCTTCAGTAGGAACAAAGGAAAGGCAATGGAAGAGGGGAGGGAAAATGTTGGTAAGAAAACTATGCAGTTAAAGATCAGGGAATCCAAGCCAGATAAGAAAAGGAAGCAGACAGATCACAGCAAATATAGAAAATGTAGAGTTGCTAAAGAAGCAAGAAACTTTTTGTATTCTTCTATGTATTTATATGCCAGTTATCATCACTCAAATATATTCAGGGCCAGTTACTGGGGGAGGAAAACAAAAGGTAAGCCATATACAAACACACTGGAATCACATCTCAAGTATTGTGATAAAGTAACAGTTTCATAAATATTCCTGAGATATTAAATAATAGAGACATTGCAGACATAAGAACAGTGTCACTAAAAGTACAATTGGGATGGAAATGCGTAGTGGCTTAAAATGTGCCTCCCTGAGATATACCATGTTCCTGGATTGGAAGAATCAATACCATGAAAATGACTATACTACCCAAAGCAATCTGCAGAGTCATGCAATCCTGATCAAACTGTCAATGGTATTTTTCACAGAACTAGAGCAAAAACTTTCACAATTTATATGGAAACAAAAAAAGACTCCAAGCCAAAGCAATCTTGAGAAAGAAGAAGGGAGTTGGAGGAATCAACTTTCCTGACTTCAGACTGTACTATAAGACTACAGTCATCAAGATAGTACGGTGAAGTCGCTCAGTCGTGTCCAACTCTTTGCAACCCTGTGGACTGTAACCTACTAGGCTTCTCTGTCCACAGGATTCTCCAGGCAAGAATACTGGAGTGGATTGCCATTTCCTTCTCCAGGGGATCTTCCCGACCCAGGGATCAAACCCAGGTCTCCCGCATTGGAGGCAGACGCTTTAACCTCTGAGCCACCAGGGAAGCCCAAGATAGTATGGTACCAGCATAAAAACAGAAATGCAAATCAGAGGAACAAGATAGAAAGCCCAGAGATAAACCCACGCACCTTTGGATACCTTATCTTTGACAAAGGCAGCAAGAATATACAATGGAGAAAAGATACCTTCATCAATAAGTGGTGCTGGGAAAACTAAACAGCTAAGTGTAAATGAATGAAGTTAGAACCCTTCCTAACACCATATACAAAAATAAACTCGAAATGGATTAACGATCTAAAGACCAGAAATTATAAAACTCTTAGAGGAAAACATAGGCAGAACACTCTATGACATAAATTGCAGCAAGATCCTTTATGACCCACTTCCTAGAATAATGGAAACAAAAACAAAAATACACAAATGGGACCTAATTAAACTTAAAAGCTTTTGCAAGGCAAAGAAAATCATACACAAGATGAAAAGATAACCCTCAGAATGGGAGAAAATAATAGCAAATGAAGCAACTGACACAAAGGATTCACTTCCAAAATATACACACAGCTCATGCAGGTTGGTATCAGAAAAACAACCAACCCAATCAAAAAATGGGGAGAAGACCTAAATAGCCATTTATCCAAAGACATAAAGATGGCCAAGCAGCTCATGAAAACATGCTTGACATTGCTAATTATAAGCAAAATGCAAATCAAAACTACAAGGAGATACTACCATCATCAAAAAATCTACAAACAATAAATGCTAGAGAGGATGTGGAGAAAAGGGAACCCTCTTGCACAGATGCTGGGAATGTAAATTGATGCAACCACTATGGATAACATTATGGAGATTTCTTAAAAAACAATGAATAAAACTACCCCATGACCTAGCAATTCCAATCCTGGGCATTTACCCTGGGAAAACCATAACTGAAAAAGGAATATATACCTCAGTGTTCACTGCAGCTCTATTTACATTAGCTAGGACACGGAAGCAACCTAGATGCCCATCGACAGATGAATGGATAAAGAAGTTATGATACACATATAAAATGGAATATTACTAAGCCATAAAAAGGAACAAACTTGAGTCAGTTCTAGTGAGTTGGATGAGCATACAGCCTGTTATATAGAGTGAAGTAAAAAAGAAAATAACAAATATTGTATAATAATGCATATATACATATACACACATATACATATAATCTAGAAAATAGTACTGATGAACCTATTCGCAGAGTAGGAATAAAGATGCAGACCCAGAGAATAGACTTCTGGACACAGGGAGAAGGAGAAGTGGGACAAACTGAGAGAGGAGCACTGAAACATAAACATTACCATTCATAAAAAAGATAGTGGGAAGCCGCTGTACAACACAGGCAGCTCAACAAGGTGCTCTGTAACAACCTAGAGGGTGGGATGGGTAGAGTGGGAGAGAGTTTCAAGAGGGAGGGGACATAATGTATACTTATGGCTGATTCATGTTGTTGCATGGCAGCAACCAATACAACACTGTAAAGCAATTATCCTCCAATTAAAAAAATTTTTAATGTGTCTCCCTAAACTACTATATATATATATAGGATAACTAATAACTGTACAGAAAAGATCTTCACGACCCAGATAATCATGAGGATGTGATCACTAATCTAGAGCCAGTTCATCTGCCTCCTCAGTGTAGGGGGCCCTCTGGCGCCCCCCTCAGCCCTCCCGGGTTGCCTCGCCCCTCGTCCACCTCCTCAGTGTAGGGGGCCCTCTGGCGCCCCCCTCAGCCCACGCCAGAAAGCGCTCTCCTCGACGCAGCCCCCTCGGCGGGCTTACACTGAGCCAGGACCAGAATGCAGAAGAAAACCAGGAAGCAACGGACGTTGTTAAAACGCTGACACCAGGAGAAAACCAGACAGCCCCAGGCGCAGGGCCCCTCCAAGCTCCCTTTCCGGTGTCCGAGTCCCGTCTTGGCGCCGTGCCGCGTGGGCCCAGCCTGTCCGCCTCCCTGTTTGCTGAAAGCGCCGAGTTTCAGGAGGCTAACAGGGAAGATCCTGAGGTGCGGGCGCCTCGGCCCAGCCTTCTCGGCCTCGGCCGCCGCTGGCCCGGAGGGCGCGCCCTGCTCGGCCTGCGACTGCACCTGCTCCGGGGCCTGCGCCACCTCCGGCTGCACCTGCACCAGGCTCCGCCGCATCACGCTGAGCTGGGGCCGTGGCTGGTCTCAGCCAGAAACAAGCCTGCCAGGCCTGGAGGTCGGGGGCCTGTGGGCCACCAGGGCCGCCTGCAAACGCAGCCTTCAGGGGGAACGTTTCTCCTTGGGCAGGAGGCAAACGTCCCGCGGGGAGGTTGGCAGTTACCCCAGGAGAACGTCCGGGGCTGCTTCCTGCTTTGCTTCCACGTGGGGCAGGGGGTGGGGTGGAGGGAACGCTAGTCCTACTGCGTGTGTGTGTGTGTGAGAGAGAGAGAGAGAAACTCAGTCGTGTCCGACTCTGCGACCCCATGGACTGAAGCCCATCCACCAGCTCCCCTGTCCATAGGATTCTCCAGGCAAGAGTACTGGAATAGGTAGCCATTTCCTTATCCAGGGGATCTTCCCAGCCCAGGGACTGAACCCACAGTTTCCTGCTTTGCAGGCCGATTCTTTACTGTGTGAGCCATCAGGGAAGTCCCCTCAGTTTTACTAGATTATTATAACTGCTCACATGGAGAGGGGCCCCCCGAGGAATTCGGATGGAAGAGATCCATTAGCGCCTTCAATCCACCACGATCGAAGGATGCTGCTGCTGCTAAGTCACTTCAGTCTTGTCTGACTGTGTGACTCCATAGACGCAGCCCACCAGGCTGCCCCGTCCCTGGGATTCTCCAGGAAGGAACACTGGAGTGGGTTGCCATTTCCTTCTCCAACGCATGAAAGTGAAAAGTGAAAGGGAAGTCGCTCAGTCGTGTCCAACTCTTAGCGACCCCAAGGACTGCAGCCCACCAGACTACTCCGTCCATTGGATTTTCCAGGCAAGAGTACTGGGGTGGGGTGCCATTGCCTTCCCTGAAAAAGAAAACTAGGAATAATATTTTTAAAATTATCACTTTTTTGAGCCTATCAGAGAACTATATTTCCAAAGCAATCAGGTGAAATGACTCCAAGGGTAACATACCTGGGAAGAAGGATGAGACAAACCGTTTCATACTTGGCAGAGTTTGAGAACCACTGATGCAAGAATGTGGCCACCTCTATAGGTCCCTTTGAAATATGGTATCAGTTCAGTTCAGTCACTCAGTCGTATTTGACCCTTTGCGACCCCATGGACTGCAGCACTCCAGACCTCCCTGTCCGTCATCAACTCCCGGAGTTTACTCAGACTCATGTCCATTGAGTTAGTGATGCCATCCAACCATCTCATCCTTTGTCTGTTAAGAAAAAGAGGGTGAAGAGCCTCAAGAATAATGTTCATTTATGACACGTACCATCCTATAAACTTTCTTCCCTCTCCTGTGGTCTTTATTCCTGTGCTTTGAGTCGTAAATGTGAACTGTAAACCCTGAAATATCAAAGTCCTGAAAGAACCCTAGAAGAACTACACAATAGAAACTTTCTCCATACTTCTTACTGATTTGATGTTTTGGTCACAGGTTAGTTGAGAGAGTGAAAATGAAGTGGAAAGGGATGGATAAAGTAATGAAATGTTGGTAGATAGCTCCTGAATGGCAGTATCAGCTTTCAGAATTATGTGAAGTATCAATTTTCAGAATGTTACTTGTCCTTACATTTAATACTAAGAGTGAAGTCGATGCTTATACTACCTCATAAAGACATACCATCAATACTCTGAGTGTACAGAAAACAGTGAATGTATCCTTTAGAACTCAACTGATCAACTGCCTTCATCAGTTCCTTTATTTCTTTTTCCCTCCTTCTTTCCCTTTCTCCCCCTCTACTTGTTCTGGATCATTTTTCATTTGACATCAGTCATCCTTAGAGAGAGTTCTAGACATTTAGCTCCAGAAACCTCAAGAGACTCACAAACTATTTCACCTTTGGTATAGTAATCTCCACAGATTACCATAAGAGTTGTCGAATTTACCTTTATTTTACAAGAATTCCCAGGTAGTATTGGTTAAGGAGCTTTCTCCTTTTCTTTAATAAAAGAAATAGAATAGATCCCAAGGTATCACAAGGGGAATTCTAAAATTCTTCACTTAAACTAAAATTAAAGCACAATAATCTTTTCCTTGTGTCAGTGAGCTTTGAGGTTAACTAGTTAGACCTTTCTCATCAGTCTTTATTTTGAGAACAAATACCACTTTATTTTCCATCCTTCATAACTTTTCCAAAGTTGTACAATTTTGACTTTTTTTTAAATTTATTTATTTTTTTTGGTGTATTTATTTATTTTTTTACACGAACTCCCAAACATGAACCCCCCTCCCACCTCCCTACAAGTTGTTACTATGCAAGTGACAGACTGGTTTCTTCTTAGATAGGAACATTTTTAACTAGTGATTTGAAAGCTCTTTTCCAACTATTAAGAGCATGTTTTCATTGTGGAGTCTTGGCTTACTAACAGGTTTTAAAATAAATAAATAAATAAACCTGTCCATGAGTTTGTAGAGAGAATTGTACATTTGGACAAAGTCTATTTCACATTTCTGTGTGATTTTTTTCATAACTTTTATTACATGGCAAATTAAGTTCAACCTGTATCAATTTAAAAACAATCAAAAAGAAATATTCAAAAAACAAATAATTCTACTCTTCATAACCCTCAAATTTTAAACTAAGTTACATGATGATAAGTAAATATAAAAATCTTTAAGATAATGTGATGGAACTAAATATGCAGCAAATGTATTCAAATAAAATATATTTAAGCTAATATATTTTAACAGAAAATAGTTATTATAATAAATGGAAAACATACTACATTTGAAATCAGAGACCTAGGTCAATATCTAAATTCCCTGCTTATTAACATTGTCTTTGACAAATCACTTAAATTCTCTTAACCCAAGAATCTTTATTTATAAAATGAGATTATTCCTATCTTACTTGTTTCATATGGTTGTTGTGAAAAATCAGAGGTGACAATACAAATTAAAATGAATTATAACTACAAAATATATACATTGTACATTTTAAAATAAATGTTAAAATAAATTTTTAAAGTAATTTAAATTTAAAAATATAAAAAGAAAATGCTAACAAAATTACCACAATTTTTTCTTCAATGTCTACTGCCAGGATTTACTTCTAGTTTAAAATAAAGTCTCATTATTTGCTGCACTAAGATCTTAGAGGGTAAACTGCTTTGTTAGGATATGTTTCCATTTCTAGAGTCTAGGATAACTTGTTGGATTTTCAGACCTGAAAAGAAGGAGGAAGCAAAAAGAACTGAAATTCGTTCCCTGCCTACTCTGTGTCAATCACTGTGCTAGGTATTTAGCATTTCACTCAGTTTTTCAGATATACTGGCTCAGGAAAGTTAAGCCTTTTGCTTAAAATATCACATGAATCAGGAGGAAGTATTTCTGTATTTGATCTAGTTTCAAGGGTTCTTGACAAGGGGCTATTTTGCCCCTGGGATTCACTTGACAATGTCTAGAGACATGTTTCTCTGTCACAATTCAGGGCGAGGAGTAGGATTCTGCTGAATATCCCACAATGCACAGGAACAGCTTCCACAACAAATAATTATCTAAATGTCAATAGTGCCGAGATTAAAATGTCTTGGTCAGATTTCAAAGCTCATGCTCACTCTACCATGTAATGTTGAAAATAAAAGCTATTTCCATGTTTATTCCACAACACTGAGCTGTCACAGATGTACCAGGTTCAATCTTAGATATATTCTATGTTTTGAGTCTGTTTGGGAAACTCCATTTTAAGATCCCACTAAATTATCTTTTTATTCAAGCAGTAAAGAAGGTTTCTGGAAAATGTTCATGCTAATCAGTCCAAGGAAAATGACTCGAGGTCAGAGAGCAAGGATGATTTTGAGAAAGGCTGGAGGCCTGTTACTCAAATCACATCCTGGCTTCTCCCTCGCCCCTACCAAACAGCACTGTGTCCTAGTGGGAGAGGAACACAAGCAAACACTAACGGAGTTTTTCATGAAACTTTCCTCTCTTTGAATACCAAAGAGAGGAAAGAATACTATTCCTATTTGGAGTGGCTTCTCAGAAAATGATGCAGGAACATGAAAAAAGCAGGACTGTGCCCGAACCTAAGTTTGGGTCAGAAGAACTTCATATTTGGAAGCAGATCACACTGGAGCTTAATGGTGTTCAAGAATTTGTAGCTTCAAAATACTTTTATAGAGGTTTGGCAGCCAACAATAATTCTAGAGTTAGAAAAGAGAAGTCTATAAGGCCAATATTTTTGTATTCCCTGACTCTGTGAATGGTACCAACATCCACTCAGTTACAAGTCTTGGTGAAAAAAAAAAAAATTGAAAGTGTTAGTCACTCAGTTGTGTCAGACTTTTGCAATCCCATGGACTATAGCTGTCACTCTCCAGGCAAGAATGGAATTCTCCAGGCAGGAATACTGGAGTGGGTAGCCATTCCCTTCTCCAGGGGATCTTCCCATCCCAGAGATCAAACCTTGGTCTCCTTCATTACCGCCAAATTCTTCACCATCTGAGCCACCAGGGGACAAGTCTTGGTAGTCATCTGTAATTTCTTCTTCTCCCTAACTCCTCGGAATTCTTCAAACGCAGTGATAGGAGAGGATTTCTAGTATTGCAGTCTTATTTACATGCTTTACTCGCAGAGACTCTATGTAATATTTAATTTGAATAAAGGAGTCCATAGTTGAAAAGTTATTTGAAGCCTGTGCTTTTCCAGGTTGAGATCTGCAAGGCTCTTCCTGCTCTGACTGCTGCCTTCTGACTGACTTTATATGACTTTGATCATCAGGTTCCAGCTCTACTCAGTTCATGGTGACTTCCCAGAGAGTTCATGCTACCATTTCAGTTTGACCACATAAATCTCCATTAAAACAAGCATCTCAGGGACGTCCCTGTAGGTCCAGTGGTTAAGACTTTGCCTTCCAAAGCACAGGGTACAGGTTCGATCCCTGGTTAGAGAGCTAAGATCCCATGTGCCTCATAGCCAAAAAACCAAAACGTAAAACAGACGCAATATTGTAACAAATTCAATAAAGTCTTTAAAAATGGACCACATCAAAAAAATGACTTAGCACAGAGATCCTGGTACATCAGAAACATGCAGAAAATATTAGTTAACATTATAAAACAACAACAACAAAAACCCAAACATCTGGTTGTTTTTGTATATATGTTTCTCCACTAAACCAAAAACATCTTGAGGGCACAGTACTTAGCACTTTGGAGAATTTAATTAATATTTCATTAGCAATTGATTAACTAACTAATTAAAAGTGAATGCTGCATGAAGCAAATGACTAAACCAGTGGAAACTATTAGTAATAGTTAAGAAAGTCTTTAAAGGGGCATAAAGCATCTTACTGGGGTGAAGATAAAACCAGAGAACTATTGTCTTTGGATTAATTTACCCTGGGAAAGCTGTGCAGAAAACAAAAGAGCATTCATTCCATGAACAGAAGATTTTATAAGAACCATTTTTAGCTAGAAATATTAGACCAGCTATGATTCTTCAAATAACATGTTAGCCTTTAATATCTGCATATATCTGGATTCTCAATTGCATTACTGACTTGGATAGCAATGCCTTATCAAGGAAACTGGTAGAGATGATCTCCTTTCTGCTGATGCTGGTTTATTGATCTTTGACTTGTCTTCAAGGTCATTTGAGTCATCCTTTATGCAAAGATACAACTATATGATCATGCAGTCATATTTTAAATAGCCAATGATGTTTAAAGTATCCATGGAGGGAAAAAAAATGATTTACCCCCTTAAGAATGTAAATCTGGACATCACTACTGAAAGCAGTAGGTGGCAGACTTAAAGAGATATGTCCTTTTCACTGTGCAAGACAACATGTGTTAGAAGGTCATTGCAACAGCACCAGTGTTATTTATTAGCACAACTGCACCCTAAAGGAAAGAGGAAGTCCAAGGGGGAAGTTCTGCCCATGGCTTAACTTTTGTGGTGGGTGTTCTGATTACAAAATTTTTTAAGTCTAAAGGAGTGTCAAAAAGAAATAATAAATGATTCTTTACAAATTCTTTTTTAACTTTAGCCAGAAATGAGACCTTTTAAGTTTCTAAGTCTCTATGAAACAAAAGTTATAAAGCAGTGCTGTCCAATAGAAACAAAATCTCAGCATATGTGTAATTAAAAATTTTCTAGTCAAGAGGGAGGGGACATATGTGTACCTATGGCTGGCTCATGCTGATATTTAGCAGAAACAAACAAAATTCTGTAAAGCAACTATCCTTAAATTAAAAATAAATTTTTAAAAAAAGATTTGTAAAAGAAAAGTACAAAAAAGAATTTTCTAGTACCACCAAAAAAAATAAAAACGAGTGAAATTCATTTGAATTATATATTTCCTTTAACCAGATATGCTCAAAATACCTTTCAGCATATAATCAATATTTTTAAGGCATTAACTATAAAAAGATAATTTACATTCTTTTATTCCTACTAAGTCTTCGGTATTTAGTGTGTATTTTACACTTGGAGCACATCTCAGTATGTACTGGCCACATTCCAAGTGCTCAGTAGCCACATGTGGCTGGTGGCTACTATAGTGGGGAGTGCAGTTACAGAGGTTCATTTTTAGTTTGAAAAAGCTAAGTCTGTAAGTTATTTTAGGGCTAGAATTTAAATCACAATTAACAATAATAATATTTTTAGTTATTTATTATTTAACTGATGCTTTTGTGTTCTTTCATAGTTTAACATAAAATGAGGCTTTTTCCATTTTTATAAACAAATTTGTTTTTTAAAGTCAAGCTAAATTACTTAGTTGTGTCTTTTTTTAACCTCAGGGTTTATTCAAGTCAAGAAGTGTCTAATCACAAGATTTGTTACATAATAGAGGGCACTGCCATCCAGTTATAAGAACTGTGGCCAAGTACTTAAGAAGAAACAGTGGCTCTTTCCTGCCTTATACATTTAACCTCAGCAAATATCATACTCAGAAATCCATGTTGATTCTGTTTTTATGGTGGCACAATATCTACAAAGAATTTCATTGTATGAATTTAATATAATTTGTTTAGCCACTCTCATATTGATGAAATTGGCTTGTTTCCAATTTTTGCTCTGACAGTACTGAAATGAATATCTTCATGTGTAGAATATTTTCCCAAAAGACAGATTGCTGACTTAGTAGCTTTTCATAGAAAATGTAAATAAAACTTATAAAACATATCTCAATTGTAGTAATACTAAATATGAATAAACTATCTTTGAATCTATAAAAGTATGTATATTAAAATTCTTTTGCATGTTTTCTAGAAATTAACAAGTTACTATTGCATAAAATTTAAATATAGGTATTAAAATACAACTGCCGAATAAAGCAGCCCCTGATAAATTTAGCAAACCAAGAGCTTGAGATATTTCAAGAAATCAGCTTGAATAAAACAAGTAATGTTTATAACATGCTGGTAAATATCCCCCATATAAGATTTATTTTGGCTAAAATCTCTAAACTTGTATATAGGAAGAACTAAGTAAAGTTATGACCAACCTAGATAGCATATTGAAAAGCAGAGACATTACTTTGCCAACAAAGGTCCGTATAGTGAGGCTATGGTTTTTCCAGCGGTCATGTATGGATGTGAGAGTTGGACTGTGAAGAAAGCTGAGCACCGAAGAATTGATGTTTTTGAACTGTGGTGTTGAAGAAGACTCTTGAGAGTCCCTTGGACTGCAAGGAGATCCAACCAGTCCATTCTAAAGGAGATCAGTCCTGGGTGTTCATTGGAAGGACTGATGCTGAAACTTAAACTCCAATACTTTGGCCACCTCATACAAAGAGTTGACTCATTGGAAAAGACTCTGATGCTGAGAGGAGACTGGGAGCAGGAAGAGAAGGGGACGACAGAGGATGAGATGGCTGGATGGCATCACCGACTCGATGGACATGAGTTTGAGTGAACTCTGAGAGTTGGTGATAGACAAGGAGGCCTGGCGTGCTGCGATTCATGGGATCGCAAAGAGTAGGACATGACTGAGCGACTGAACTGAACTGACTCACTAAAGTACCCTGTTAAGAGTAACTCATATAACTCTTTTTGACAAATGAATCCTAAATCAGATACACGATGGTACAGATTACTGTAACACAGTTTAATACAGGAATGACCTCAACTATTAAGGGATATAAAACTGTGTTCAGTTCAGTCATCCAGTCACTCTTTGCAACCCCATGGACTGCAGCACGCCAGGCCTCCCTGTCCATCATCAACTCCGGGAGTTTACTCAGAATCATGTGCATCACATCAGTGATGCCATCCAACCATCTCATCCTCTGTTGTCCCCTTCTGCTCTTGCCGTCAGTCTTTCCCAGCATCAGGGTCTTATCCAATGACTCAGTCCTATGCATCAGGTGGCCAAAGTATTGGAGTTTCAGCTTCAACATCAGTCCTTCCAATGAATATTCAGGACTGATTTCCTTTAGGATGGACTGGTTGGATCTCCTTGCAGTCCAAGGGACTCTCAGTAGTCTTCTCCAGCACCACAGTTCAAAAGCATCAATTCTTTAGCACGCAGCTTTCTTCACAGTCTAACTCTCACATTCATGCATGACCACTGGAAATACCATGGCTTTGACTAGATTGACCTTTGTTGGCAAAGTAATGTCTCTGCTTTTTAATATGCTATCTAGGTTGGTCATAGCTTTTCTTCCAAGGAGTGTCTTTTAATTTCATGGCTACAGTCACCAGCTGCAGTGATTTTGGAGCCCCAAAAAATAAAGTCTGTCACTGTTTCCATTGTTTCCGCATCTATTTGCCATGAACTGATGGGACCAGATGCCATGATCTTAGTTTTCTGAATATTGAGTTTTAAGCCAACTTTTTCACTCTCCTGCTTCACTTTCATCAAGAGGCTCTTTAGTTCTTCACTTTCTGCTGTAAGTGTCGTGTCATCTGCATAT
>SJYX01014755.1:0-15806 GCA_006410675.1 Oreotragus oreotragus | reverse complement strand
TGCAGCCATGAAATTAGAAGACGCTTACTCCTTGGAAGAAAAGTTATGACCAACCTAGATAGTATATTCAGAGCAGAGACATTATTTTGCCAACTAAGGTCTGTCTAGTCAAGGCTATGGTTTTTCCTGTGGTCATGTATGGATGTGACAGTTGGACTGTGAAGAAGGCTGAGCGCCGAAGAACTGATGCTTTTGAACTGTGGTGTTGGAGAAGACTCTTGAGAGTCTCTTGGACTGCAAGGAGATCCAACCAGTCCATTCTCAAGGAGATCAGCCCTGGGATTTCTTTGGAAGGAATGATGCTAAAGCTGAAACTCCAGTACTTTGGCCACCTCCTGCAAAGAGTTGACTCATTGGAAAAGACTCTGATGCTGGGAGGGATTGAGGGCAGGAGGAGAAGGGGACGACCGAGGATGAGATGGCTGGATGGCATCACGGACTCGATGGACGTGAGTCTGAGTGAACTCCGGGAGATGGTGATGGACAGGGAGGCCTGGCGTGCTGCCATTCATGGGGTCGCAAAGAGTCGGACACGACTGAGCGACTGAACTGAACTGATAATCCACTGCTCTCTGTTCGGTTTGGCCAGTGGGAAGGTGGGAGGAAAGAGCAAACCACAACATTTCTCTCCTCTCTCTGCCTTGGCAGTTCCTCTGCCAACAGCTGCCTCTTTCCCATGGATCCAGTGTCTGCCATTTAAGCCGAGCCCCTAGGCTTCAGGAAAGCCTCCTCTTTGTCTCCCTCCAGGGCTGAAGCAGCCTCCTGCTGGTGCTAATCAAGTGGCTCACTCTTGGTTTCTTACTCTTTCCATCACTTATTTAACCAATTCCTGATATTAACTTCTTTCAAAAGAAACTGTAGAGTGGTCTCAGGTTTCCTTTTTTTTTTTTTTTTTCCCCCCAACTTAGGACTCTTACAACATATAAAATATGTGCATATGCATATATATGTGTGTATATGTAGTCTGATTTTGATTCTGAGTCTATCTCCAACTTCCTCCTGGGAAAGCATCTTTGGTGAGGCTGAGGAAAGTAATAGAAACTCTTTGAGGATCATAATGTGGTAGAAGTCCATCTCGGTGAGAGAAATGATGTGACTTGCAGATATTTTGCTTAGAAGGCTGTAAAGAAACTGCCAGGCGTCACCCCACCACATTTATAGAATCCACGGACTAAGAGGAGGAACCCTCCACAAAGGGGAGAAGGCCCAGGGGGAGTGACAATGAAGACGGACACACAGAGAGGCTTCCTCACTGTAGGCACACCCGGTCTCTTCATATTCATTGTCTCCTTAATCCTGGTAGAGAGAGAGGATGCAGGAAAACCAGGCTTTTACCAGGTTCATTCCTTCCATGAATGTCTAAGACATCTTTAAGTCATAGTAACACTTTCTACAAATCTTCAATGTCAAAATATAATTTTTTTAAAAAAGCATCACTTACCCAAATAAAGCCCCATATTTGTTTTACCTCATTAATGAGGGAACCAGAAAGATGGTGAAGCTAGTGCAAAAAGAATTGGAAAAAAAATCCCAGTATTTATAGTCGTTTATAGAGAAGACAGTACAAATAATGGGGCTACCTTCAAAACAAAACTAGTTAATATCCTACATGGCAACAAACCTGCGACTTCTGAGGTTCGTCTTTTTACAAGGTAAAAATCATTTCATCTTTTGAACAAAATTCATTGGTATTGCTGTCAAAAAAAGAAATCATGTGTGTCAGCTTCTACAAATCAGCAACAGTTTCTACAGGGATATAAAATGTCCTAATCACTATTAAAATAGCAGTGAAAATAGTTATTAACTCCTAGAGAGTTAGATAATACCTCCATGGACCAGCTAGACAATTTCTAAGCTGAGCTAGCTAAGCTAAGTTACTTCAGTCGTGTCTGACTCTGTGCAGCCCCATAGACGGCAGCCCACCAGGCTCCCCCGTCCCTGGAATTCTCCAGGCAAGAACACTGGAGTGGGTTGCCATTTCCTTCTCCAATGCATGAAAGTGAAAAGTCAAAGTGAAGTGTCTCAGTCGTGCCCGACTCTTCGCGACCGCATGGACTACAGCCCACAAGGCTCCTCCGTCCATGGGATTTTCCAGTCAAGAGTACTGGAGTGGGGTGCCATTGCCTTCTCCAAGACAATTCCTAATATGACTCCAAGGAAATAGTAATCTCTTTAATGTGGTTCTAAGATTTGGATACTTTTTCTTAAAACTTTGCTAGTTACCTAAGTTGCCACCCCATTCATACAAAGAAGATATGGTATACCTTTTCTGAAAGTCACCACTAACTGATCTTTAAGCAGCTTTCTCCAAGCTATGATCCTTCACTCTCAACAAGTAATTTCAAGTATAAACTCCAGTTGGAGGGACCGTAAACCATTCCTATTTGCCTGAATCTGAGGAGTTTCCTGAGACATGGGACTTTGGTATTAAACCTGGGTGAATCAGACAAGTTGTTTATCCTAACACAAGCTCATCCCCTTAATTTCACAAGGGGAAAAAAGATGTACATCATGTAACATAAACCGAAATGGCACTGAAGTCTGGATATCAGAAGACAGAAATATCGAAGAACTCAAGACCATACATCACACATTCCTGCTGCTTAGAGTCCCCTGGTCAGACCACCCCAGTGCAAGTGCATGTGAACACCTCTCCTTCAGTCCCTAGTCTCCCGTCACATTTGATTCAGCTCCTGACATATGAATGTCCTGCAGCATCAACACTCCTGCCTGGAATTCAGGACCAGGACTCCCCTATGTCTCCAAAAAAAGAGAAAATAGGAAATTTTTCTTTCTGAAAAAGAAACAAACTTTAGAGATATGGTTCCAATTCTAAGTAGGAAAAAAAAAACTTTTTTTTGATAATACAGAGTAATTTCATTGCTTACTATATTAATAACACATCCCTTCACTTCAAACTGGGATATTGGCTTACCATAGGAAAAGCCCTATTACACTGCTTAGATTTCTTCCCTAAAACAAAGATTGCTGACCTCAAAGGTAAATTCAAGCTTCTCCATTTATAGAAAAAAAAAATGTATGCAACTTTAAAGTAGTAGAATTTTTTCCTTCCTAATATGAGATAGTTTATATTTTTTCAGTGATAACTGCAAAAATACATGCTACCCAGCAAGTTCCATCACAATGTGATATTGACAGTTTTCCAGCAAGAATTGGGATCTATGTATCTTTCCCTTGGATGGGCTGTGACTATAACAGTGATACCTTCTGCCTTCTGAGGTTAGGGCGTGAAGCCTTTTGATACCTACCATTCCTAGTGCAATAGATTATATTCAGGTGTGTGTGTATACATATGCATGCAAATAATATATATATATATTTATTTAAAAATTTGTTAAAATTGTGACCCAGGACACATAACAAGCTAAGAAATTTGTTCAGAGGTAGACAGGAAGAGAAGAATCCCTTCTTCTTGTCATCTTTAATTATTTCTAATGATCTGTCAGCTAAAAATTCTATTAGGTCTTCCTTCAATTTTGTTGAAAGCAAAGAACTGAAACTCACCAGACTTTCAAAACAACATAATTTTGCTCATTAGCATCACTCACTATCTGAACAATAACACTATTTCATATAGTCACTTTATTTGGCCCTGGAGGATTTTGGCCTTAAATGAAAGCAGCATCATAGCATTCTGGATGGCTGAGAAGTGTACCTGCTTTGGAATGTGATAAAGAAGAGGTGTGGGAAAAGATAGGAAAATGGGCATGACACTCCAGCAGGATCACGTTTCAAGCCACAGGTTCTCAGGCACAGCATTGTTGAGTTCAGGATCAGGAAAGTGATTCCTTTAAGACCAGACACACTCTTTGAAGGGTCCATGCCTGGTTCAGGCCACCATATTAACTTATTTTATCCTTAGAACAACACCATGAAGTAAGTGCTATTAGAAATCTATTTTACTCATTAGAACACTTGGAGAAAAAGATGTAATATCACTTGTCCAAGGTCATAAAACTTACCAGTAGCATAGCTGGATTTACATTCAAGTTGTCTCTAAAGCCCACATTCATTCTTAGGCACTCTCTTGAATATCTCCTATACACACTGTAAATACATGTATACAACATCTTGCTTTAAAGCCACATATCAGAAAAAAATAGGAAGTAAAAACTAATGTTAACTGAGAGTAAAGGAAATTTTTAATGAACTCAAAGACTATTTCTTCTAAATGCCTAATACTGGGTACTTAATTTAATATTACAATTTATTTAATTCATAGAAATTTATAACCATGAATATTAGATCATTTGGTTGAATTTTCTCTTTTTATCTTGTACTACCCTTTGGTAATAATTTTTAGAGCCTACAGTTTTTCTACTTACTAAAATCTTTATTTTACTCTTCCTTTTTGCTGGGACCAGAAAAAGCTGCCAGGAAGGAAAACATGAATATAAATCAGTATCTCTCTTTCCCAGTTCTTGATTCATATTCGTCCCATTGTCTCAAGAGCAAAAATAAAGAAAATGTGCAATTAGTGTCTTTGGGAGATATGATTTCCTGAAACTATGTTATTGGAATTCTTGGAAGAATTTTTTTTTGTTTCTCTTTTGCTCACAAGAAAAGGAATAGATCAGCTTCTTTTTATTTTTTTTTTCTCAAATAGGCAATGAGGGACCATTTTACTTTGTGTCATATCTGATTTATCAATTCTTCTTAGCTATTTCCCAACAAATTTTTATGAACTACTTTTGAAAGAATCTATTTAAAGGATACTTAATGCTTACAATTGAATATTTGAACAGTAAATTAAACTAAATTCCCATTGAGAGTAATTTATTTTTTTTCTGCATGACAATAAAAGACAAGCTGACTTTTGGAATTGTTATCTTCAGATTCGTGCTTCCATTAATTTCTAAATTTGTGTTTTGATTCAAAAATTTATGAGGGTATCTGTAGAAAGAATCCAAAACCTAGATTGGAACTGTGCCATAAATCTAGGCTATTCCATACTGAAGCATAATCTCTGGGGAAATCATCTTACTGCAAGTAATGTTAACCTTATGAGCTTCAGGAAACTCCATTTCCCACAAACACAAAGACAGGAGATTTAGCCACAGTCTGTTGCATTTCAATAGTAACTCAATAGGGTACTG
Organism: Oreotragus oreotragus; assembly: GCA_006410675.1. Classification (NCBI taxonomy): domain Eukaryota; kingdom Metazoa; phylum Chordata; class Mammalia; order Artiodactyla; family Bovidae; genus Oreotragus; species Oreotragus oreotragus. The sequence goes on along the minus strand of SJYX01014755.1, from coordinate 10,689 downwards.
CAAATTTTTTGGTAGAAATCAGCTCTCATTTAGAGTTCCCGTAAAGAGTCACTTGTCAGAGACAATGGAAACAAAAAAAAAAGGATAATAACAGTATGAGCCACCTACTGGTAAGCACTGCCTATACTGTACATCCTGTCTGCTCTTGTCATGACAGTTCAGGCCATGATCGTATGTACCCACGCTTGGGGATGGAGAGAGGGACTAAACACAACAATTTGACCCTGAAGTAGGGGAAACTGTCACTGAGAGTTTAGCATGTTAAACACAGAGAGAATCAGGCTCATTATTCTATTACTTTCAGATGTGAGATGCTATTGATCGTTAGTGTGTCCAACATGGTAATAAACCTCTTTGACTGTAAACAATGTAGTAGAGACTTGTGCTGTTGCTGCTGCTAAGCCACTTCAGTCGTGTCCAACTCTGTGTGACCCCATAGACGTCAGCCCACCAGGCTCCCCCGTCCCTGGGATTCTCCAGGCAAGAACACTGGAGTCGGTTGCCATTTCCTTCTCCAGTGCATGAAAGTGAAAAGTGAAAGTGAAGCTGCTCAGTCATGTCCAACTCTTAGCGACCCCAAGGACTGCAGCCTACCAAGCTCCCCCATCCATGGGATTTTCCAGGCAAGAGTACTAGAGTGGGTTGCCATTGCCTTCTCCAGAGAGACTTCTACAGCCCATTAAACTTCCTTTTTGAGGGGGAGGAGTTAGTCTTTTCATCAGGGCATGAATCTTGTCAGGCAGAAGTCCCACTTTGGCACTGCAAATATTTGACATCTCTGAACCTCAGTTTCCTTATCTGTAAAATGTGGAGAACAATACCTGGCTGACTTCATGCTGGGTATGAGTTAAAACTAAGTGCATTAAAAATTACTGTGTTGTAAATGAACTGTGTGTACTGAGTAAACCAGGACAATGGTGGACATTATCAGAATCAACTAGAAATCTTTAGTGAAATGCCTGGTGCAGAACATAACGCAAATAGTTGGAACTCAATGTACGCAAGGTGTTGTTATCATTCTAGAGACATGAAACTTCTCATTCAATGTTATTTAAGTTGGAAACACAGGGCATGTCACACATGAACCCAAGTATTAGTAACCATTTATCTTTTTGTCAAGGAACAAAAATGTAACCCCATTCTTGCACCTTGTCAATTTTCTTTGGGCACTCTCTTGTTCATGTGTAGATTGCTAGAAACAAGGTTACATATCTCACTGTAAAGATAATAATGATGGTATGAATAAGGCAAGGTTTGGGAACAATCTAGTGGATCAAAGACAAGAAAGGAAGGCAGTGGGCAAAACTGTGACAGACTGAGTTTTACAAGAGCTGAGAGCAAAGGAAGCTTGGTCAGGAGTCCCGGAGAGGCACATCAATAATATTAACAGTACAGGTCTGAAGGGTTGCTTCAGCACTAAAATCCGAACATTAAAGAGGCCATTGGAGATCACTGGCATTCTTTCTGGCTGCTAGGTCGTAAGCATAGGCTATGCTGAGTTTGAGGGAGTCACCAACTTGTAACACTAAGTTGGGGGTGGGGCCAGTTGGAGAACCACTTTAAGATTTCCACCAGCTGTCCGTTCTAAGAATCTGTGTAGGCCTGTTTGTATTAGTTTCCTAGGGCTTCTTTAACAAAAGACCACAAACTAGGAGACATAAGCCACAGAAATGTTCTGTCTCAGCGTTCTGAGACCAAGGTGTCAATAGAGTTGGTTTCTTCTGAGGCTGTGAGAGAATCTATTGCATGTCTCTTTTTAGCTTCTAATTGTTTGCTTCGGCTTATTGTTTGGCTTGTAAAAGCCTCACCTTGATCTCTGCCTTTATCTTCACAAAGTGTTCTCCTTTTATGCACATATGTGTCCAAGTTTCCCATGTTTATAAAGGCTCCAGTCACACGGGATTAGAGGCTGACTCTACTACAGTCTGACCTCATCTTATTTAATCACATCTGCAGTGACTCTCGGCGAAGGCAATGGCACCCCACTCCAGCACTCTTGCCTGGAAAATCCCATGGATGGAGGAGCCTGGTGGGCTGCAGTCCATGGGGTCGCTAAGAGTCGGACACGACTGAGCGACTTCACTTTCATGCACTGGAGAAGGAAATGGCAACCCACTCCAGTATTCTTGGAAAATCCCAGGGACGGAGGTGCCTGGTGGGCTGCCATCTATGGGGTAGCACAGAATTGGACATGACTGAAGTGACTTCGCAGCAGCAGCAATGATTCTAGGGCTTCCCAGGTGGCTGAGTGATTAAGAATCCACCTGCCAATACAGATGTGGGTTCAATCCCTGGGTCAGGAAAATCTCCTGGAGAAGGGAATGGCAACCGTCTCCAGTATTCTTGCCTGGAGAATTCCATGGACAGAGGAGCCTGGCAGGTTACAGTCCATGGGGTCGCAAAGAGTTTATTTCCAAATAAGGTAATATCCTGAGGTACCAGGGGCTAGAATTTCAAAGTATGAATTTGGTGCTAGGGGATAAAATTCAACCCTTAATAGGATCCTTGGAATTATCACCTACTGCTATGTTGCACTGAAATAGGAATATATGTGTGAGTGTAGTGCAGATAGCCGGTACTAGTGTATCTTTGCAGTGGGACAAATTAGCCAAATAATGAAGGAATCATTGGAGAACTTTGTAGGAAAACAACCCTGAGTGTTGGGAGACAATTTTCCATGGGTCTCTCTCATGCCTGCTTATTTTATGTGAGGTGAACAGACTAAGTAAACCTTATATGTTGAGTTTTAAAAGCAAAGGATTTAGAGACATGGTTCTAAAGACTCGGTATTTGATGAAGACAATTTTTTTTAAGTACCTAAGTGAAATTATTTTTCTTTGACCACTTATTTGCCATTTATCTCAAGATATATAACATGAAGAGTCAAAAGTAGAGTGACTTATTTAAAGAATTTTTAAAAAAGCAATGAAGTTCTTGGTAGGGAATAATATATTTGAATCAACAGTGAGAGATTCATCAGGTAACTGTCAGAGTTAAGATAAAAATAGGAATATCCAGCACTATCTGTGGAGAAGCCAGCAAATGAGAATGAATGATGATCTTTTAAATGAGGAGATCAGATTTGGTGATGAACATGATTTATTTTTAAAAGCACCTACACTTAAGTAAAATTATTCTTCTCTGACCACTTATTTGCAATTTATCTCAAAATATATAATATGAAGAGTCAAAAATAGAGTGACTTATTTAAAGAATAAAGAAAAGGCAATGAAGTTCTTGGTAGGCAATAATATATTTAAATTGACAGTGAAAGATTCTTCAGGTTACTGGCAGAGTTAAGATAAAAATAGAAATATTCAGCATTATCTGTAGAGAAGCCAAAAATGAGAATGAATGATGATCTTTTAAGTGAGATTGGATTTGGAATTTCATAAACATAATTGTTAAATGAGCACAGGAAAAGTTCTCCTGGATGTGGTGTATGCTAGTGAAAGTCGCTCAGTTGTGTCTGACTCTTTGAGACCCCATGGACTATACAGTCTATGTAATTCTCCAGGCTAGAATATTGGAGTGGGTAGCCTTTCCCTTCTCCAGGGGAATCTTCCCAACCCAGGGATCGAACCCAGGTCTCCCACATTGCAGGCAGATTCTTTACCAGCTGAGCCACAAGGGAAGCCCAAGAATACTGGAGTGGGTAGCCTAACCCTTCTCCAGGGGATCTTCCCAACCCAGGAACTGAACCAGAGTCTCCTTCATTGTAGGCAGATTCTTTATCAACTGAGCTATCAGGGAAGCCCATGGTATATGCTAAGAATGTTGCTATTTGGAGTCTAAAGCTTATAAATTTTCAGACAAAAATTCTGCTCCTGCAGAGATTATAGGATTGCTTTTAAGGGTAATATGGGTTTGGTTTGGTTTTTCTGCATGAATCCATCATCTGTCTTTACCTGCATTTATTACAATCTTAATTATTATCCAATCCATTTCAAGTGTTTGCTTTGAAAGTTAGTGTTATTCAGGCAGAAGTAGCCACATGCCAGTTTTCAGACAGCTATGTGTCACACCTCACTAAACACAGCTGAATTTCCAGCCAAAGTAGACACTGACTCGGCAGCATTATCAGAAGACCTTATTCCTAAATGTCAAAGGACAAACATTAAGTGACATTTTGTGAAAGAAAAAATAAGTCCATGTAGGTTACCTTACATTTGACTGTTGCCTCAAGGAAAAAAATAAATATTAAATGTATACATTGAATTCACAGGAAATACTGGAAAGTTGATTGTGTATATGTGTGTGTGTGTTTAAATCAAATTCTATGATTCTTAAAGATCAAAAATTTTCCCCCAGACACATATAACTTACTCTACAAAAATACCCTCATGTTACTCTAAAGGCTTTGACCAAAGACATTCCATTAATGAAATGTGAAAGGGTTGCCTTCTCTGTCTTCTTTTTGAGTGAAAGCATCTTGATTTCTTTTTAACTTCAGCTCCTTTTTTCCCCTCGGTCAGTCATAGCACAGTATCAGGGCTGATTCTCAATAATCATTTATCTATTCATTCCGTGGTGGTGGTGGTTTAGTCACTAAGTGGTTTAGTCTGACTCTGACCCTGTGGACTGCAGGCCACCAGGCTCCTCTGTCCATGGGATTCTCCAGGCAAGAGTACTGGAGTGGGCTGCCATTTCCTCCTCCNTTAGTCACTAAGTGGTTTAGTCTGACTCTGACCCTGTGGACTGCAGGCCACCAGGCTCCTCTGTCCATGGGATTCTCCAGGCAAGAGTACTGGAGTGGGCTGCCATTTCCTCCTCCAGGAGATCTTCCAGACCCAGGGATCAAACCCAGGTCTCCTGAATTGCAGACAGACTCTTTATTGACTGAGCTACAAGGGAAGCTCCTTAAATGAGTTAATATAACGTTTAAAAAGGTGAGTATGGACTCATCAGCCTGAATTGACTACATCATATACCCACTCCTTGTAATGTTTCAGTGCCTTGGTTTCACCAAATTAACTCAAGGATAACTTTCATGCCTCTTTCACAGAGGGCTTGCTGTATTAACTGAGACGCACAACCCTCCTAGTCTAAAAAGCTCTTGTGGAGCAGTGGGGGAGGAAATGGGAACAGGAGTTAGGTCAGGGAGAGGCTCCAAGGGCTGTGGACGGGGTATTACTGGATTTCCTTAGCTCAAGAGTGCGTATGGCAGACAAAGACTGATAAGGCAGGACGACAGCAACACATCAAAGCATGTTCATGTATAAAAGTTGAGCACATCTGGGGAATTCCCATCTTTGCCACAACTAGAATGTAAATGAGTCTAAACAAACAGTAAAAAGCAAGACTCAAGAAGAAGACGTGAGCTCACACGTATCATTAGGCTCACACATATCATTATATATAGTATTATATGTGCTATAGAGAGTTATAATATTTTAATTTTAAATTAAATGACCTACTTTCATAGATCCCCACAGCAATTTAGGACCATGATAAAAAAAAATTATTTTTACCCTTTAATGGAGATGGTAAATAATGAACAGAGTCTCTATGATTCATCCTAAGTATCTTGCTCTCTGCGGAAATAAGAAAACAGGGTACAGAAATGTCTATTATAATTGCCATTGTCATGAAGTATCTTGAAGGGACATGAAGATTTTGTAGTATCAAGTAGCCATGACTTACCAGTAACACAGGTTGCTTTCCTTTTCTGATAACTGAAAATTGCCAGAATTTAATGTGATTTATTGTGATTTTTAATCACAATAAAATGTGATTTAACGTGATTCAAACAACATATCAATCCTAACCAGCTCAGGTTGGCCAATGAAGCACCACATGCCTCTGGAATTAATGACTACAGCGGACACTTGACCCAAGCAAAGCCAATCAGCTTTTCTCGGACAATAAATATAAACTCTAGATGGAAGGAGCTTTCCTTCTGAAAGCGCTAAAGGTTATGTACCTCTGGTGTTTCCAGAGTCAATATTGATGCCACATATACAGAAACCTGACTGAAGTTATCATAGAAGAACTCAGAGCAAAGAGATGAAAAGAGAAAAAGAAAAAAAAGTCCTGGACAGTCAGTCCTAAACTACCACAACCCATTAGGATTATTGCTTATATTTGCTGGTAAATTTCATTTTCTTGCCTAGCCAATTTAGTTGAACTTCTGCCTCTAGCAACCAAGATACAATGCAGATGATCTGGAGTATGAAAATTCTGGTCAAGACAACTGAATAGAGAACATAAAATAAACACTGGCGTATCTGCACATTTTATCTGTAGTAGTCCACTTCACACATCTTGTTAAACATTTCAATAGGAAGTCCTACCTTATATGTTTGCCTAATAGGGTCTTGGGAAAATCCAACAAGCAAAAATTCCTATCCGTAATTAGCATTACCATACTCAGTAAAATCACTACAGCTTCTAATTTTTTCTTTCAGGAATCATGTGAAGAAGTAGGCAAAGTGATTAAGGGAGGCATTTCAGAGCTGTATCACAAGGGCTTGAACAAGGTTTTGCAACTTACCAGCTGTGTGATCTTGAGCAGGTCACCTACCCCTTTGTGCCTCAGTTTCCTATTCCATAACATGGATATAATAACTGCTCCTATCTCAAGGCTATTATGAAGATTAAATGTGTTAGTTCATGGAAGAGCTTAGAGCAGTGCTAGGAGTATAATAAACCCTATCAGTTCAGTTCAGTCGCTCAGTCGTGTCCGACTCTTTGCGACCCCTTGAATCGCAGCACACCAGGCCTCCCTGTCCATCACCATCTCCCGGAGTTCACTCAGACTCACGTCCATCGAGTCCGTGATGCCATCCAGCCATCTCATCCTCGGTTGTCCCCTTCTCCTCCTGCCCCCAATCCCTCCCAGCATCAGAGTCTTTTCCAATGAGTCAACTCTTCTCATGAGGTGGCCAAAGTACTGGAGTTTCAGCTTTAGCATCATTCCTTCCAAAGAAATCTCAGGGTTGATCTCCTTCAGAATGGACTGGTTGGATCTCCTTGCAGTCCAAGGGACTCTCAAGAGTCTTCTCCAACACCACAGTTCAAAAGCATCGATTCTTCGGCGCTCAGCTTTCTTCACAGTCCAACTTTCACATCCATACATGACCACAGGAAAAACCATAGCCTTGACTAGATGGACCTTAGTCGGCAAAGTAATGTCTCTGCTTTTGAATATACTATCCAGGTTGGTCATAACTTTTCTTCCAAGGAGTAAGCGTCTTCTNGATTCTTCGGCGCTCAGCTTTCTTCACAGTCCAACTTTCACATCCATACATGACCAGAGGAAAAACCATACCCTTGACTAGATGGACCTTAGTCGGCAAAGTAATGTCTCTGCTTTTGAATATATATATATATATATACTCAGAACTGTAGCAAGTAATTTTCTGACAACTTTTCAGGGAATTTGACAATTTGTGTTTCCTAAGGTTGCCTCAGGTTTTTGTTGCATGCTTTTAATCTTTTGAAGAAGACCAATCTTTTCCTTTCCAACCACAAACATTATATGTAAGAACTTCAGTATTCTTGACTGTGACCCTGGATCGCTCATGCACATCTCAGTCTGCTACTACTAAGGAGAATCTTCTACATTCAAAAAAACTGAATCCACTCTGAAGTAAATTTAAGAATAGAAATAAAAATGACAGGGATGAGTTACATAATGATTTTAAAAAGTTAACAGTGATAAAGACATATGACAAGTATGAAAGCAGAAAATAAGAGGATTAGAAGGATTACTAACCAAAGCTGAGTTTATAAAAGGCTAAAGTGACAACCAGCAAAAAAAAAACAAAAAAACTGTTGTACAAAATGGTAAAGAATGCTAAAATATATATAGAGATCAGCAGCAATACACTCGGAGAAGGCACTGGACACCCACTCCAATACTCTTGCCTGTAAACTCCCAATGGGGAGGAACCTGGTAGGCTGCAGTGCATGGGGTCGCTAAGAGTCAAACATGACTGAGCGACTTCACTTTCACTTTTCACTTTCATGCATTGGAGAAGGAAATGGCAGCCCACTCCAGTGTTCTTGCCTGGAGAATCCGAGGGACGGGGGAGCCTGTTGGGCTGCCGTCTATGGGGCTGCACAGAGTCGGATACGACTGATGTGACTTAGCCGCAGCACCCAGCAGCAATACACTATATTCATCTTGTGTGTATCTATATCAGCTCTTTTACTATTAGTTAGTTAGCTATTAGTTAATTGTTATTTTTCTATTAGCTTTTAACTCTATTTCCAATTTTTTATATAATTACTCTTTATATAAAGCTTTTTAAAATTTAAACTAAGACTTTATAAAATTTTTATAAAATGCATGAATTACAATGTCTACTTCAATTACCTTGGTATGTTGATGAGAATCTTGATTTATGATTTCAACTCTTGTTAATTTATTGCTTATGATCAGATTATGTTAGTATTTTTTTTTTTTTACTTTTGTCTTCCAGTTCTCTTTAGACATAGCATGGTATAGCAGTTCATTCATGTTAAGTTAATGTCTGCATGGCTACTCAGAACATACTTATCATGACTTGGGAAATATTCTGGAGATGGTTGTGACCTCAATAAAGTTAATGTAGAAATTTTAAAAAGTAGTAAAATGAAATATATACATTCGAAATTTGAGTCTAGACTAAAAATAGACTTTTCATTTCCAAAAGTGTATTTTTTGTGTGTGTTCTTCTGGAGAATAAGCTTTTATAAACAGACTCAGTGACTATTTTCCAGATATCAAAAAACTGTTTTGTTGTTGTTTTAACTGCTAAGAGAATTCTTGAAACATTTTTCTTGGTGTCTCTTTGAGTGGGTCTTAGTGTATGGTTTCCAGAGTAAATATTATGCCACTGATGAAAGTAAGTTTCTCAAACCAAAATAAACATTTATTTCTTGTTCTATTTTTGAAAGAATTTATCAAATTTTACAATGTTTAACTATCTGAAATTATCTCAAATCAACATCTTATAGGTGCAGTCATTTTCATTCAAAAATGTAAAAGATATGAGTTCTTACTTTGGAATAAAATGTTATCTAGCTGATTATCTCTCAGTGCAATTATGTGAGCCAACCATTGTGTGGGATCAGGTGTTATCAGTTATGACATCCAGTATTTAAATTTAATTTTAAGAAAAAGCCAGGCTAAGGGCCTCTGCAGAGAGAATCTCCAGTATTATTCCTAGTGACTGGAAAAAGAAATACGAAGATGCAAAATTACTTTAGGATGACCACTGAGATTCACCTGATATGGAGATGAATGCTAATAAAAGACAAACTGTAACAGTGTTTGGAAGCTTAGGCTACAATTCCTGTTTGGGTATATCCTACCTGAAGAGTAGAAAGTGAGTAATCAGGTGGCATATGAACATTCAAGGCCCCTCATATGCAGCTAAGTATATTTTTTATTTACAGCTTGTTAGTAATAAGCCAACATGGTATAAGAACACTTATAAGACTCAGTTCTTGATTTTTCAAAGCTTTTCGGTCTGTCTGTTACACACCAATTGCTCACTGGTGACCACTGTTCAGATCAGGGCATATAGGAAGACAAAAACAAAATAAATAAATTGTAAAGTAATTAACCTCCAATTAAAATAAATAAAAGTATATTTTACAAATCAAACAAAAAACTCTTCCAATGCCAATTTGTCATAAACTGAATTTGTTTGATCTGCATAGATCATAGTGAAAGTGAAAAGTGAAAGTGAATGGGGGCTCAGTAGTATCAGTCTCCTTGTGACCCCATGGACTATACAGTGCATGGAATTCTCCAGGCCAGAATACTGGAGTGGATAGCCTTTCCCTTCTCCAGTGGATCTTCCCAACCCAGGAATAGAACCAGGGTCTCCTGCATTGCAGGTGGATTCTTTACCATCTGAGCTATCAGGGAAGGCCACAGATCATAGTATTAACACTAAAATCCAAATCATATTTTTGGTTTATGATACAGTTGTGACTACAGTCCAAATTTGTATCTTATAAAGAGTATGTCATCATTGAAAATGAAGAATACTTCATGTATCAGTCTTTTAAACATTTTATTATGGAATAATTTTATATTTGTAAAAAAACATTATAAATTTAATATACAAATTCTTATATACCATTCAACTTAGTTTTCTAAATGTTAACATCTTACATTTAATGGTATATTGTCGATATCAAGAAATTCACATTAGTATAATACCATTAATTAAACAAGAAACTTTATTTAGATTTCATTAGTTTTTCCATTAATGCCATTTTTCTGTCCTTGTATGTAACACAGGATATCACATTATATTTAGACATATAAGCAATTTCAAGTTCATTTTGACTCCTGTGACATCTAATCAAATTTTGTAGTCTGATTTGTTGAACTACATCTTCTCCAGGCCAAAGTGAATTTTAATTCCATGGTACTTGAAAATCTTGTCAGCTGAGGAGGTACATTTTACCCAGTTTTGCACGAGCCAATGAGATATGAAGATGGTTTTTCTATGCCATGGGTAAAAACATATTCCATGTGTTTTAAGATATGTTTCTGCAGTTTTCCTATGGATTTGTTATTTTTTAAGCTGTTCTTATATAAGGCTCTATTTCTGCTTTATTGACTACACTAAATAGTAGTGGACTGTGTGGATCACAATAAACTGTGGAAAATTCTGAAAGAGATGGGAATACCAGACCACCTGACCTGCCTCTTGAGAAATCTGTATGCAGGTCAGGAAGCAACAG
>SJYX01014754.1:7820-25622 GCA_006410675.1 Oreotragus oreotragus | reverse complement strand
AATAAATCTTTTTCAAATCTTTAGCCTTCATGGTCTGAATATGAAGATTTTCTAAATTCTCTTCATGGAAGTAAACTTACAGAGATTTAGCTGTATGCTATGCCAAATACGGCAATTTCTCAAAGCTGTTCTTAAAAGGAACATTGTCTTTTTTAAAAACAATAAGAAGAAATACATGTGAAATCCTATGTACCATGTACTGCAAAGCATTCTGTATGTGTTAATTACCACAATTACCACGTTGTGGAAAAATCCTATAAGGGAGGCCCTGCTAGTATATCCATGGAACAAACAAGGAACCTGAGGCTTAGAGAATTTAAAGAAAAGAATACACAGGTCAGATGTGGAGTTTGAAAGAAGGTTTTTCAGAGACCAAAGCATATCCTCTTATTTATCTATGAAACACAATGACTGCTACCTATACTGCTGAGTACTGGGGCTACTAAGGAAAAACAGAAGATCCCCAAACCTTTAAAAAGTATGGGCTAATGGGAAAGATGATCAGTAATTTTATTATGGCAAGAGTGTAGCCAAGACATGTACAAGGGCCGTGGGGAAAGTAAACTGAGTGGGTGAGGCCATTTAAGATTGCAAGTGGACAAGAAAGAAACCTCCACAGGGGCATCCATTGCTCACAACTGACAAAGCCTCAGGGCCATCCCACTGGGAAAGAGGACATGCTCTTCCCTGTCAGCATCCCAACGGTTTCTCTTGAACAGGACTCTGCTGTATCCATCNGTGGGTGAGGCCATTTAAGATTGCAAGTGGACAAGAAAGAAACCTCCACAGGGGCATCCATTGCTCACAACTGACAAAGCCTCAGGGCCATCCCACTGGGAAAGAGGACATGCTCTTCCCTGTCAGCATCCCAACGGTTTCTCTTGAACAGGACTCTGCTGTATCCATCCTCCTGCTAATGATCTCTGCAAGGTGTACAGTGCTTTACACATTTCACAGCCATGTCCCTAAGACCTTCTTATATGACTCCAGGAACTTGCTTGGATATTGGTAATATTGACAATGGACTTTGTAAACATTAGCAACATGTTAAAACAATGTGGTAGCCAATGTTGGTGATACTTGTTAATTTTTTTTAATGAATGTAACACATTCCTATATTAAAATGTCAAATAGTATTACAGAGACTAGTTACAAAAACTAGGAGTGCACTGATACATTGCAGTGTGGGTTATTCTTTTAAGGACATGACTTGACTTTTGACTATTCATGCGATTCAGCAGGGTTCTGATAAGAAAACAAAAAGCAAGTCCTGCACATGCAAGATGCAGGTTTGGATTGAAGTCAGGGAACCCTCAGTGCCTTGGCCAGTGCTTCTGAGGAATAAAAGCACCCTGATTTGCTGGTGATCAAAAGAGAGAATTATTTTGACCACTGGGAAAAATGAAAGAGCACAGAAGAGGCAGTCAGCAGATAACCACAGGACACACTGCCAGAGATAAACATCACCAGTATTTTTCCAAGCAAGTCTTGGTTGCTTAAGTCCTACTGCTCCACTCATTGCAGCCCAGGTAACATCAGTGATTAACTGTCACCATATAGAGAAAAATATTCAGGAGCCCCAGAGGCCTCTGTCCCCCTGTCTGTTATGCCACTGCTGTAAGAACATGAGTGAATTAGTCACACTCTATTCAGTGTCTGACTTACCATCTTCCCCCTAGGGCCAAGCCATCTTTTAATACTTCTTACTCATAAACATGTTTCTTTAAGGCCCCTGGCAAGCTAATATTTTAAGTATTTAATAAGCAATTATTTGAAGACATATCAAAGTAACAATGTATGTGTGAGGTTAGATTGTGTGAACACATGCATTTTGCTATTTTCAAAATGAGATGCTTTAACTTCCCTTTCTACCCAAGAGTGTATCGTCTCACTAAAGGTGAGTAGAGCTTCCTCCTTGACCCACAATACTTGTAAGGGGATTCTAACAACTGGGCATTTCCAGTTCTAAGCCCCATCCAGCACTCAATGAGGGAACGTTTAATTGATCCACATTGATATACCGGCTGTTGAATTATAGGAGACAAAATTCTTACTTATGACTTGATTCTTCAAGAAATATAAAGTTACCAAACATTTTTTTTAATGTTTTGTGCCTCAGCATTGTCATAAGATAGAGAAATGTCCTTAGAAAATGTCATTCAAATGTAACTTTCCAGGAAGCATCTTATTTCCCAGAACAGCGTGGATGTGGATGGGAGGAATAATGAGGGAATTGAAGTTTCAAAGAGCAAAACCTTTGAAGTCATAATTTTTTGGCTAATTTATCTAGGTTCAGAGTCAAAATATTTAGGCAATGTAGTATGAGAAGCAAACTACATTTCTACATCTTGTATTGGAGGAATTACCCTTTCTCACTTAAAAGAGAAAGATGAAAAGAAAGAGACCCCCTTTGTTTGGAGAATGATTTGACACCAAATTCGACTCATCTGGAGAAAACAGCACAGATGGTCTGGTTTGCTTCAGGTTTGTGTTTCCGTGCTCTGCATGATTCACCAGCGAAGGTAAATCAGCATCTCATTGCATTCTGGATTCACAGTCATAGTAATAGATAGGCATGTCAATAACATTCTTCAGACTTCAGGAGGAAAATGAAGTTAGAGATTATTTTTCCTACAGTTCTACATTCACAGGAATGAGGTGATGCTTAAAAAATACCTTTGCTTCCCACTAGCTAGCTATTTTATATACATTAATGTGAATGTGCCAGGGGGAGCTTGGCTTTGTGCTCCCTGATGACCTGGATCGGTGGAGGGTCAGGGAGAGGTTCAAGAGGGAGGGGATATATGTGTATATATGCAGCTGGTTCACTTTGCTGTCCAGCAGAAACTAACACAACATTGTAAAGCAATTATACTCCAATAAAACACATACACACACAAATAGCTTTGCAAGCTTAATAAAATTCAGGATGACTTAAAAAGCTCTCTGGCTCAGATCAAGTCAATCATTCTTTTATTTTAAGAAATGAATATCAAAACTAATTTATCAGAAAGGAAAATCTTCAGCGGGCATTTGGCTATTCTTACACATGGTCATTTCCTTGACTGTTGTTGTGGGGCCATTAATGTGTATAATTCACCTGCAAGGATGGATATTTAAAACGTACTTCAGCACAGAGATTTGATATAAATATAACATAAATTTACTAAGAATGAATGATAACTTTAATAATGGGAAATCTGATTTCCTAATCCCTAGTTCACAAATAGATTTATGCAAATCCAAAGAGGTTAGATCCCCTGTGAGAAGCAGATAGCTCCCTTTAGAATGTGCACAACACAGATTTCTCCTTTCCTTCTTGGTCATGTCCTGCCTTAAAGTTTACAGTTGGAAAGCTTCATTCATCTACATTGAGCCCCAGTTTGTCAGTGGACTGACCTGTACTGAAGAGCAGATTGTAGTATCTCATCTGCTTTGGTATCTCTGCTGCTGATGCTGCTGCTAAGTCACCTCAGCTGTGTCCGACTCTGTGCGACCCCATAGACGGCAGCCCACCAGGCTCCCCCATCCCTGGGATTCTCCAGGCAAGAACACTGGAGTGGGTTGCCATTTCCTTCTCCAATCCGTGAAAGTGAAAAGTGAAAGGGAAGTCACTCAGCCGTGTCCGACTCTTCACGACCCCATGGACTGCAGCCCACCAGGCTCCTCCGTCCATGGGATTTTCCAGGCAAGAGTGCTGGAGTCGGGTGCCATTGGTATCTCTAGCAGGCTCCGTTGTGCTTCCGAGAGAATAGTCCATCCGTGGGCACAGTGGTGTCTGTATCGTTGGCTTTCTCAATGCCAGGCTCTGGCGTGGCTGCTACAAGCATCTAAATGAATACACAGCCCCAAAGCCCTGAATTTTTATTTTGATGTGGAGAGACAAGTAGCAAAGAGTTGAACATATAATATATACAGTATGTTTGAAAGTAGAAAGTGCCATGAAGGAAAATAAAGCCTAGAGTCGGACACGACTGAGCAACTGAACTGAACTGAACTGAAGGGCATAAGGAGTATTATGGCAGAGGTCATAAACGTAGATAGGTCCCCAGGAAAGGCCTCGGGCTTCCCTTGTGGCTGAGCTGGTAAAGAATCGCCTGCAACGCAGGAGGCTTGGGTTCAATCCCTGGGTTGGGAAGATGCCCTGAAGGAGAGAAAGTCTACCCACTCCAGTATTCTGGTCTGGAGAATTTCATGGTCTGTATAGTCCGTGGGGTCACAAAGAGTCAGACACAACTAAGCAACTTTCACTTTCACGTCCCAGGGAAGGCCTCACTGAGAAAGTGCCATGGACTGAATTGCATCCCCTCAAATTCATATGTTGAAACCCTCATCCTAATTGTGACTATATTTGGAGAAAGGTCATATAAAGAGATAATTAGTTTTTAAGGGGGTCATAAAAGTGGGGCCTGATACTGTAGGATTAGTATTCATATAAGAAAAAGTTAGAGTTTTCTGTCTCTCCATCTGCCATGTAAGGGCACAGCAGGAAGGAGGCACCTGCAGGACAAGAATTGAGGTCTCAGCCAGAAACTGAATCCACCAACACCTTGACCTTGGATTTCCTGCCTTCAGAACTGTAAGAAACAAATTTTTATCATTTAAGCCACCAGTCTCTGGTCTATCATCCTGGTTTCCTAAGCTAATATAAAGGCCATAGTGGAGTGGAGAACTGAAGCAAGTATGAGGGTGCAGCAGGGTGCCATGTGGGCGTTCATCTGATGGAGAGCCTTCAAAGTGTAGGCGAAAGCCAATCTAACACCCCAGGTCTCTGTGCTGTGGTAGATAATTTACATATAGATATCCTGCTTCTCTGAATAGCTCTCAAAGAAGGGGAAGCTCTTATAAATTGCAAAATAATGAACTTCTAGGCCTTCCATTTATCTAGACTCTTGCATCCTTGATGGGATCAGCTATTTCCAAAGGTCCAACTTGAGAAGAAAGTATAACTTTTTCAGTAAATGATTAAAGTATTTTCCCTTTGCCCATGTGACTTCTTTAAAAAGTTGTCTTATTTATTTTCAAAGCAAGATATTAAAATGGCATCTTATATCATATCATCTAGTGCCTTGCTAGGTCTAATGCTACCAGCAAGAGCTAAGAAAGAGTGGCTTAGAGGGATGGTACGGGGAGGGAGGAGGGAGGGGGGTTCAGGATGGGGAACACGTGTATACCTGTGGTGGATTCATGTTGATGTATGGCAAAACCAATACAATATTGTAAAGTAATTAACCTCCAATTAAAATAAATACATTTATATTAAAAAAAAATAAGTCATGGCATCTGGTCCCATTACTTCATGTCAAATAGAGGAGTAAAAGACGGAAGTAGTAACAGATTTCCTCTTCTTGGGCTCTAAAATCACTGCACATGGTGACTTCAGCCATGAAGTCAGAAGACATTTGCTTCTTGGCAGGAAAGTTATGACCAATCTAGGCAGTGTGTTGAAAAGCAGAGACATTACTCTGCCAACAAAGATCTGTATAGTCAAGGCTGTGGTCTTCCCAGTGATCACGTACGGTTGTGAGAGCTGGACTGTAGAGAAGGTGGAAAGTGAAGTCGCTCAGCCATGCCTGATTCTTTGCAACCTCATGGACTGCAGCCTGCCAGGCTACTCTGTCCTTGAGGATTCTCCAGGTGAGAATACTGAAGCGGATAGCCAGTCCCTTCTCCAGGGGATCTTCCCAACCCAGGGATCAAACCCAGGTCCCCCTCAGTGCAAAGCGATTCTTTACCATCTGAGCCATCAGGAAAGGAAAGAGTCATACGTATTAGGTCACCTGGAAAGGGCCCTCTGTGTCCAGAGGCCATACCCACTGTAAAAGTGGAGTTCTGAGTGTGTGTCAACATGCATGAACTACTCCAGAATTAGCTCCTCTATCTCAACTCCCTTCCAGGTATGAGTAGATGTGAATTTTAAAGAAACCCCATCAGCAGGGATATGTTTTCATCTGCTGGAACACTTTATTACACTTTTCTTCAAAACCTCTGAACAATATGCACACTGCTTTCTGACCTGTAATTGATGATAGCACTATGTAAAGTGCAAAAGCTCACAAAAAGTCGAAAGAATAATTTTTGCCTCTCAGTCATCAGCTCTGAAGCATGGGGAGGAGAAAGAGCAGTAACCATGCAGCACCTTTTAATTTTTAATTTTTATTTTTTGCATGCAGTAACCACGCAAGACCTTCCCTGACAGCTCAGTTGGTAAAGAATCCACCTGCAATGCGGGAGACTTGGGTTTGAACCCTGGGTTGGGAGGATCCCCTGGAGAAGGGAAAGGCTTACCCACTCCAGTATTCTGGCCTGGAGAATTCCATGGAGGGTCACAAAGAGTTGAACACTACTGAGCGACTTTCACTTTCAACCTTTAATCGAATCAGGAAGAAACTTCATTTGCCTGCCTGTACATGCACCTTTCTGTGTACATAGAGTGACAGGGTCCTAGAGATGAATGAACACAGGTCACGGAAACCAGAATGACTTCTCTGAATTCAGATTTTTGATACTGACAAACAGTATAACCTGAGTTAAGGTGCTTAATCCATCTGAACCTTTATTTGAGCTTATCCATGTAACCTGGAAAATTTGTTATCAGAGATAACAATACATATAAACTGCTTAGCATAATATTTGTTGCATATTGCACTCAAGATACATGACCTCTGGTATTCAAAGAGGCATATTCTTCCCCACAGAGTCTCCCAACCCTGCGTTTTAATTGGAAATGGGCTCTTGATAATACCAGAATTCAACTGACTTCACGCTAACCTTAGGATCATTTCCATTTAGTATAGGAAGAACTGGAAACAAGTGAAATGTAAATGCTTCCAAGCTTGTACATTTCCTGTTAGCAGTATTACTGAGGCCCTCTGACTATGTAGTTTTATTTAGAGTATGAATGATGCTAGTATGCATTTAAATAGCTCTGGTAGCTTGTTAAAAACGTCAAAAGTCTGGATCTCTGCCCTGGAGTTCTGATTTAGAACCCATCCAAATAATTCTGATCAGACTTTCTGATCGCCTTGCACCAAGGTCTCTCACTGTATGCATTATTAATTATTATCTCACACTGGAAGGCTGAGAATCATCAGGTATCTGGCTTTCAAAATTAGCAACAGTTAGGGGCTTCCCTGATGGCTCAGCTGGTAAAGAATCCACCTGCAATGAAAGAGACCCCAGTTCAGTTTCTGGGTTGGGAAGACCCCCTGGAGAAGGTGTAGGGTGCCCAAGCCAGGTATTTGGGGCTTCCTTTGTGGCTCAACTCGTAAAGAATCCACCTGCAGTGTGGGAGACCTGGGTTCAATCCCTGGGTTGGGAAGATCCCCTGGAGAAGGAAATGGCTACCCACTCCAATATTCTGGCCTAGAGAATTCCATGGACTGTATAGAACAGGGGGTCCCAAAGGGTCAGACATGACTGAGCAACTTTCACTTCATTTCAATATCAATACGAGTAAATATTAGAAAAATTGGTAAACAGTTGACAGAAGGAATTGGTTATAAATTGTTCTAGCATATGAGGGAATATGTTCAGTAACTAAATATAGCATCGCAAAAGATGGAAAAAATTCATATTATATTAAATGAAAAAAGAGCAGTTTAAAGTGTTATGTAAGAATAGATATTATTATTACTGAAAAAACCAACTACCATATATTGAAAATTATCAGATCAATAATAGTAAGTGACTACCAATGATTGATTTAGGTTTGGAGATTCTGAGTAATTTTATTCTTTCTCTTTTCTGAATTTTTCAACTTTTTTTTTCTTTGAATATATAAAACTTCTGTTAGCAGATTTTTAAAGCTATTAAAAGTAATGGCAATGTTTAATTATTAGGAAAACAACATATATCCATCTACAAAAAGAACACAACATATATCCATCCATATATCCTGAGTAATGTTAAAATTTTATATTCAAAGAATAATGGGTCATAATGTTTAATGTTTTAAAGTTTTCTCTTCTCATAGTTGAATATTTTTATTTGCATTAGAGAGTCAAGTTAGATGAATTTTATCAAAATTTATTTAGTAAGAGATACAATAAAACAATAAGAAAGTATATTTATCAAATTTCTGCTGCCACCCAGTGGCTGCCCAGTCTGTTTTATTTTGTTCACCTATCTAATTGACCAGTAAAGTTACTCTACATTTGTAGGTAAAAATTAGCCTGTTTCAAAGAAGCAGTGATTTTCTAGCTCTGAAAATGACCGACTAAACCATAATATCAAGTAACAAAAAATTTTTTCAATAGATCTGCACTAAGATGTTTTGAATCCACATTAAGTAACATGCTAATAACTGTTTGTTTCACAAATTCTAGAATCCTTTTCTGTCTCTAACAGAGTCCTTTTTAAGCTAACGTTCTGTGAGTCCCATGCAAGGGACAATTGCCACCTAGTAGCAGTTATCACCTGCTCACTGAACTGGGTCCAGTCACTTTTAACTCTCAGAGAAAAGTTGACGGTGAGACTGAATTACACTTGGACATCTCCAGAGGATGGCCATCTGCGGTTAAGTAAGGTTTCAGCTAAATAAAATAGGACTGGCAGGTCTGCTGAGAGCTGAAGCAAGGTCCCCAGAATATGATATAACTGAAAATGTGTGAAAAAGAATGAAGGGAAACTAAGAAGACAGTACTGAATAAGTTCTAGTTCCAGTGAAAAGAAATTACAGAAAACAAGCCACATCTAAAATATCAAATGAGAAATATAAAGGTCAGCTATGTAAATCAGTGTTACATAGGTTTGTAAAAGCCTTGGGAGAAAAATGGAGAATGCAACGCCAAAATAATATCATTGGTTACATGATGCAGGTGGAATAAAAGGAGAAAACTATCTTTCTACCTCTCTCCATTTTTAATCATTACAGTGAATGTACATAACAGTAAATGTATTTTTTTTAATCTATGGAATATTTATTGTGAAATGGAGGAAAACATAGTAAGTACTGGTCTAGTGACTCCTTATTGTACTTCTTTGAGAAGAGAGAAAAGCAACCTGAAATTGCCTTCAGAGTTATAAAAGGGTTATTTCCCCCCCAAAAAAGACATGAATGCAAGAAAAGGGGAAATGTTGAGAGGCAATTAGGAGCCCAATTAGAACTAAGTGAACAAACGTAAAACAGAAACATCTTTTGACTGAAAGGTAATTCACAAAGTTGAAGCCAATACTAAACCCAGCTTATGAAAGGGCAATGTCAAAATGTAACTTAGTTCGCCCCGTATGACACTGTCTAGGTTCATCCTTGTCTCTCCAAAGGACTCAATTTTGTTCCTTTGAAAGACTGGGCCATATTACACTGTATATATGTGTAACTGATTTATTTTGCTGTACAATAGAAACTAACACATTATAAAGCAACTGTATTCCCATAAAAACTAATTTTTAAAAAGTAATTTAGGAGCTAAAGGACAATGAATAGAAAAGCATTTGTATGGAATAGCAGCGTATTTCAAATTCTAATGGAACCATAGTGTTTGCTATGAACAAGGCAGACTGGAAAACCCTATAGTGATTGTGAAAATCATACTCATGACTGTTACCTATGGGTCACTAATTCGAAATCAGAGGAATGGCTTGGAGGTTTTCAAGGGTAGAGCATGGACTGATCAGTTGTGAAGATTCGCATCTTAAAGCTTTCATTCATGTATAGATCTTTTTTTGGCTCAAGCGGCCATTATAAGTTTAGAGGGATGGACATGATTTTCGCTTGATTTTCTGTTGTGTATGTGTGTCCCAGGATTCTTGTCTTTAAGGCATCCTTTTGGTTTGAATTGTTCCTGACAGACTTATCACTTTGGACCACTGTGATCTCAAAGACATATATGGAGATCTTTTTTAAAATTTCTGTTTTCTTGGAAAGTTAACTCCTTACAAACCTAAAAGAGGTAAGTTTTTGATTGCCATTTTTTTTGACTGGTTTATACTCATAAGTGATTTATATTGTTCAGAATATGTAAGGTACTTCCCTGGTAGTCCAGTGGCTAAGACTCGGTGCTCCCAACGTAGGAGGTTTGGTTTTATCCCTAGTCAGGGAGCTAGATCCCACATGCACATCTAAAGATCCCACATGTCACAGCGACAGAAAAGATCCAGACGTCACAGTGAAGGTCACTTAATGCTGCCACAAAGCCCTGGCACAGAGAAAGGAAAGAATGTGTAAAATAGCTTAGCATTTTTTGTTTTAATTGTATTTCTGAACTGTTTGAAAATCACATAAAATTTATCTTCTTAGTTTCAGGACAGTAACAGTTGCTATGCATTTATATTACTGATGACACTACCAATGTAAACAATATAGTAAACAGCATAGGATATACATCAAGACCCCTTAAAGTGTTTTCTTCTATGACTTTATAAGACTGAATACCTGCTGACAACCTGTGCACAGTTACCATGCCCAGTCACCTCTCTCTCTTCTTACCTGCTCTGTTTTCCTCTGGATAATTATCATCACCAAAGACAAAGCTCGAAGAATGGCTTAGGATAAGAATAAAGGTGTAGCAATCACTTATATAACATAGATACTGTGCTTTTGTATTTTTCTGAAAGTTAGCTCAAATGAAGTTGGTTCATTTTTTCTTTAGAAAGAAAGAGAAAAAAGAACTATTTTTAACCCCAGACTATCTTCAATCAATACTGAGTACTGAAATCTGTCTGGGGTTTGATCTATATTACTATTACTTAATTTATATTGTGATATTCCTAGATATAGCCTCATTTAACTTTGTAAACAAACCAATCCAGGTGTTAGTGCATTAAACTTCCGTATCTTATTTCTACTTTTAGTTCCTAATTTGGTAGTTATATATCTTATGCCATAATCAATTATATTAGCTTGAAGCAAAGTTCTGAAGTATTAGTATAGCAACAATCAACTTGGATGCTCACTGAAAAGGTAGATTTTGGGTCTCAGCCATCAAAATTAGTGTATCAGCAATAGAATGCAAGAATTTGTATATACATTAGGTAAATCAGGTGATTCTGGTACTCATGGTATAGAGATTTAGAGTATGTGATTGTCATGTGCTTTTATTATATCCTGATATGTAGTATAATCTATTAATCCCTTTAGAAGTTAGTGATTCTTAGAGAAAAGTGGACAATGAAAGCCATCATATCAAATGCCTCTGACAGGTAAGCTTACATTGAGGAGGACAGTTTGTTGGATTTGGGGGGAAAATGTATGGGCTGAGACCTTCCAAATATATAAAGTGAGCTCAATTCATAGTTTCCCACATTGGCAAGGGATTTTCCCCCTTTCCTTTGCTTTTTCAATTTACTTTCAGCTTCAGGGTTCTGTCTCTTCCATTTTACCTTTTTAATTTATTTGACTGTTCGCCCCATAGGCTACTTGAGTATGGGGATAAAAAATTTTCGACAAATTAAAATATACTCTATCAGTTTTCGTGTACTTAATATTATTTTGTATTAGCCTTTTCATTCAAGAATATTTTATTTGAAAAACAAATGTTTCCTGCTGGTTAAAGTGAACTCTCTTAGCTCTATTTTCCAACTTATTCCAAAAATAAAGTAATCAGCCCTTATGCTGATTCAACTAGAATTATGTCATTTATCTCTTCTTATAGAAATCAGAATTATATATTTCTTGCAATTAAATTTCCATCNCTCTGCCCTGGAGTTCTGATTTAGAACCCATCCAAATAATTCTGATCAGACTTTCTGATCGCCTTGCACCAAGGTCTCTCACTGTATGCATTATTAATTATTATCTCACACTGGAAGGCTGAGAATCATCAGGTATCTGGCTTTCAAAATTAGCAACAGTTAGGGGCTTCCCTGATGGCTCAGCTGGTAAAGAATCCACCTGCAATGAAAGAGACCCCAGTTCAGTTTCTGGGTTGGGAAGACCCCCTGGAGAAGGTGTAGGGTGCCCAAGCCAGGTATTTGGGGCTTCCTTTGTGGCTCAACTCGTAAAGAATCCACCTGCAGTGTGGGAGACCTGGGTTCAATCCCTGGGTTGGGAAGATCCCCTGGAGAAGGAAATGGCTACCCACTCCAATATTCTGGCCTAGAGAATTCCATGGACTGTATAGAACAGGGGGTCCCAAAGGGTCAGACATGACTGAGCAACTTTCACTTCATTTCAATATCAATACGAGTAAATATTAGAAAAATTGGTAAACAGTTGACAGAAGGAATTGGTTATAAATTGTTCTAGCATATGAGGGAATATGTTCAGTAACTAAATATAGCATCGCAAAAGATGGAAAAAATTCATATTATATTAAATGAAAAAAGAGCAGTTTAAAGTGTTATGTAAGAATAGATATTATTATTACTGAAAAAACCAACTACCATATATTGAAAATTATCAGATCAATAATAGTAAGTGACTACCAATGATTGATTTAGGTTTGGAGATTCTGAGTAATTTTATTCTTTCTCTTTTCTGAATTTTTCAACTTTTTTTTTCTTTGAATATATAAAACTTCTGTTAGCAGATTTTTAAAGCTATTAAAAGTAATGGCAATGTTTAATTATTAGGAAAACAACATATATCCATCTACAAAAAGAACACAACATATATCCATCCATATATCCTGAGTAATGTTAAAATTTTATATTCAAAGAATAATGGGTCATAATGTTTAATGTTTTAAAGTTTTCTCTTCTCATAGTTGAATATTTTTATTTGCATTAGAGAGTCAAGTTAGATGAATTTTATCAAAATTTATTTAGTAAGAGATACAATAAAACAATAAGAAAGTATATTTATCAAATTTCTGCTGCCACCCAGTGGCTGCCCAGTCTGTTTTATTTTGTTCACCTATCTAATTGACCAGTAAAGTTACTCTACATTTGTAGGTAAAAATTAGCCTGTTTCAAAGAAGCAGTGATTTTCTAGCTCTGAAAATGACCGACTAAACCATAATATCAAGTAACAAAAAATTTTTTCAATAGATCTGCACTAAGATGTTTTGAATCCACATTAAGTAACATGCTAATAACTGTTTGTTTCACAAATTCTAGAATCCTTTTCTGTCTCTAACAGAGTCCTTTTTAAGCTAACGTTCTGTGAGTCCCATGCAAGGGACAATTGCCACCTAGTAGCAGTTATCACCTGCTCACTGAACTGGGTCCAGTCACTTTTAACTCTCAGAGAAAAGTTGACGGTGAGACTGAATTACACTTGGACATCTCCAGAGGATGGCCATCTGCGGTTAAGTAAGGTTTCAGCTAAATAAAACAGGACTGGCAGGTCTGCTGAGAGCTGAAGCAAGGTCCCCAGAATATGATATAACTGAAAATGTGTGAAAAAGAATGAAGGGAAACTAAGAAGACAGTACTGAATAAGTTCTAGTTCCAGTGAAAAGAAATTACAGAAAACAAGCCACATCTAAAATATCAAATGAGAAATATAAAGGTCAGCTATGTAAATCAGTGTTACATAGGTTTGTAAAAGCCTTGGGAGAAAAATGGAGAATGCAACGCCAAAATAATATCATTGGTTACATGATGCAGGTGGAATAAAAGGAGAAAACTATCTTTCTACCTCTCTCCATTTTTAATCATTACAGTGAATGTACATAACAGTAAATGTATTTTTTTTAATCTATGGAATATTTATTGTGAAATGGAGGAAAACATAGTAAGTACTGGTCTAGTGACTCCTTATTGTACTTCTTTGAGAAGAGAGAAAAGCAACCTGAAATTGCCTTCAGAGTTATAAAAGGGTTATTTCCCCCCCAAAAAAGACATGAATGCAAGAAAAGGGGAAATGTTGAGAGGCAATTAGGAGCCCAATTAGAACTAAGTGAACAAACGTAAAACAGAAACATCTTTTGACTGAAAGGTAATTCACAAAGTTGAAGCCAATACTAAACCCAGCTTATGAAAGGGCAATGTCAAAATGTAACTTAGTTCGCCCCGTATGACACTGTCTAGGTTCATCCTTGTCTCTCCAAAGGACTCAATTTTGTTCCTTTGAAAGACTGGGCCATATTACACTGTATATATGTGTAACTGATTTATTTTGCTGTACAATAGAAACTAACACATTATAAAGCAACTGTATTCCCATAAAAACTAATTTTTAAAAAGTAATTTAGGAGCTAAAGGACAATGAATAGAAAAGCATTTGTATGGAATAGCAGCGTATTTCAAATTCTAATGGAACCATAGTGTTTGCTATGAACAAGGCAGACTGGAAAACCCTATAGTGATTGTGAAAATCATACTCATGACTGTTACCTATGGGTCACTAATTCGAAATCAGAGGAATGGCTTGGAGGTTTTCAAGGGTAGAGCATGGACTGATCAGTTGTGAAGATTCGCATCTTAAAGCTTTCATTCATGTATAGATCTTTTTTTGGCTCAAGCGGCCATTATAAGTTTAGAGGGATGGACATGATTTTCGCTTGATTTTCTGTTGTGTATGTGTGTCCCAGGATTCTTGTCTTTAAGGCATCCTTTTGGTTTGAATTGTTCCTGACAGACTTATCACTTTGGACCACTGTGATCTCAAAGACATATATGGAGATCTTTTTTAAAATTTCTGTTTTCTTGGAAAGTTAACTCCTTACAAACCTAAAAGAGGTAAGTTTTTGATTGCCATTTTTTTTGACTGGTTTATACTCATAAGTGATTTATATTGTTCAGAATATGTAAGGTACTTCCCTGGTAGTCCAGTGGCTAAGACTCGGTGCTCCCAACGTAGGAGGTTTGGTTTTATCCCTAGTCAGGGAGCTAGATCCCACATGCACATCTAAAGATCCCACATGTCACAGCGACAGAAAAGATCCAGACGTCACAGTGAAGGTCACTTAATGCTGCCACAAAGCCCTGGCACAGAGAAAGGAAAGAATGTGTAAAATAGCTTAGCATTTTTTGTTTTAATTGTATTTCTGAACTGTTTGAAAATCACATAAAATTTATCTTCTTAGTTTCAGGACAGTAACAGTTGCTATGCATTTATATTACTGATGACACTACCAATGTAAACAATATAGTAAACAGCATAGGATATACATCAAGACCCCTTAAAGTGTTTTCTTCTATGACTTTATAAGACTGAATACCTGCTGACAACCTGTGCACAGTTACCGTGCCCAGTCACCTCTCTCTCTTCTTACCTGCTCTGTTTTCCTCTGGATAATTATCATCACCAAAGACAAAGCTCGAAGAATGGCTTAGGATAAGAATAAAGGTGTAGCAATCACTTATATAACATAGATACTGTGCTTTTGTATTTTTCTGAAAGTTAGCTCAAATGAAGTTGGTTCATTTTTTCTTTAGAAAGAAAGAGAAAAAAGAACTATTTTTAACCCCAGACTATCTTCAATCAATACTGAGTACTGAAATCTGTCTGGGGTTTGATCTATATTACTATTACTTAATTTATATTGTGATATTCCTAGATATAGCCTCATTTAACTTTGTAAACAAACCAATCCAGGTGTTAGTGCATTAAACTTCCGTATCTTATTTCTACTTTTAGTTCCTAATTTGGTAGTTATATATCTTATGCCATAATCAATTATATTAGCTTGAAGCAAAGTTCTGAAGTATTAGTATAGCAACAATCAACTTGGATGCTCACTGAAAAGGTAGATTTTGGGTCTCAGCCATCAAAATTAGTGTATCAGCAATAGAATGCAAGAATTTGTATATACATTAGGTAAATCAGGTGATTCTGGTACTCATGGTATAGAGATTTAGAGTATGTGATTGTCATGTGCTTTTATTATATCCTGATATGTAGTATAATCTATTAATCCCTTTAGAAGTTAGTGATTCTTAGAGAAAAGTGGACAATGAAAGCCATCATATCAAATGCCTCTGACAGGTAAGCTTACATTGAGGAGGACAGTTTGTTGGATTTGGGGGGAAAATGTATGGGCTGAGACCTTCCAAATATATAAAGTGAGCTCAATTCATAGTTTCCCACATTGGCAAGGGATTTTCCCCCTTTCCTTTGCTTTTTCAATTTACTTTCAGCTTCAGGGTTCTGTCTCTTCCATTTTACCTTTTTAATTTATTTGACTGTTCGCCCCATAGGCTACTTGAGTATGGGGATAAAAAATTTTCGACAAATTAAAATATACTCTATCAGTTTTCGTGTACTTAATATTATTTTGTATTAGCCTTTTCATTCAAGAATATTTTATTTGAAAAACAAATGTTTCCTGCTGGTTAAAGTGAACTCTCTTAGCTCTATTTTCCAACTTATTCCAAAAATAAAGTAATCAGCCCTTATGCTGATTCAACTAGAATTATGTCATTTATCTCTTCTTATAGAAATCAGAATTATATATTTCTTGCAATTAAATTTCCATCATTGAACAAGTGTGAGCTATTCTAAATACCTTATATAATCTTGGTTTAAATATATGTAGACTCATATATTACATATTTAATATGAATTTACTGTACTTCATTCACAGAATTGATATTATTATATTCATAATATCCTCCAGCTAACTTTTGAATTTGCTCAGAAAATCACTAAACAAGATTTTGGCTAATTGTGTAACGCTTGCCTTCATAAATACTAATACACAATTTAAAGTTTTGTCTTCTCTACTTTTCTGAATCTTGCTGTGGAAATAAGTAGTACTGATGGTCAGTATTTGAAAAGAGTATTTCAGATATTGGATAATTAACTGCTGCAATGTTAAAAAATATTGAATGTTGTAAAGTGAACTGATTACATTTTTTCACCCTCTAGATTATAAAATAGTAACAAACCTTAACAAATTAGATTACAGGTGAGGCCTTTAAGCTTTTGATCCACAGAAACCAGACGACTCCAGACAAAGCTCATAAAAAACACAGCGAGAAAGATTCTTTGATGTGAATGATTGAATTCACTTTGTTCTCATTTTATTCTTGAGTTTGGTTCTTTGAACCATACAGACATGAATTTGACTTATTGTCTTCAATATCCATCTTACATGTTCTGTGTCGACACTATGACTCTCTTTGTACCATCTTCCTGAAGTATATTGCCTGGCATTCTCAGAATCTCTGAATTTCACTATTTCTCACATTCAAGTGTGCTTTTCATAAGCAAGATGTAGCTTGTTTGAAAGAAAATAGTGTGTTGTATTTTGGGGTAATTTCCCAGAGTGCTTTTTTATATGTAAAGTAGAAAGAACTTGGATTCTAAGTCTGAAATCTGGGGTTTGAGTTACAGCTCTGTCATTAGTAGCTGTGTGATTTTTAATGCTCTAATTCTTAATTTCTCTGTCTAATTTACACACATTATATTCAGGAGTGCAAAGAAAATGTGTCATCTTACATTCTAGCTGAGGATTGCATTAGGGAGATTTTGAAATTAAATTTAGTAAAATATGGTAACCTCGTTCTGATCCAATTATTTAAAGTTATTAAAGAGGAGAGTGAAAAAGTTGGCTTAAAGCTCAACATTCAGAAAATGAAGATCATGGCATCCGGTCCCATCACTTCATGGGAAATAGATGGGGAAACAGTGGAAACAGTGTCAGACTTTATTTTGGGGGACTCCAAAATCACTGCAGATGGTGATTGCAGCCATGAAATTAAAAGATGCTTACTCATTGGAAGGAAAGTTATGACCAACCTAGATAGCATATTCAAAAGCAGAGATATTACTTTGCCAACAAAGGTCCATCTAGTCAAGCCTATGGTTTTTCCAGTAGTCACATATGGATGTGAGAATTGGACTGTGAAGAAAGCTGAGTGCTGAAGAATTGATGCTTTTGAACTGTGGTGTTGGAGAAGACTCTTGAGAGTCCCTTGGACGGCAAGGAGATCCAGCCAGTCCAACCTAAAGGAGATCAGTCCTGGGTGTTC
>SJYX01014753.1:63230-79653 GCA_006410675.1 Oreotragus oreotragus | reverse complement strand
TGGTATAGTGAGAGCATAAAAGTTGGAAAGTGTACTCTCGATGTACATTCACAAAGCAGAACTAGAAAGATATCATCTTGGTGGGTTTTACTGGAATAAAAAGATAAATCAGAAAGACAACTTTCTTAATAGAGTGAATGATAAATTTATCTTATTGGTTTTCCTCCTTAAATTGTATCCAGCAGTTAGGAGTTTGGGGTTATAAGTGACAGAAAATCTGATTCAAACTCGCTTAAGCAAATGAGAACCTGTGACTAATGTAATGAAAACTCCAATGGCGGATTTAACTAAAGCCCTAGTCCTCAGAGGTGCATGGTGTTACCCCCATTCTCAGGGATGCTCTTCTTCCAAGACCAGACACTGGCCGCATCTAGCCAGGCCTTGAAGCCTCCTCCTTCCAGCTTCAAGTAAATGAGAATCTATTTCCCAAGACTCCACCAGTTTTCAAGGTCTCACTGGTCTGACTGTGTGTTTTAACCATCTTTCAACCAATCTCCATGATCTTGAGAATGCATTATACTGATTGGCTCTGGTCAGTAAGGATTTACCCTAGATCTTGGAGTGGGTTCAACTCCAGCCAAACTACATAGGCTGGGAGCAGTCAAAATTCAAGTGCACTTTACCAAAAAATGGGTAAAGGAGTTTGGATGGCAAAAATAATATTATATTGTACGAGGCAGATCAATGAATGAGGAGAGTATTAGAAGTGATTAAAGAAGGAGGGGACATATGTGTACCGACTCATATTGATGTATGGCTGAAACCAACACAGTATTTTAAAGCAATTTATCCTCCCATCAAAAATAAATAAATTTTAAAAAAGAAGTGGTGATTGGAACAAAAAAAGTAATTATATTTCCAAATTGTTTTTAAGTTAAAACATGACTGATGTACTCTGATGTTACTCCTCATCTTTGGTTTTCAAAAATTAGGCATCTACTTCGTATGTTAATTATTAGACATTTGCTGAGGCCTCATGTAGCTAGAACTGTTTAATGTTCGGGGCATAATGACATTGTCTTTACTCTTAACAGCTTGCCATCCCCTGAAATAAACAAGACAGACAGAATCAGAAAACCTCAGGGTTTCTGCCTTTCTTTTCTTAAAGTATTTTTAGACAATATGAATGTTATATTACTAATAAATTTAAAAAGAGACTCAATAAGCCAATAAAGAAATTACTTGGCTATTGGACTGCCTTTGTTGTCTCTGATATATAAATTGTTCAACATATCAAGGCAATGTCTATCTTTAATCTAGCTGCCAAAGTGACCCTCTTAAAATGTGGATAAAATAATGGATTTGCTTATGTTGATGAATGCCAAATTCCTAAAGGTGATTCTCAACTGTAGTCTCATTAACCACCACTTCCTGTTCAAATACTCGATATTTCAGATCTGGTGAACTCTTTAGGCCTCATATGTACTTACTGTATCATGATGTTTATTCTGTCCTATATTCTATATACTTACAGCTCAAATGCCACCTCTTCTCTGCAGCCTTCCTACAAAGATTTAGTTCCCCTTTATGATCTTCCATAGCATAGTATAAAATATATGTCTCTGTTGAGCATTTGTGTGTGGTATTGTAGCGGATTTTTCTTTGCCTGTCTACCATACTTTGGGACTATGAGCACCTTGGAAGGAGTTAATGTCTTATTTATTTTTGTATCTCTAAGACTAGCTTAGCATATAACCTAAAGATATTGTGTATGTGTGTGTGTGTNTGTGGTATTGTAGCGGATTTTTCTTTGCCTGTCTACCATACTTTGGGACTATGAGCACCTTGGAAGGAGTTAATGTCTTATTTATTTTTGTATCTCTAAGACTAGCTTAGCATATAACCTAAAGATATTGTGTATGTGTGTGTGTGTGTGTGTTAGTCACCCAGTTCTGTCTGACTCTTTGCGACCCCATGGACTGTAGCCCACCAGGCTCCTCTGTCCATGAAATTCTCCAGGCAAGAATACTGGAGTGTGTTGTCATGCTGTTCTCCAAGGGATCTTCTTGACCCTGGGATCCAACCTAGGTCATTAGTTGAGAGTTAAAAAAATATGAACTGAGGATTGCCTTAAAATGGTTGCAACAAGAGTCATTTCCAACTATTATTTTCTAGCAACAATCTATGTTCCTACTATTCACCTGGAAAAAATGTTTAAAAGAATTTTTAACCTGCATAGGATTATTTTCAAAGTGGTTCAATCATTTAAAAATAAGCTTGCCAGATCACTTGTCATAATCACTTTAAGAAGCGGATCCACCAGTTTACAGAAGGAACAAAACTAGAAGGGCTTAAGAAGACCTGCGTTTCTGTCCTGCCTCCACAGCCAACACGCTCTGTGACTTTTTTGCTAATTGATGGGCATCTCAGTTTTCTCATCTGCAAAACGGAGCCTGAGAAGCTCATCTGAGATAGAGCACCTCTGCTCTATAGCAGAGATAAACTCAAGGAGATTACAGGGTTTTAAGGAATGGCACCCCACTCCAGTACTCTTGCCTGGAAAATCCCATAGGTGCGGAGCCTGGTGGGCTGCAGTCCATGGGGTCGCTAAGAGTCGGACACGGCTGAACGACTTCACTTTCACTTTTCACCTTCATGCATTGGAGAAGGAACTGGCAATCCACTCCAGTACCCTTGCCTGGAGAATCCCAGGGATGAGGGAGCCTGGTTGGCTTCCATCCATGGGATCCCACAGAGTCGGACACGACTGAAGCAACATAGCAGCAGCAGCAGCACGGAACTGTAACAGTCTTTTCCAGCTTTCTTTCCAGAAATTCACTGATCAGAGAAGAGGTGGCATCTGACTGAGCTTCTCAAGAGCAAGGCATTCATTTCCTGTAGGGCCCAATACTACATTCTTGGACAATGCTCATGTAAGAACTTCTCTACACTGAGCCGAAGTCTGCTTTTTCTCTGTAGCTTTACTCCTTGGTCAACTTGATCAGCCCTCTGGAGTCACAAGAATGTCAATGCCATTTGAGTCCATGGCAGCCCTTCAGTCACTGTAAGATACCTGTCACAGCTCCCCAGAGCCTCATCTTCAGATTAAACAGCCTAAACTTACTCAAGCATCCCTTACAGGTCTCAGATGCTGATCCCCTCATTCTGACCACTATCCTTGGAACGTGCTCCATTGAACGTTTTGGAAGAAAACAAAACGCACAGAAGTGTCTGATACAGACAGACCCAGGAAGCCATGGTTCCCTTTGAGCTGGGCATTGCATTTCTTGCTTCAGCGGTTAATGGCTCAACAATTTTAGGTTTCTTCAGCCTCAGAATCCTGTTGGCTAGGGTTGTGCTTGTGGTCAGTCAGTATTTCATGATTTTTAAATATTATGATAAATATTTCATAATTTAAAATAAAAATATCTTCAAAAATCCTCTGCCAATCTAAGCCATCCCATCTGGTACTTAGGCAATTCATTTTTTAACTATAAATGGAGGTGTCCGCATTTTTCTATATTGCTCTCAATCCTTAAATACCACCCTCCCAGGAATCATCTTACAGAGTAGCGACCACAAGTAATGATCACGGGCTATGGTATTGAACCAGGATCACCCTGCTGCTCCTTTTCTCCCTGCCCTCAACTACTTGGCTGGCTGACGTTTGGCTTGAAAACCTACTCACGCTCTCTTCTTTGCCTGCTTCCTTTTTCCTCACAGCACTGAACTTTCCACTCATCAAACCCCTTCCTTTATTGGGTTACCTATGTCTACGAGTTGTTTTAGCTGCTAAGTTATGTCTGACTCTTTTGCGACCCCATGAACTATAAGCCTCCAGGCTCCTCTGTGTCCATGGAATTTTCCAGGTGAGACTACTGAAGTAAATTTCCATTTCCTTCTCCAGGGGATCTTCCTGACGTAGGGATTGAACCCACATCTCCTGCATTGCCGGCAGGTTCTTTATCACTGAGCCACTGTCTATGAGAAGGCTTTCCTGGTGGTTAAGTGGTGAAACAAAGCAAAGCAAAAAAACTGCCTGCAATGCAGGAGATATGGGTTAGATCCCTAGGTCAAGAAGATCCCCTGGAGAAGGAAATGGAAATCTATTGCAGTATTTATGCCTGATATATTCTACAGACAGAGGAGCCTGGTGGGCTACAGTTCATGGGATTGCAAAAGAGTCAGACAAGACTTAGCGACTAAACAACAAATGTCTATGAGTAAGAAATAACTCTCATAACCAGCCTCGACCTGCAAAACTATTACTGCCCTAGGAAGATCCCTACTCCCTCTTCATAGGAGGGGCATTATGGATTCTGGAACATGGGAACTGCTCAATAGATGCTGACTGGAGACTGAATTTAATGGGATGGCTGCCAGAGAAAAGTGAACCATAAATAAAGGAGGCTAAAACCCTTTAAGTACCCCCAAGCATCTGAGAATAATATGATATCTAATAGAAGAAAACTTGAGGAAAGGAGTGTTAGAGAAAAGCCATGCTGCTTAAAGTGAGGATAAGACATGACGAACTTGATTTAAAATGTGAAACTGCTAAAATAAGCTGTGTAAGAAAGGATCACATTAAGAGTTTCAGAAAGAAGAGCACCTCCTATGATGTGGTCAGACTCCCTGGTTTGATATATCAAGCCCAGCAGAGCAAGGATAATGTTAGAAAAGGTATCATTTTCCCTGGAAAGTCTAGGGTGGAATACAGCTTCTCCGAATTCTGCACCACAGACGGTTCAGAGCTCCCTAAGGATAAAGAGGTGCACTCAGCCTTGCATTTAGAGAGCTCTATATGTCTTAGATTCTCCCCAAGAAGTAGAGCCACGTGGTTGTTAGCATGGACATAACATTTGTGTCTCCTCCAAATTCTTGTGTTGAATTCCTAACCTCTGGTGTAATGGAGTTAGGAGGTGGGTCTTTGGGGAGGTAATGAAGTCATGAGGGTGGAACCCTCATGAACGGGATTTGTGCCCTTGTGAGAGATCCCAGAGATCCCTCTTTGTTCTCCACCATGTGAGGAAATAAGGAGAAGACAGATATCTTCAAACCAGGAAGAAGGCTTTCACAAGAACCCAGCCATGCTGGCTCTCTGATCTCAGACCTCTAGCTTCCAGAGCTGTGAGAAAAAACTTTTTGCTGTTTTCAAGCTACCCAATCCATGGTAGAATTTGTTATAGTTGCCAGAACAGACTGAGACTCTTGTGTTGGATCTAAGTAGCCCACCCTACTCATTCGGTGTTGTAACTGTTGAATAACACTGAGGATTCTTCTTCTTATTTTTTTAAAAAATCTTTATTGAATTTGTTACAGTATTGTTTCTGTTCTTTTTTTATTTTGGGTTTTTTTTTTTTTTTGACCAAGAGGCACGTGGGATCTTAGCTCCCTGACCAGGGACTGAACCTGCACATTCTGCAATCCAGGTAAAGTTTTAACCACTGGACCACAGGGAAGTCCCTACTGAGGATTCTCATCCCCAAGGCTGCCACACTCTCACCTGCAATGTTTTAACTGTTAGAGTATATGCCAGCCAAACTGAGAACTGACAAAGAATGATGTTTCTTGCACCTTCCCTCTTTCCTTTTTCCCCACCCATTTGCTATCTGTTCATACAAGCTCAGAAACTGTACTGAGCCCTGGGACAACCAGGAGGAATTGAACAGAGTAGAATAATTTTAATACATAGTAAATATAGTTTCAAATTTACCTGCCAGTAACAACTGAGAGCATCTGTCTGGTCAAAGAAAATGGGAGAGGCATAGTTGGAGGCAGGAATCAAGTGAAGAGAGTTTCAAGTCATGAGCATGAACATGATTAAGGGCTGTAGGCAGTCATATAACTGTGCTCCAAATCCCACATTACTTCTGGAATATACTGTCACTAAGTATGCCATTTCTCAGAAGCATCTCATTCCTGGGCATTGAAACAAATATATGGTTCTTGAATGTAATGTGTCTCAGAGAATTATCTCGTATCTTGTCAGCAACCACAACAAAAAAGTAATAATTCTATGCTTTAAAAAATGGGTAGAAGATGATATAGTGACAGGAAGATTTAAAAAAATTCCACCCCAATGGATAAAAGCTTCACAAATGAATATTTTTAGATAGCAAAATCATTTAGGAGCAAGTTGTCGAATATTAAATGATGCTGAAAGAAGAACACTTTTGCCATATTTTTTGAAACTTGAAAATAGAGCTTCATATGCTTTATGGAGCTTAAGCTACTTGAATAAAAATGAAATTCCTCTAGGCTAGAAATTATATAGCTCTGGTCTTTTTTTATTTCCTTAAGACGACAACTAGGATGAAAAGGAAGAGATTCAGATGGCAGTTTTTTGGTCTATGCTTCAGGCTGAGTAAGATGCTGAGAGGAAAATGAAGAGGATGTGGAGGGGGTTAGCTTGAGGAAAAAAAGCAAAGCTGGAAGAAGTGTGACGTCTTCTCATGGAGATTATCAGGTACATTCTTTGTTTCCTCTGTCTCTGCCTCTCTCTCACATCTTTTTTTTTTTTTTCCTAAACTGGACAAGTAAATACCTTAAGGGCATGATTTAAATTATGCAACTTTTAAAAAGCAATGTCAATTTAACTTAAGTCTTTGGTTTAGCTTAAAAATGTTTATTTGCTAGGATTTTAATAATAATACTGGTGAAGTATTTTTGTAATACTAGGAGATCACATTCTACATAGACTGGGCATGAAGCTAAATTTCGTTGTATTTGATAAATTTTATGTTCCAGAGATTCAAAATCATTTGTCAAATATCCGGAAATCTCTTTTCACAACAATTCATCACAAAACTCTAGCTATTTGGAAATGGTTTAAATATGTATAACCTGAAATATCATGTTAATAACATCTTCTTTAGGTCTTTCACTGAATATGTTTTAGTTTATTGCTTCTTATAATTAAGAAACCTTTAATAACAAATCTAAATATTTTCAGAAAAAAGTCTAAATAACTTTTAGAGGGAAAATGAACAAAAATGAGTTAGACTTCAATGTAAAGTTCAAAGGAAATAGATTTTGGTGAAAAAATATTAAGGTAGTCATTGTTTCCACTTGGAGAAATAAATTGGGAAATGCTTAAAATATATTCTGGGAACTTTATGAATTATTGATGTTTTATCAACATTCAAATTACTTACAGAGTTGTTCCCCCAACTCATTTGGAAAAGTCTTGCAACTGTTTGCAGAGTTGACCAATGTCAGGAAATCAGCTAAAGCTCCATCCTGTATGTCCCAGTAGAGCTCACGGCTCTGTCTTCACCACTCTTTTAAAGTAGATCTGCACCTGAGATCTCCTGAAGTGGATTAGGAGTAGCATGGACTTGAGAAGATGGTTCTAGAAACCCAGGCTTTAATCCAAGTTCTGCATCCTCACCCTCATTCATTTCTTGACCTCTTATAATCTGGCTGCCTTTTATCCATCCTATTTCCCAGTATATGGGCTTCCCTGGTGCTAAAGAATCCACCTGCCAATGCAGGAGACAAAGGAGAAGTGGGTTCGANTGGAGCCTGGTGGGCTGCAGTCCATGGGGTCGCTAAGAGTCGGACACGGCTGAACGACTTCACTTTCACTTTTCACCTTCATGCATTGGAGAAGGAACTGGCAATCCACTCCAGTACCCTTGCCTGGAGAATCCCAGGGATGAGGGAGCCTGGTTGGCTTCCATCCATGGGATCCCACAGAGTCGGACACGACTGAAGCAACATAGCAGCAGCAGCAGCACGGAACTGTAACAGTCTTTTCCAGCTTTCTTTCCAGAAATTCACTGATCAGAGAAGAGGTGGCATCTGACTGAGCTTCTCAAGAGCAAGGCATTCATTTCCTGTAGGGCCCAATACTACATTCTTGGACAATGCTCATGTAAGAACTTCTCTACACTGAGCCGAAGTCTGCTTTTTCTCTGTAGCTTTACTCCTTGGTCAACTTGATCAGCCCTCTGGAGTCACAAGAATGTCAATGCCATTTGAGTCCATGGCAGCCCTTCAGTCACTGTAAGATACCTGTCACAGCTCCCCAGAGCCTCATCTTCAGATTAAACAGCCTAAACTTACTCAAGCATCCCTTACAGGTCTCAGATGCTGATCGCCTCATTCTGACCACTATCCTTGGAACGTGCTCCATTGAACGTTTTGGAAGAAAACAAAACGCACAGAAGTGTCTGATACAGACAGACCCAGGAAGCCATGGTTCCCTTTGAGCTGGGCATTGCATTTCTTGCTTCAGCGGTTAATGGCTCAACAATTTTAGGTTTCTTCAGCCTCAGAATCCTGTTGGCTAGGGTTGTGCTTGTGGTCAGTCAGTATTTCATGATTTTTAAATATTATGATAAATATTTCATAATTTAAAATAAAAATATCTTCAAAAATCCTCTGCCAATCTAAGCCATCCCATCTGGTACTTAGGCAATTCATTTTTTAACTATAAATGGAGGTGTCCGCATTTTTCTATATTGCTCTCAATCCTTAAATACAACCCTCCCAGGAATCATCTTACAGAGTAGCGACCACAAGTAATGATCACGGGCTATGGTATTGAACCAGGATCACCCTGCTGCTCCTTTTCTCCCTGCCCTCAACTACTTGGCTGGCTGACGTTTGGCTTGAAAACCTACTCACGCTCTCTTCTTTGCCTGCTTCCTTTTTCCTCACAGCACTGAACTTTCCACTCATCAAACCCCTTCCTTTATTGGGTTACCTATGTCTACGAGTTGTTTTAGCTGCTAAGTTATGTCTGACTCTTTTGCGACCCCATGAACTATAAGCCTCCAGGCTCCTCTGTGTCCATGGAATTTTCCAGGTGAGACTACTGAAGTAAATTTCCATTTCCTTCTCCAGGGGATCTTCCTGACGTAGGGATTGAACCCACATCTCCTGCATTGCCGGCAGGTTCTTTATCACTGAGCCACTGTCTATGAGAAGGCTTTCCTGGTGGTTAAGTGGTGAAACAAAGCAAAGCAAAAAAACTGCCTGCAATGCAGGAGATATGGGTTAGATCCCTAGGTCAAGAAGATCCCCTGGAGAAGGAAATGGAAATCTATTGCAGTATTTATGCCTGATATATTCTACAGACAGAGGAGCCTGGTGGGCTACAGTTCATGGGATTGCAAAAGAGTCAGACAAGACTTAGCGACTAAACAACAAATGTCTATGAGTAAGAAATAACTCTCATAACCAGCCTCGACCTGCAAAACTATTACTGCCCTAGGAAGATCCCTACTCCCTCTTCATAGGAGGGGCATTATGGATTCTGGAACATGGGAACTGCTCAATAGATGCTGACTGGAGACTGAATTTAATGGGATGGCTGCCAGAGAAAAGTGAACCATAAATAGATAAAGGAGGCTAAAACCCTTTAAGTACCCCCAAGCATCTGAGAATAATATGATATCTAATAGAAGAAAACTTGAGGAAAGGAGTGTTAGAGAAAAGCCATGCTGCTTAAAGTGAGGATAAGACATGACGAACTTGATTTAAAATGTGAAACTGCTAAAATAAGCTGTGTAAGAAAGGATCACATTAAGAGTTTCAGAAAGAAGAGCACCTCCTATGATGTGGTCAGACTCCCTGGTTTGATATATCAAGCCCAGCAGAGCAAGGATAATGTTAGAAAAGGTATCATTTTCCCTGGAAAGTCTAGGGTGGAATACAGCTTCTCCGAATTCTGCACCACAGACGGTTCAGAGCTCCCTAAGGATAAAGAGGTGCACTCAGCCTTGCATTTAGAGAGCTCTATATGTCTTAGATTCTCCCCAAGAAGTAGAGCCACGTGGTTGTTAGCATGGACATAACATTTGTGTCTCCTCCAAATTCTTGTGTTGAATTCCTAACCTCTGGTGTAATGGAGTTAGGAGGTGGGTCTTTGGGGAGGTAATGAAGTCATGAGGGTGGAACCCTCATGAACGGGATTTGTGCCCTTGTGAGAGATCCCAGAGATCCCTCTTTGTTCTCCACCATGTGAGGAAATAAGGAGAAGACAGATATCTTCAAACCAGGAAGAAGGCTTTCACAAGAACCCAGCCATGCTGGCTCTCTGATCTCAGACCTCTAGCTTCCAGAGCTGTGAGAAAAAACTTTTTGCTGTTTTCAAGCTACCCAATCCATGGTAGAATTTGTTATAGTTGCCAGAACAGACTGAGACTCTTGTGTTGGATCTAAGTAGCCCACCCTACTCATTCGGTGTTGTAACTGTTGAATAACACTGAGGATTCTTCTTCTTATTTTTTTAAAAAATCTTTATTGAATTTGTTACAGTATTGTTTCTGTTCTTTTTTTATTTTGGGTTTTTTTTTTTTTTTGACCAAGAGGCACGTGGGATCTTAGCTCCCTGACCAGGGACTGAACCTGCACATTCTGCAATCCAGGTAAAGTTTTAACCACTGGACCACAGGGAAGTCCCTACTGAGGATTCTCATCCCCAAGGCTGCCACACTCTCACCTGCAATGTTTTAACTGTTAGAGTATATGCCAGCCAAACTGAGAACTGACAAAGAATGATGTTTCTTGCACCTTCCCTCTTTCCTTTTTCCCCACCCATTTGCTATCTGTTCATACAAGCTCAGAAACTGTACTGAGCCCTGGGACAACCAGGAGGAATTGAACAGAGTAGAATAATTTTAATACATAGTAAATATAGTTTCAAATTTACCTGCCAGTAACAACTGAGAGCATCTGTCTGGTCAAAGAAAATGGGAGAGGCATAGTTGGAGGCAGGAATCAAGTGAAGAGAGTTTCAAGTCATGAGCATGAACATGATTAAGGGCTGTAGGCAGTCATATAACTGTGCTCCAAATCCCACATTACTTCTGGAATATACTGTCACTAAGTATGCCATTTCTCAGAAGCATCTCATTCCTGGGCATTGAAACAAATATATGGTTCTTGAATGTAATGTGTCTCAGAGAATTATCTCGTATCTTGTCAGCAACCACAACAAAAAAGTAATAATTCTATGCTTTAAAAAATGGGTAGAAGATGATATAGTGACAGGAAGATTTAAAAAAATTCCACCCCAATGGATAAAAGCTTCACAAATGAATATTTTTAGATAGCAAAATCATTTAGGAGCAAGTTGTCGAATATTAAATGATGCTGAAAGAAGAACACTTTTGCCATATTTTTTGAAACTTGAAAATAGAGCTTCATATGCTTTATGGAGCTTAAGCTACTTGAATAAAAATGAAATTCCTCTAGGCTAGAAATTATATAGCTCTGGTCTTTTTTTATTTCCTTAAGACGACAACTAGGATGAAAAGGAAGAGATTCAGATGGCAGTTTTTTGGTCTATGCTTCAGGCTGAGTAAGATGCTGAGAGGAAAATGAAGAGGATGTGGAGGGGGTTAGCTTGAGGAAAAAAAGCAAAGCTGGAAGAAGTGTGACGTCTTCTCATGGAGATTATCAGGTACATTCTTTGTTTCCTCTGTCTCTGCCTCTCTCTCACATTTTTTTTTTTTTTTTCCTAAACTGGACAAGTAAATACCTTAAGGGCATGATTTAAATTATGCAACTTTTAAAAAGCAATGTCAATTTAACTTAAGTCTTTGGTTTAGCTTAAAAATGTTTATTTGCTAGGATTTTAATAATAATACTGGTGAAGTATTTTTGTAATACTAGGAGATCACATTCTACATAGACTGGGCATGAAGCTAAATTTCGTTGTATTTGATAAATTTTATGTTCCAGAGATTCAAAATCATTTGTCAAATATCCGGAAATCTCTTTTCACAACAATTCATCACAAAACTCTAGCTATTTGGAAATGGTTTAAATATGTATAACCTGAAATATCATGTTAATAACATCTTCTTTAGGTCTTTCACTGAATATGTTTTAGTTTATTGCTTCTTATAATTAAGAAACCTTTAATAACAAATCTAAATATTTTCAGAAAAAAGTCTAAATAACTTTTAGAGGGAAAATGAACAAAAATGAGTTAGACTTCAATGTAAAGTTCAAAGGAAATAGATTTTGGTGAAAAAATATTAAGGTAGTCATTGTTTCCACTTGGAGAAATAAATTGGGAAATGCTTAAAATATATTCTGGGAACTTTATGAATTATTGATGTTTTATCAACATTCAAATTACTTACAGAGTTGTTCCCCCAACTCATTTGGAAAAGTCTTGCAACTGTTTGCAGAGTTGACCAATGTCAGGAAATCAGCTAAAGCTCCATCCTGTATGTCCCAGTAGAGCTCACGGCTCTGTCTTCACCACTCTTTTAAAGTAGATCTGCACCTGAGATCTCCTGAAGTGGATTAGGAGTAGCATGGACTTGAGAAGATGGTTCTAGAAACCCAGGCTTTAATCCAAGTTCTGCATCCTCACCCTCATTCATTTCTTGACCTCTTATAATCTGGCTGCCTTTTATCCATCCTATTTCCCAGTATATGGGCTTCCCTGGTGCTAAAGAATCCACCTGCCAATGCAGGAGACAAAGGAGAAGTGGGTTCGATCCCTGGTTGGGAAGATCCCCTGGAGCAGGGAACGGCAACCCACTCCAGTATTCTTACCTGGGAAATCCCATAGACAGAGGAGCCTGGCGGGCTACAGTCCATGGGCTCACAAAGAGTCGGACACGACAGAGCGTCTGAGCACACACAAACGCATAGCCCAGTTTACTGAAAAGTTGATCATGCTTTTCTGTTCCTCAGAACCAGTGATCTTTGTCTTCAGAGTCTGTGTCCCTTTGCAGTGGCATCGTTGGTCGCCTCTTCCCTGGCTCTTTCTCCTCTCAAGGCCTCTAAGAAACAGTACCATCCTCAGCCTCTTTCTTCTTCCACTGTGTCTTTCTTCCTCTTCTAACCGCTTAAGGTAGCTGATTGCTGAACTTCCTCATGTCTCTCTGGCTTCTTCCTCTTCAATCCTCTATAATTCCACAAATATAATCATTGAGTATCGATTAGAAAAGATTCTAATCACACTATATCTCCAAGTAATCAAAAGTATATGTCTCCAGGACTAACTCTCTCTTGAGTATGGTATATCTCCACGTGGATGTCCCATTAGCTCAACACAGCAGATCCCAGACTGAATTTTCACTCTCCTTTCCAAAATCACCCTTCCTCTTTACTGGTTTTTATCAATAGCACCATCATGAAACTGTGTACTTTACAGTCTTCATATTTCTCTTTTAATGGCATTACCATGTCTGTATTTTCTTTTATAATTGGTTTCAGATTATAACATCTTAGAGCCTCTTGGTGGCTCAGAAGATAAAGCATCTCCCTGCAATCTGGGAGATCTGGGTTCAATCCCTGGGTTGGGAAGATCCCCTGGAGAAGGAAATGGCAACCTGCTCCAGTATTCTTGTCTGGAGAATCCCATGGATGGAGGAGCCTTGTAGGCTACAGTCCATAGAGTGGCAAAGAGTCGGACATCTTATCTCTTATTTCATTTAATTAATTCATGTTTTTCAGGAAAGCAAGTATAATCTTTGATCTGTACAAGTCACATGGCCACTTACATACTACTTGGAGAGCAAGCATTACATTTTAAGTATTCAGACTTACATAGCATTTACTCTTTACACAAGCTCTATAGGGTTGTAATTACTTTATGTGTTCTGATATAGTTTGCATAGGAAAATGAAATAATACAATAACAATATGTTATCAAAATACTGTAATGGCTGAGATTTGTTAGTATGGATATCATTTAGAAACATTTTGCATTCTTTGTATGCATATAATATATAAACCTGTATATAATGTATAGTGCATACATTTTATCATATCTATCTGTGCCACAATTTGAAAATCCATCGAATAGTCAAAACCCTTCCTCTATGCACAGGTAAAGGTTATGCTATAAGTTTTAATAGTTTTGAATTGTTTTAAAGACTGAAGTGTGTATATATGTATATGCACACACACATTATATATTTCTTTTTTTTTTTTGTATTTATTTATTTTTTTACACGAACTCCCAAACATGAACCCTTGATATATATATATGTTATAAATATATAATATACACTATAATATATATAATATATATATTATTATTAATTGCCTTCAAAGTTAATGCTAAACTTTTTACTCTGATTATGGTAATTCCTACCTAAATTTTAATCATACATTGATTTTCCTCCATTTGTAAAGTCTTCCTTCACATCTCCACCTACTGCAATCTCTTTTTGAACATCTGCTCAAATATCACTTTCCTGTAATCATGTTACCAATCTCTCCATTTTTTTCCCTTACCATCTCACTGTATATTGATCATTGTTATGCAGAAATAACATCCTGCCTAATGTTACAACTATTTGCCTTTGTTAATTATTCTATGTTAGAATAAAGCTTTCTTTAAAGTAGAGACTCTATTTTAACTTCTATTTTCTCCTGAAAGCACCAAACATGGACCATAACAGGTATTCAGTGAAAAGTCTTTGCTTAGTGAATTGATGCATGGTTATAGTTGGCATTTTAAAGAATCATTGCGTTTCAGCTTCTTGGAAAATAAGGGTAGTACCTGCCCTGTGTTAGTAGTGTGTGCTTTTTGGAGGAAAAAATTTATCAGGCTGTAAATAGATTTTTGCAAAGGTGTCTTGTCATATTACAAAAC
Organism: Oreotragus oreotragus; assembly: GCA_006410675.1. Lineage (NCBI taxonomy): Eukaryota > Metazoa > Chordata > Mammalia > Artiodactyla > Bovidae > Oreotragus > Oreotragus oreotragus. The sequence continues at coordinate 65,138 of SJYX01014753.1, read as the reverse complement.
CATGTGCTTGGATTCCAGAAAGTTATCATGTTCATCATTCCGTCTTTGTGCAAGGTCTTTCTTGCACACATATAAAAGTTGGATTGGAATGATTTAACTAAGTATTTCCTGACAAAGAATTCCATTTTGGGTGTATCCTGTATCTTTCATGATTTGCCATAAATCTATGAGCTCTCATTAAAATTCCAAACAAGTAAGCTGCTGGTTCTCTGGAAAAAAAAAAAAAAAAAGTCTGAAATCTTGAGCACAATACAACTGATTTGTATTTTAAAGTGTGTTTGCTAGAAAGCATAGCCTTACAAGAAGTGAGAAGAACTTCTTCACTTTTGTGTTAAATAAGGGATCTTACAATGAAGATAATAAAATTGAATAAAGTATATTCTTGGCAGAATGGCAAAATATGTCATTCTTCAAATTACTATAGCAATAAATCATTGCTAACATTTTCTTGATTCAAAGTTTCCATTGTTAATCTTTACACGGATCTATTCCTTCATTCATTTATCCATCCATGGACACTTCTTTGCATGCAAAACATTCACTAACCATGCACCAGGCATGAGGCTTGAATGTTAAAGTGATGACCTCTTGATTGTCATTAGAATAAAAATTTTAATGAAAACTCTAGCAGTTTTTCTTAGAGTTGTAGCTGTCTTCTTGCCTATTATGAGCATTTGTGACTTATTTGGTCATACAGATTCCTGAATGGACAAAGGTTAAACTTGTATGTTTTGGGTAAGATGATGTCTGGGACTCCCACCATGAAATATTGCAGGTGAATAGTTCCCAGGTGGCTCAGTAGTAAAGGATTCACCTGCAATGCAGGAGATGTGGGTTTGATCCCTGGGTTGGGAAGATCCCCTGGAGTAGCAAATGGCAACTCACTCCAGTATTCTTGCCTGAAGAATCTCATGGACAGAAAAGCCTGGCCAGCTACAGTCCATGGGATTACAAACAGTTGGACATGACTTGGCAACTGCACGCACATAATTCTAATGCTTCTGTGAAAACCGACAACTCCTCTCTTTGATTTTGACTAAGTTAGGGGCACCACTAGCATGAGGGAAAATTCTGAGAATCCGGGGCTGCAGCCCATCCTTGACCTGGTGACACCCTGTCTTTGCATTTCTGGTCATTTTGTTCCTTCTGTCCTCAACACTCTTTAACCTCCCTCCTTTAATCTTCCTATTGCTTTGAACACTTCTAAAGCCTCTGGGCTGGGGTTTCACAGATGGCGCCAGTGGTAAAGAACTCACCAATGCAGGAGCTATATAAGGCGCAAGTTCGATTTCTGGGTTGGGAAGATCCTCTGGAGGAGGGCATGGCAACCCTTTTGAGTATTCTTGCCTAGAGAATCCAATGGACAGAGGAGCCTGGTAGGCTACAACCCACAGGGCTGCAAAGGGTCAGACATGACTGAACTGACTTGGCATGCATGTACCCAGAGCCTCTGGGCTTAGGGGAAGACATTGCATAATCACTTTTCTCCTAGATCTCCTAGGTGGGTGGATGTGTATAGCAAAGGTTTTCTAAGAGTTTCTGAAGTAGTTCGGTGTTTTTTCTTTTTTTCTTTCTTTCTTTTTTTTTTTTTAATTTCTTTTTCTCCCAAACATGAACCTCCCCCGCCTCCCACCCCACATCATCCCTCCAGATCATCCCCATACACCACCCCCAAGCATCCTGCATCCTGCATCGAAGACAGACTAGCGATTCGTTTCTTACATGATAGTATACATATTTCAATGCTATTCTCCCAAATCATCCCACCGTCTACCTCTCCCTCTCCCTCAGTTCAGTTCAGTCGCTCAGTCGTGTCCAACTCTTTGTGACCTCATGAATCACAGCATGCCAGGTCTCCCTGTCCATCACCATCTCCCGGAGTTCACTCAGACTCACATCCAGCGAGTC
>SJYX01014753.1:0-58134 GCA_006410675.1 Oreotragus oreotragus | reverse complement strand
CCTCTCCCTCTCCCTCAGAGTCCAAAAATCCACTCTACACATCTGTATCTCTTTTACTGTCTTGCATACAGGGTCCTCATTACCATCTTTCTAAATTCCATATATATGTGTCAGTATACTGTATTGGTGTTTTTCTTTCTGGCTTACTTCACTCTGTATAATCAGTTCCAGTTTCATCCATCTCATTAGAACTGATTCAAATGTATTCTTTTTAATGGCTGAGTAATACTCCACTGTGTATATGTACCACAGCTTTCTTATCCATTCATCTGCTGATGGACATCTAGGTTTTTTCCATGTCTTGGCTATTATAAACAGTGCTGTGATGAACATTGGGATACATGTATCTCTTTCTGTTCTGGTTTCCTCGGTGTGTGTATGCCCAGCAGTGGGATTGCTGGGTCATAAGGCAGTTCTATTTGCAATTTTTAAAAGAATCTCCACACTGTTCTCCATAGTGGCTGTACTAGTTTGCATTCTCACCAACAGTGTAAGAGGGTTCTCTTTTCTCCACACCCTCTCCAGCATTTATTGCTTGCAGACTTTTGGATCGCAGCTATTCTGAGTGGTGTGAAATGGTACCTCATTGTGGTCTTGATTTGCATTTCTCTGACAATGAGAAATTGTGTTTGCATATTTTTATCATAAAAAGATCATAACATAGAGCTCTGATTATGAAAGCAAACTGGAGATCATCTTCACCAAAGTCTTGAAACTCGAGCTCAGAAGAGAACATAGTTTTTCAATGACCACACCTGGGATGATTGACACTGGTGACCAAGTGCAAGCTTGGTCTTGAGCCTCCCTATCTGGTACATTTTCTCCCACAGCAGTTCAAGCTTTGCATTTATGCAACTGTAGAAGCTGGAACAAGTCTGGTAATGACTCTGAGCCTTGTGTTCTCATTTGTAACATGAAGACCATATTATTTCAGTGACAAGATTGAAGATTGTGGGAAATATATGCAAAGAACTGGCTCCATTTCTGGCATCCAGAAAACACTCAGGATCTAGTTGATGACTGATGAAGGTTTTTCTCTGGAAGCTGGAAAGCCTTCACAGATACAGAGTTTATACCATTTAACAATACAAATCATTTGTTTCTTGCAATAGTCTCTCTGTTGAAGTATGTGCTTGTCAACTTCTGAAATTATGAATAGCCCAAGTTGCATCAGCAGAATAGAAAAAAAAAAAAAAAAGGCAAAAACACAACATATCCCTACCCCACCAATCCACCTAATATCCCTGTCTCACCAATCCACCTATTCAAGCTGGTTGATTTTTCCATTTAACATTTGGTTTTTGTCTTACAAAGATAGAAAAGGGGGTATTTTCCCTTCTTTTTTCAGATATTTTTGGGATTAGAAGCTTTGAGGAGGGAGGAGATGACAGGGAGCAGGTTAACACAGAAGTCAGCCTATATTCCAGGAAAGAAAGATGCCATGGCAAGCCTATGGTAGGAGAGATTGGGAAATGAGAGAGGCCAGGCTGGTTAAGGGGATTTGAGCCATGGACTGGGTCCTGCCCAGAGTGAAGGAATACAGACGAGGCTTCTTAATCTGCACAGGAGTTAATTTGACAGGATGTCAGACCTTGCAGGACCCTCAAGGTCATCTTGAGAAACAATTGTCTTACACAGATAGGAGTCAGAGATCAGGGAGGAAAACGAGGGAGAGGGTGTTTAGTGGTCTACCAGCCCCATAATAGGCTCTTATCTCATTTGGTTTCTTCAGCAAGACTTCCTCATGCTCGGTGGAAAACCAGGCTTGAGATCACAGGTGAGAAGTGGCTGTACTAGTCTGGGGGCTCTGCGGGTCTTGACATCACCTGCCTTCCCACCTAAGCTCTGCCTGGATGTGAAAGAATATTCTTCTCAAGTCATGAAGGTTAATTTTCATCTTTATGGTTTGATGGAAGTGAAAGTATCAGTCTCAACCACTGGTCATTTAATGTAAAGAAGATTTATTATTTTAATACCAAAGACATTTGATATCAAATATAGTAAGGTGACAAATGCACCCTACCCTTTACCCGCTAACACTCAGGTCCTAATCCCTAAAATTTTGAGTGTTACCTATACGGCAAAAGAGACTTTGTAGATATGATCAAGTTAAGAATACTGAGGTGGGGATTGGCCCTAAATGTTATCACAGTGTCTTTATAAGAAGGAGGCAGAGAGATATTTGATTCCAGAAACAAAAGGCAAGGTATGGACTGAAGCAAGATGCTGCATGCTGGCTTTGAAGATGGAGGAAAGAGCCTCGGGCCAACGAATGTAAGGAACGCAGTGCTAGAAGCTGGAAAAGGTGGGACCTCCCCCTGAGGTCTCCAGGGGGAGCATAGCCCTGCGAACACCTTTATTTTGGCCCAGGGAAATTGACTTCGGACTTCCAACTGACACAACATTAAGAGAATAACCTTCGTGCTGCTTTAAACTGCCAACTTTGCAGTAATTTGTAACAGCAATTTACTGTTACAAATCAGCACGATTCACACCAGTGAAATGGAGTCTTGGCATGTGGTGACCTTGCGTGGCTGTGGTCTCGCGTGTGCTCATTTCTTGTCATAAGCACAGAGTCATAAACATTCAGTGTGTGGCATTTGGACCAATTATAGAATCTCCAGAACAGCAAGCTGCCACTTCAGGGTCCCTAGCTATGTTTTTTTCACTGGTTAATCTGAGAATGGGGGTGATTTCCCTTCTGAGTGCTAGCAAGCGATGTAAAGGGAGTGACATCTTCTATTGTCTGGGTTTGAGTGGCAGGGGAAGTTTGGGAGGGGCTGCCATTTGTAAAATTGGTTGGCATTCCAAGCAGGCATAGAAGGAAAGAAAAGGTGAAAAGCATTATCCAATGATAGATGAACGTGGGGAACAATTTCTTCCTGTTCCTTGTCTTTCATGGTGGAAACGGCACATTATATTCTTCAGTTCAGTTCAATTCAGTCGCTCAGTCATGTCCTACTCTTTGTGATCCCATGAATTGCAGCACAGCAGGCCTCCCTATCCATCACCAACTCCTGGAGTTCACTCAAACTCACCTCCGTCGAGTCAGTGATGCTATCCAGCCATCTCATCCTCGGTCATCCCCTTCTCCTCCTGCCCCCAGTCCCTCCCAACATCAAAGTTTTTTCCCATGAGTCAGCTCTTCACATGAGGTGGCCAAAGTACTGGAGTTTCAGTTTTAGCATCATTCTTTCCAAAGAACACCCAGGACTGATCTCCTTTAGAATGGACTGGTTGGATCTCCTTGCAGTCCAAGAGACTCTCAAGGGTCTTCTCCAACACCACAGTTCTTACATAACTATTAATACAAACATTAACTTAGAGGGTGAAGGGCAGGTAAGACATGCCATCCTATGCACTCTGAGCAGTAGAGTATGTCTTAGGCACTTGAAACATGCCCTGTAGAGTTACACGATGATGAAGGTAAGATCTGAACCCTGATTTACCTTAGTACATTTTTTACCTCTTTTTCCATTCCATATGGCTTCATACAGAGAAAGGCATACACAGAAATAGAGCTAGACCACAAGTTCCCTGTAACTGAGTCCAAAAGTATCTCCACCTTCCCATACAGCTCTCTTTTGTAAAAAAAAGATTCTTAGTTTTGCTAGTCTTCATCCAATAAATATTTTTGTTCACTCTAACAGAGGTGGTCTTTTACTGTTTCCATCAAACAAAGAGTAAAGTGTTTTAAAGGGTAAAGTGGGTAATTTGGCAAAGAGATGATTCTTAAAGATTGTTTCTAAGAGAAGCAATTTCTCTAAGAATCTTTTTTTCTTCAAGAATCGGATTCTTGAAGAGGGACAAAATAAACATATAAATCAGTGTGACCCTATGGACTGTAGCCCACCAGGCTCCTCAGTTCATGGGATTTTTCCAGGCAAGAAAGTAGAATGGGTTGCCATTTCCTTCTCCAGGGGATCTTCCTGACCCAGGGATCGAACCGACATCTCCTACATTAGTAGGCAGATTCTTCACCACTGGGCCACCAGCAAAGCTTGTATTAAAGGGGAAAAGTGGGTAACTTGTCAAAGAGATGATTCTTGTAAGGTTGTTAACGAATACTAAGGGGAAAATGAAGATCTAATTCATTGAGTTCTCCTTTGGGTGGTGTGCTTGATACCCATCTTTTCATTCATCTTTGCAAGTTTATCAGGTTAGTTTTATTATCTTTAATTTGCCTATGAGCAAATCCAAGGCTAAGAGGGGTCAGAGGATTGTCTTAAGCCCCTCAGATCAGTGGTTCTCAAGCTTGTGTCTGTGTCAGAGTCTCTGGGAAGGCTTGTTCAAACACAGATAGATGAGTCTGGCTCATGGAGTTTCTGATTCTATATGTCTGGGGTGGGGCCCGAGAACCTACATTTCTAGCAAGTTCCCTGTAATTCTGATGCTGTTCATCTAGCAGCCACACCATCAGAACTTCTGAGCTGGAGCATGGGAGAGGGTGGGATGATTTGGGAGAATAGCATTGAAATATGTATACTATCATGTAAGAAACGAATCGCCAGTCTATGTTCAATGCAGGATGCAGGATGTTTGGGGCTGGTGTATGGGGATGATCCGGAGGGATGATGTGAGGTGGGAGGTGGGAGAGGGGTGCATGTTTGGGAGTTCGTGTACACCCATGGCAGATTCATGTAAATGTATGTCAAAACCAATAGAGTACTGTAAAGTAAAATAAAGTAAAAAAATAAAGCAAAAAAAAAAAAAAGGATCTGGACTCAGAACTGTTTGAATTCAAATCATACTGTCTCAGTATGCCCTTTCTGGAATTCCCTTCAGGTTCTCCAGTGAGCAGAGAATCATGGGACCTGGCTGCACACAAGACCCATATCCACTGGCAAAGACTGCCTGAATGCCAAGGCTTCAATTTCCAACCCATTCACTGGGTCTAGTCATGGCTAAGAGAACAGAATGTCAGAGAATGTTTGAGAGAAGGAGACTGGACACCAGGTGAGAATTGCCCAGAGCTGCAGTTTCTCTTCAATTCCTAACTCTTATTTACTAGAAAGAAAATAGTTTCTGTTTATTCAAAAATCTATATTCTTACACACTTATGTTACTTTTATGCTCACATACTAACATTAAATTACAAGAAATATAAAATTCAAAATAAGGCAAAGTTATGAAAGACCGCAATATTATTTCCATGGATTATCAGATATAAACAGTTAAAAGTTGTGCTTTCTTGGAGGCAATTCCAGTTGGGGTTATTTTAACATCAATGTGTATGAAAGACTGGGCATGGTTTAGGGTCATAGCTAATTTCACTTATTTTTCTTTTATTTACCTCTAGCTCTATTACCAACAGGATGCTTGCTCTTTGTCAAAAGTTTGGAAAGTGCAATGGCTGCAAATGAAAATTTCCAACACATAGGACAACTACTGATATTTTATATGATTTCCTTTACTCATTTTCTTTTGTAACCTTTTATTTTAAAGCACATAAAAGTAGTCACATGTGACTACTGAGCAGTTAAAATCGGGAGGGTGCAAATTGAGATGGGATGAACGTATAAATACTAAAAAAAATTTCAAAATCTGATATAAAAATATATAGGATATCTGTTCATAATTTTTGCAATAGTTACATAAGTTAGGTATATTTGAGATGCTGGTTAAATATGTGCTTTAAAAAGGCACAGCCTCAGAGATTTTACTGGGGTTGGGAAGATGAAGTGAGAGGTAAGGAAATAGGAAAATTGAGGGTTTGTGATCGGCGACTGTGCGTAGTTTAAGTATAAATGTAAAATACCTGGCTGGTGACAGTACCACGGATGTGGGAGTATGAGGTGAACTGGATGAGAATGAAGGTTCTTAGACCTGATCAGGAAGTCAAGGTGCCGGAGAGTTCATCCATTTGAATAGTGAATTTCCCCGTGGAAGGTGGCAGTGACTAGGAAGGAGAGGAAGCTTGGTTCTTGGTACTTAGTAGGGACTCGAGCTGATGCGTAGTTGGGAAGCCCTGGTGATGGAGGCAGATGTAGAAATAAATAGGTGAGAGGAGAATTTCTGCCAGGGCTTAGCCTACAGTCCCCAGGTCAAATCCAGCTCACTGTCTTTTATAAATAAAGCTTGTTGGGCATAGTACCTCCTATCTCTTGATGGGTTTTCTATGATGACCTTTTTTACAATGGTAGAATTGAGTACTTGAGACTGAGGCTGCATGTCTCATAAAGCTTAGAATATTTACTACATGGCCCTTTACAGAAAATTCACCAACCTTGAATTTATGTCTTGGTCAAAATGAGCCTCAGTGGAGGAGGGGTTTCTTTCTAGTAGGGAGAGGTAAATTCTTTGAGAATGCTGAAATTAATCCCAGGAAGGCAACTGTGCCGTTAAAGCTGCAACTCCTGAGAGATCTTAGGACCAATATTAACTTCAAACCTGCAGTGTCTTCTCTGCTGTGCGTCTTTAGGCTTCTGCAGACACTAGCATTTATGGGAGGCACAAGTGTGCTTTATAAAAGGAATCATGATAGCAGAGTTTGTATAAGTTGGCACGTGCAAACTATATACTCTCTTGTGTGCATACTTAGTTGTTCAGTTGTTCAGCCTCTATGTGACCCCATGGACTATAGCCCATCAGGCTCGTTGGTCCAGGAGATTCTCTAGGCAAGAATACTGGAGTGGGTAGCCTTTCCCTTCTTCAGGGAAGCTTCCTGATCCAGGGATTGAACCAGTGCCTCCTGCATTGCAGGCAGATTCTTTACCACTGAGCCACCTGGGAAGACTCACTCCCGAACCCATGGAAATGTTTGACTTGTGTAGCATTTCTTGTTTCTATTTAGAAACAAGGAAAGTTTCACTTACTTCCTCTTAAGCTTTACACACAACTAGACTCTATTATGGGAATTTTTTTTCTTCTTGATAACAATACCTGATCTATGGCATGAAAGATCTCATTTGTCAGAAAATACATAATCCTACCAATTCTTGATGCAATTATCCTCTCAGTAGGAAAGGGTGCAGCACATTGGAAAGTGCAGTGGACTCAGACGCATTAGACCCAGCATATGTTTTCAGCTTTGCTTCTATTTTGTTGCCTCTAGATTTCCGTCTTCTCATCTATCACAATGATGGCAATAAAATGCTACCACTTATTGAGTGATAATAATAACTACCTTTTCCTGAGAGACAGTATAATTTAGTGATATGAGTGGAGACTCTCGAGCCTGGCTGGCTGGCTTTGAACTCTGGAACCTCACTGGGTGAGTCTAAAATTCTCTGGATTGTACTTTTTCCCTTATTTGAAAAAGGAGAACTGCTGTTGTTATTGTTTAGTTGCTAAGTTTTGTCCAACTCTTTTGCGACCCCATGGACTGTAGCCTGCCAGGCTTCTCTGTCCATGGGATTTCCCAGGCAAGAATACTGGAGTGGGTTGCCATTTCCTGCTCCAGGGGATCTTCCCGACCCAGGGACTGAACCTGCATCTCCTGCACTGGCAGATGGATTCTTTACTGCTGAGCCACCAGGGAAGCCCCCAAAGGAGGATAGTACTTCATTAATTGAATTAATATTTATGGTACACTTGAAGCAGTGCCTGGCACGTAAAGAAATGCGATTTTAGTCTGTTAAAAATAATTAAAATAAAATGCGAGGTCTTTTATAACCACTGTAATTACTATTGCAGTAATTGTACTATACTCTATAATTATTAAGCATATTAGGCTTCATTCTTTATATGTACTGTTATTTAATGATAATGTCAATGCTGCCCAGAAAGTATTATTTCCACACATTTTGTATCTGAATAAACAATCAGAGAGGTTAACTAAATCATTCAATACCACACAGCTAGTAAATGAAGGAACAAGAATATTCCAACTCTTCTTATGCCAAGTTTTGGCCAGAAATAAAGCCTTGGATTTAATCACTTGTCAGAAGTAAATAATCCCAGTTAGTTGAGAGTTAACTTGCCAGGTTTAATGTTGGTCCATCTCTTGACAATGTCCCTGACTTGTATGGGGCCTTGGAAATATGACCCAAGTTTTCCGTTTTTTAAATGTTTTGTAGAAGATAGAAATGATAGTAACATATAGTATAAAGGGTAGGTAAACATTTGTTAATTTTAACCTGTGCTGTAACTGTTTTACCAGTTCTGGGAACAGCAGCTTAATTTTTCTTTGGGAAACCACCTCTTCTGTAAGAAAAGGCATCCAGAGAGATGATACGGGGTGGGAAGTGGGAAGGGAGTTCAGGATTGGGAGCTTGTATATACCCGTGGTGGATTCATGTCAATATATGGCAAAACCAATATAGTATTGTAAAGTAAAATAAAATAAAAATAAAATTAAAAAAAAAGAAAGAACAGACATCTATTCTAGATTTGAAAAAATTATTCAGGGGAGCAGAAGAAAAACCAGTGTAAACATGGGGAATGGCAAACAGCTCTGTGCAGCTGAAGCACAGAGAATATGATAAGGAGTGACTGAAGGGTTTATTAGGGGCTACAAGTTTCTTGGGAGGATTAAATGAGAAATAGATGAGAAAATGTTTTTTGCAAACTATAAAAGTGTCATCATATTGTTTATTAATTTAAAGACCTGCTATGCTAAGCTCATGAATTTAGATTCCCTCACTCCCTTAGGTATTGTTTTTTCTTTTTTTTGGCCTGGAGTTACATGGTGAGATTTGCATTTGAGAAAGGTGACCTGATTTTTTTTTTTTTTTTTGAGAATGATGGCTTAAACGGGCTGGATTGAGGCAGGGTGGTTGATGAAGCAGTTGTAACTTGAGTGAGAGGTAATGTGATGGTTAATTTCATATGTCAACCTGAATGAGTCACAGTGCTCAGATATGAAGTCAAACTTTATTCTGGATGTTTCTGCAATTTTATTTTGGATGAGATTAACGTTTAAATTGTGGGACCTTGCATAAAATACATTGTTGCCCAATCAGCTGCAGGCCTGAATAGACTACTGGTCCACCCTATAAATCTGGGGAGCCAGCCTCCCTAATAACATGAGCTAATTTCTTACAATAAAGCTCTCTCTATATATGTGCACATCTATTGGTTCTCTGGAGATTGCTGACTGATACAGATGGTAGAACCTGCACCAGGGCAGTGGCTGTAGAGATGGAAAGCGGGGTAGGAGTTGAAGAGCTGGCTAGGAGACGAAATTGGGATAATTTGCCGCCATTCTGGGGGTGAGCAGAGAGAAAGGATGAAAGGTTTCAATGGTGATCAGATGGGCTACTGGATGGATTCTGGTGCCAGGTGCCAAGAGCAGAAGCTGTTGACTATTGTGTTCAGGCCCCAGTTAAAAACTGTACGTGCCTAAAATACAGGTAAGTGGATGCGAGCTCAGGGAAATCCCCACTAGGATAGCTCAAGCTGCTGAGAGTGGGTGGAGAACAGGAAGTGTGTGAGATCTGGCTCTTCCGGTTTCCACTTCCGGCCCTGGTCTCCTAGCCGGTCTGAGGAGAGCCTTGTGACCCGGCCTGTCAGGAGCATCACTGCTCTGCAGGTCAGCATTTCTAGCAGATGCCAAGAGATGTGTGTGGGGGTGTGTAGGCACACACTAGGAGTATTTGAAACAAAACCAATGACCTATGCAATAAATAAAACTGTCATGTCACTCATGATCCCAAAGTCTGACTTCAATTCTATTAAGGAAAAAAAAAAGAAGAAGAAGAAGAAGGGAAAATACCTCCTGGAGGCAAAAATCACCTCTGGTATATGTATGTGGATAGATGTTGGGGAGGGGAACTCCCTACCTACCTGGCTGGTAGGGCACTAGGAATAGGAAACCAACCAAGAAATAGTCAGTGAAGATGTCCCCTCACATCCAGGACATGGTGGGGATGAGTGGTGGGGATTCAGATTCAGTTGTGTGAGTGTCTAGTGAGACTGGGAAGGCACAACTAAGATCTATGGAACATTTTTAGAATAAAACTCTAAGTGATAAAGGAGATGCAGGAGAAAAAGATATGTAAGAATTCAGATTCAATGGACATGAATGTGGGCCAACTCCTGGAGATGGTGAAGGACAGGGAAGCCTGGCATGCTGCAGTCCATTGGGTCACAAAGAGTCAGACATGACTGAGGGACTGAACAATGACAAGGATTCAGAAAAAAAGACGTTTTAGAGAAGGGAGAGACAACTTCTTGGAAGAAAGCAAGTAGAAGGTGAACCTTGGAGCATGCTTTGTGCAAAGTTTTGAGCATTCACTTATTAGAAAACTTAACTGGTTAGGAGAAAACATTGCATTTTTCTAAATGGCTTTTCCTCTGCACAGTTGCAGGCCACATCATGCCACCCATTGGTGGAAACTGGGATTGTAACTGTTTTCCGAGTGGAGCTGAGAGTAGAAGGGATTTAGATAGCAATGGAGAATGTGAGGACTTACATTGCCTCGGATGGATTTTGCACCAATTTTATATTACTATTTGGAATAAAGGAATCTAACTTCCACTTATTCACTGCATAAGTAGATTTAAAGTACCTGGAATATTTTACTAAGCTTAGATATAGATCTTATAAAGCAGCTGCAATGCGTTTTTCTCCTCTGGTTTAAGGACCGAATGCTAATTACTAGTGAAGTTTCTGAAGACTATGATGATTTGTTATTTTAGCAGATTTTTAGGTTGAGTTAATTTCCTTTCGTCTCTCCTATCTTTCAACAACAACCTTTTCAGTTTTAGAATGTTTCTTGCAAGATCTCAGGATTTGCTTTGGTTTTAGGCTACTTGAAAACCCATAAAATATTCTTGAACATGGTAGAAAATTCAAAATATGACACCTTGAGAGGATATCATGTGCATGTATATGTCTCTGTGTGTGTGTATGTTAAATACTGTGCCCAAAATCATGTGTATATGTTAATTGCTCAGTTGTGTCTGACTCTTTCTGACCCTCTGCACTGTAGGGCTCCTCTGTTCATGGAGTTCTCCAGGCAAGAATCTGGAGTTGTTTGCCATTCCTTTCCCCAGGGAATCTTCCCAACCCAGGGATTGAACTCAGGTCTCCTGTATTGCACGCAGGTTCTTTACTGCTGAGCCACCCCAGGGAAGCCCAAAATCATGGTCTCATTTGAATCTTACTATTGTCAGAGGTTTATACATTCTCAAAGCAGTACCTCTGTAGTATATGTAAATATACTTGAAATCTACCCTTGAAGGGACATTTGTAATTCTCTTTCAATGAAAACTGCTAAAGTACTATTAATCATTTCATGTCTAAATCCATAATTTTTCCTCTCCCTTCTTCTGAACGTATTCAACCAAAGCAGGGACTGGCACCTACATAGAAACTGAAGCATAGATTTTGAATGTTTGGGAACATTTAGCATTTAGATTTTCAATCTCATGAGGAACTGAAATTCAGTGATTGAAATTCTGATCACATAGTGGTAAATGGACATAATACACCCTTGAAATCTATATGTGAGGTTAGCTCATGAATTATTCTACTTGAGAATAAACTGAAAAAAAAAAAAAGCACAGATGTATTTCAAACTCCAGTAGGATGCTGGTATTCAAAAAGAGCAAACATATCACAGAAGTAAAAAGTACTAGAAGAAACTGATCAAGATTTGGAAAGGTTATAGAATGTGCATCTAGGCTTTCACTGGTATGCACAATCTGGAAAGGTTATAGGACATGCATCTAGGCTTTCATTGGTATGCACAATCTACTCCTCTCCTTTGCTCTAGTAGCTGACTGTAAGTATATCAATATTATGGACTTTGTTTTTCCCTTTATTTTGGCATTTTCTTGGAGAACTGAACTTAAAGGGTATTTTCATGTTGTTTTCTTTTGTTTTTACAGTCAAACATTAAACCTCCCCAAAGGAATTTTTTGTTGGTCATGCCTGAATGGCTCAACACTATAGCTTGGTATTTCTGAATTATCCTTTGCTTCAATACTTCAACTCTACAGTGTATTTTAGAGAAAAGTACTACTTGTGAGGGTGGATAGAGCTGCAGCTTTGGAGTCAGGTTGGCAGACATGGGTCAAATTCCAGGTGTCCTATGGAGGAGAAGTCCAAGGCTATGGGGAGACCTCCATTCTCTGGACATCAGCTTCGTGAGTAAAAAGAAAAAGACTTCCTTCCTTGCAGAGTTCCTCTGAGATTAAAGATTACATTTGTAAAATACTTGGTAGAGAGAGTTATGGTGGGTAATAAAAGCTTAAAATCCATACTCAAGAAAACATCAACTTGGTTCTTTTAGAGTGGGTAAAGAATCTGCCTGCAGTGCAGGAAATGTAGGAGACGTGAGTTCGATCCCTGGGTCAGGAAGATTCCCTGAAGGAGGAAATGGCAACCCACTCCAGTATTCTTAAGTTGGAAATCTCAAGGGCAGAGGAGGCTGGAGGACTACAGTCAAAATGGTCACAGAGAACAGGACATGACTGAGGCCAGTTGCCTTCAAACATTGCTGTAACCTCAGAACTTTGTCCATATCTCAGGACATTTGCAGTTTCTTCTTGTTAGACCTCTCGGTCTTTTCCTGGAACACGTCGCTCCAAAGATCTCCAAGACTCGGATTCGATGCAAATAGCAAGAGGATTTATTAAGCCGGCGCGCCAGGGTTCAGTCACCTCCAAGGAGGAACGAACCCCAGCAGTCGTTACTGAGCAGTTTTTAAGCACAAAAGCCACAAACAGGTGCGATTGGTGGGAACAGTTTGATTGGTACATACAGTTTGACATTTATGGGGATTGGTTTACGGGTTATCAGGCTCATGGTGGTTAGCAAATTTTTCTAAAAAAAGGAGAAAGTTCTGTTGCAGAATACCTAGAAGAGGAATTCTTGGAAGCCCTTGGGGGCAAGTTAACTTTGGTAAATTTTATCTTAACTCTTATCTCTGGTAAGTTTTTGTCCTGACTCCTCATTCTGACTGTAGCTTTTTGGGCCTTTATTATCTTCTCTGACTGTGAGCCTTCCACAGGCAAAGCCTGTGACTTCACCATCTTAGCATCTTATACAACAAGGCTTCCTGGTTTCCCTGTGTGTCATCTGCCAAACACTGGGTCCCAGAATATGTTTCTTGAGAAAAAAATATTCCATGATCTAATAAGTCTGGGAAATGTTGCATACATGCTATGACCTCCTTCTGAGAAATTTTCAACTTGTATTAACTCATCGAATGAGCTAAAAAGCCCAACAAAAGAGAAATTGTAACTCTGTTTGACTCAGTGTTTCTCAATCCCATTAGACTATGGAGAACCACCTTTGCTCTTTAACAGCATCTATTAATTTTGAGGATAACACTTCTCTCCAGGAGGCTAGTGTAGTGTCTGTAGAACAGGCAGACAGAAAATATATATAACATTACATTTCATATATTACATTTTATATAAGCTCTTCTTATTTCTAACAGTTATATAATTCTGTTAATATAAAATAGGTCTGATTTTTCTCATTCGTTCAAGAACCCCAGGGCTTCTAAAAGAAAACTGGGTTCCATATGCCAAATGTGCCAACTTAAAATGTTAAATAAAACAATAGCAAGAATTGTAAGACACAGACATAGAGAGTAGACTTATGGACCTTGCAGGGAGTTGTGGGAAGAAGGAGAAGGTGGGATGTATGGAGAGAGTAACATGGAAACTTACATTACCATATGTAAAATAGATAGCCAATGGGAATTTGNAAAATGTTAAATAAAACAATAGCAAGAATTGTAAGACACAGACATAGAGAGTAGACTTATGGACCTTGCAGGGAGTTGTGGGAAGAAGGAGAAGGTGGGATGTATGGAGAGAGTAACATGGAAACTTACATTACCATATGTAAAATAGATAGCCAATGGGAATTTGCTGTATGACTCAGGGAACTCAAACAGGGGCTCTGTAACAACCTAAACGGGGAGGGAGATGGGAGGGAATTTCAAGAGGGAGGGGACACGTGTATATCTATGGCTGATTCATGCTGATGTCTGGCAGAAACCAACAAAATTCTGTAAAGCAATTACTGTTCAATTAAAAAATTAATTAAAAAACAATAGCAACAATTGTAAAGACAGTGGCAACTTCTGTTCTTTTAAAAATAAATTGTGTTGGATGAAGCTAAATTTGAAAAGTGAGATTCCATTGGTGATATATAAAACTATTAAAATTAAACAAAATATCCAACTCTCAGTTCATAAATGTTAGAATAGCATCTGCTCCTTCTCTTAGGGGAGCAATAACAGATAAAGGTATTCCCATAAATGAGTATTCCAGAAAGCAGAAACTGAGCATACCAAACACTAAAACATTAAAAAAAAAAAAAAACTCAACTATGATGCAAATCTTTCCTAAAAATATCATACACTTCTCATCCTTATTATAGCTCATGCAGAATATAATTTGACCCATTTTTGATGACACGGGAACAATGCCATACCACTATCCTGGCCAAAGTACAAGTATGTTTCTTCTCAAGAATATGCAATGAGTTTCTTAGAGCATCTTTCTTCCTTCTCTAAATATTCTACACTGCAGCTGTCTTATCTATTGTTATCAGTATCTTACTCTGATGCCAAGGTGAATTTCTTCAGAAGTTCTCCTCTCCTGACACCTTTGTCCCAACTGGATCCCATCCCCAACTGACTTCTAATTTGAAGATAATGAGGACATCAGACAGCTTGTTAAACAGTAGCTGTTTTTAGCAAACATTTGTAAATAAATAAGTTCCTGTCAGCATCTGAAAAATGGCTTTATACCAATTACTCTCCATTTGTATTAACACAATTACTTAAGGTAACACTAAAACATAATTTTGTGTAAGGTTCAGTTCAGTTCAGTTCAGTTGCTCAGTCGTGTCCGACTCTGCAACCCCATGAATCGCAGCACGCCATTCAAGAGGCTTTTTAGTTCCTCTTCACTTTCTGCCATAAGGGTGGTGTCATCTGCATATCTGGGATTATGTTCCATGAAAACTTTTGTTGCTTTCTGATAGCTATGTTCCCACCTCTAACTCATGTACTGATGACGTGATTCAGTCAAGAGTTAACTGACATTCATTTATATCAGACACTGGGACAAATGCTGTGTGCTGGTGGCTTCTGAGAAGGACTAATCAGTAGCACCTCCTTCTTCCTACCAAATTCTTAATTGACTGAAATTAAAGAAGTGAAATGAAGTGAAAGTCGCTCAGTCACGTCCAACTCTTTGCGACACATGGGCTGTAGAGTCCATGGAATTCTCCAGGCCAGGATACTGGAGTGGGTAGCCTTTATCTTCCCAGCCCAGGGATCAAACCCAGGTCTCTCACATTGCAGATGGATGCTTTACAGGGCTCAGAACATCAGCGTTGTTGTTGATGAGCATAGATTACTGGCTTCTGCCTCAGCCCCTCCCCGACTGAATTGACCCTCTCAGCCTAGGAACTGCAGCTCCTCTCACCCCTCCACATAGGTGGCTACTCATCAGTTTTTGTGGTTTTAGGCTAAAATAATAATAATTAACAATTTCTGGGCAGTTACCTTTAACCCAACACACTGTTAAGCTTTACATGCACCATATATAATTCTCAGAGCCTGTGAGGTGCTTTTATAGAGAAAGAAATGAAGGCTGAGAGACAAGTAATTCGCCCAAACTTTGAAAATTAAAGATAAGGTTGGAATTTAAGTGTGATTTTACACTGTTCATACACTGAAACTCCAATACTTTGGCCACCTGATGTGAAGAGCTTACTCGTTTGAAAAGACCCTGATGCTGGGAAAGGCTGAAGGCAAGAGGAAAAGGGGACAACAGAGGACGAGATGGTTGGATGGCATCACCGACTCAAGGGACATGAGTTTGAGTAAACTCTGGGAATTGGTGATGGACAGGGAGGCCTGGTGTGCTATACAGTCCATGGGGGTCACAAAGAGTCGGACACGACCGAGCGACTGAACTGAATTGAACTGAACACTTGTGTTCTTAGCTCTCAGAGGTGACCTAAGTTCTATGATCTAAGCTCACAGACCACACTCATCTTTACTAGTGTCACTGTTTTCCCCTTCTACTCTTCCAGAGCTGTCCAACGTGTACTCGCTCCTCTGGTTCGCTTAGTGCAACCGTGAAGTTCCAGTTGCTAATTTTACAAAGACTCACATAACTTAGAGTGCCTCCCAGCACCCATATGACTATTCAGAGACCATGATGGTGGCATAATAAAAAATGTATTTGACAGAGGGAAAAATCACATCAACACAACCACGAAACAAATAGAACACATTGCAGATGGCACATTAAGCGTGCGTCCTATCAATGACCTCCAGTGGGAGGGCTTTAGGATGCAGAAGTGGAGAAGATGGGTATCAAGAAGCATTTCTTTCCTAGGTGAGAGAAATCCTGGTGCTAATTATTATTCCCTGAATACCTTGATTTTCTCTGAAAGTGTCTTTCTCATTTCCCTTAACTACCATTACCATTTCTTGATTTTCTTTCTCTTGTTCATGAGCCCCAAGACACAGGACCCAACTTTTGGTTGGCGCGCCCTCTAGTGGTAGTTTAATGAATTTCCTGTAATTTACCTTTCATATGACCAACCTAGATAGCATGTTCAAAAGCAGAGACATTACTTTGCCGACTAAGGTCCGCCTAGTCAAGGCTATGGTTTTTCCTGTGGTCATGTATGGATGTGAGAGTTGGACTGTGAAGAAAGCTCAGCGCCGAAGAAATGATGCTTTTGAACTGTGGTGTTGGAGAAGACTCTTGAGAGTCCCTTGGACTGCAAGGAGATCCAACCAGTCCATTCTGAAGGAGATCAGCCCTGGGATTTCTTTGGAAGGAATGATGCTAAAGCTGAAACTCCAGTACTTTGGCCACCTCATGCAAAGAGTTGACTCATTGGAAAAGACTCTGATGCTGGGAGGGATTGGGGGCAGGAGGAGAAGGGGACGACCGAGGATGAGATGGCTGGATGGCATCACGGACTTGCTGGACGTGAGTCTGAGTGAACTCTGGGAGATGGTGATGAACAGAGAGGCCTGGCGTGCTGCGATTCATGGGGTCGCAAAGAGTCGGACACGACTGAGCAACTGAACTGAACTGAACTGAACTGAATGAGATATGCTGGAGAAGGCAATGGCACTCCACCCCAGTACTCTTGCCTGGAAAATCCCATGGGTGGAGGAACCTTGAAGGCTGCAGTCCATGGGGTCGCTGAGGGTCGGACACGACTGAGCGACTTCACTTTCGCTTTTCACTTTCATGCATTGGGGAAGGAAATGGCAACCCACTCCATTGTTCTTGCCTGGAGAATCCCAGGGACAGTGGAGTGTGGTGGGCTGCCGTCTATGGGGTCACACAGAGTCGGACACGACTGAAGTGATGTGACATGACTTAATGAGATCTGCATGGTGAAAATCATAGAAGAATAATCACTCACATGCTTAATTTTCATATAGTTTTTATTCCTATAATTTTAATGACCAGAAAATAACTAAATTTTATCTAAAATTATTTGTCAGCTACTGCAATTTTGACAATTATTAAAGGAAATTTCCCATTGAATACATTAAAGCGTATGTTTAAAACATTCCTTTGTGAAGTTGCTCAGTCGTGTCCGACTCTGGGATCCCGTGGACTGTACCTTACCAGGCTCCTCCATCCATGGAATTATCCAGGCAAGAGTACTGGAGTGGGTTGCTGTTTCCTTCTCCAGGGGAATCTTCCTGACCCAGGGATGGAACCCAGGTCTCCCACATTGCAGGCAGACGCTTTACCTTTAGGTTAAATTTTAAGTAGCAAGAATTCTGAAGACAGAGTATCTCATTTGTTATGGTAGAGATTGTGTAACCCCCACCCCCCAAATTCATATGTTAAAGTCTCAAACCCCAGAACTTCCTAATGTAATAGTATTTGGATGCAGGATATTGAAAGAAGTGATTAAGTTAAAATGGAACTGTTAGGATGGGTCCTAATCCAATATTGCATGCTCAGTTGCTCAGTCATATTCAACTCTCTGAAACCCCATGGACTGTAGCCCATCAAGCTTCTCTGTCCATGGGCTTTCCCAGACAAGAATACTGGGGTGGGTTGCCATTTGTTTCTCCAGGGGATCTTCCCAACCCAGGGAATGGATCTGCATCTCTTGCATTGCCTGCACTGGCAGGCAGATTCTTTACCACTGAGCCCTCTGGAAAGCCCAATCCAATATTAGTGGTGTTCTTCTAAGAAAAGTAAGAGATAACCGGGATATGTTAACATAGAAGGACTGCCATGTGATGAAACAGCAGGAGGGTGGCCATAAGCAAGCCAAGGAGAGAAGTCTCAGAGAAAACCAAACCTGTCCATGGGAATTCCTAGGCAAGAACACTGGAGTGGGTAGCTGTTTCCTTCACCAGGGCATCTTCCCAACTTAGGGATAGAACCCAGGTCTCCTGCATTGCAGGCAGATTCTTTACTGTTTGAGCCACCAGGGAAGCCCATGCCTCACAACTAATCTACTAGCAAATCATTGTCACCTCATCTCCACAGTATATTCCAAGTCTTTCTTCCTTTGAATCATCCTTATCTCTTTCTTGCACGCCTGGAAAAGCCAAGCGCTCTTTCAGCTGTCACGGTGTGGTGTGTTCTGCACACAACAATCCCAGTGGTCTCTTCATATATGCATCAGGACAAAGATGACTCCCTGCTCAGAAGCCTCCAATGACCTCTCATTGCCTTAAAGATAAAATTCAGTTTCTTTACTGCATTTGCAATGTTTCACGTGATGTGACACCAGGTTACATCTCCAAATCCATCCTACGTGACTTCCTCCCCTGCCTATTATGTTCATCAGTGTCCTACCTGGTTCTGGAAGGCTTGTTCAAGAGTTGTGACATGTCAAAGGTAAATGTCTAAAAGAATGCATACGTGCTCAGCCTGGTCTATTTTTCAACTGTTGTCAACTCCAGTGGAGATTTCCAGAGAGCAAGGAAGATTTGTACAACCTTTCATAGATCTCCAAGATTTTCTATTTTATTACAATGAATACTAAGCAATATCTATAGTCAGATAACGTGTTGTTCTAGTCATTGTTCAGAGATGCACAATGAAGCTGAGGCAGGTTTTAATTTACCCAACGTGGCAATGATTACCAGCATCAAAACTGGAATTAAAGCCTATTAGGTCTGGTTCATTAACTTTTCTGCTCTTCTTTTATTTTTCTTGTCAAACTTTAAATTTTAGGTTTTATACATAAAAACATTTGTATTTTTAAAAACTGTATGCATTTGTCTTTCAATCTCTTGGATCTCTTGACTAAATGCACTTTTACCCTTTAACATTCCATTACTTTCTGGTAATAATTAGATTGGGGTTAGAATGACTCTATTCCTAAAATCTTTTATCAGAATAAAAAATGTCAAAGCATTAAATAAAGAATTTCTTTCAAGAGCTACGTGAACCAAGTGTATGATGACAGTGTTCCTTAATGCTCAGACATGCCTGGTCTGTGTGGGAAGAAAGTGGTCCACTCTGCACAGTGGGGCACATGTGTAAGGAATTCTGTACCAATGAATATTTACACAGAAGGCTTCAATAAAGGGGTGTGTAAAAATCAGAAAAAGCCAACCATCCTTCAGACAGTGAAAAATGAACTTTGCGATGGCTTCTTAGGAATGTGCTTGCACGGAAACTGATGTATTGTGATGGCTTCTTAGGAATGTACTCGCACGGAAACTGATGTGTGCAAACCTGCTGTGNGACGTGAGTCTGAGTGAACTCTGGGAGATGGTGATGAACAGAGAGGCCTGGCGTGCTGCGATTCATGGGGTCGCAAAGAGTCGGACACGACTGAGCAACTGAACTGAACTGAACTGAACTGAATGAGATATGCTGGAGAAGGCAATGGCACTCCACCCCAGTACTCTTGCCTGGAAAATCCCATGGGTGGAGGAACCTTGAAGGCTGCAGTCCATGGGGTCGCTGAGGGTCGGACACGACTGAGCGACTTCACTTTCGCTTTTCACTTTCATGCATTGGGGAAGGAAATGGCAACCCACTCCATTGTTCTTGCCTGGAGAATCCCAGGGACAGTGGAGTGTGGTGGGCTGCCGTCTATGGGGTCACACAGAGTCGGACACGACTGAAGTGATGTGACATGACTTAATGAGATCTGCATGGTGAAAATCATAGAAGAATAATCACTCACATGCTTAATTTTCATATAGTTTTTATTCCTATAATTTTAATGACCAGAAAATAACTAAATTTTATCTAAAATTATTTGTCAGCTACTGCAATTTTGACAATTATTAAAGGAAATTTCCCATTGAATACATTAAAGCGTATGTTTAAAACATTCCTTTGTGAAGTTGCTCAGTCGTGTCCGACTCTGGGATCCCGTGGACTGTAGCTTACCAGGCTCCTCCATCCATGGAATTATCCAGGCAAGAGTACTGGAGTGGGTTGCTGTTTCCTTCTCCAGGGGAATCTTCCTGACCCAGGGATGGAACCCAGGTCTCCCACATTGCAGGCAGACGCTTTACCTTTAGGTTAAATTTTAAGTAGCAAGAATTCTGAAGACAGAGTATCTCATTTGTTATGGTAGAGATTGTGTAACCCCCACCCCCCAAATTCATATGTTAAAGTCTCAAACCCCAGAACTTCCTAATGTAATAGTATTTGGATGCAGGATATTGAAAGAAGTGATTAAGTTAAAATGGAACTGTTAGGATGGGTCCTAATCCAATATTGCATGCTCAGTTGCTCAGTCATATTCAACTCTCTGAAACCCCATGGACTGTAGCCCATCAAGCTTCTCTGTCCATGGGCTTTCCCAGACAAGAATACTGGGGTGGGTTGCCATTTGTTTCTCCAGGGGATCTTCCCAACCCAGGGAATGGATCTGCATCTCTTGCATTGCCTGCACTGGCAGGCAGATTCTTTACCACTGAGCCCTCTGGAAAGCCCAATCCAATATTAGTGGTGTTCTTCTAAGAAAAGTAAGAGATAACCGGGATATGTTAACATAGAAGGACTGCCATGTGATGAAACAGCAGGAGGGTGGCCATAAGCAAGCCAAGGAGAGAAGTCTCAGAGAAAACCAAACCTGTCCATGGGAATTCCTAGGCAAGAACACTGGAGTGGGTAGCTGTTTCCTTCACCAGGGCATCTTCCCAACTTAGGGATAGAACCCAGGTCTCCTGCATTGCAGGCAGATTCTTTACTGTTTGAGCCATCAGGGAAGCCCATGCCTCACATCTAATCTACTAGCAAATCATTGTCACCTCATCTCCACAGTATATTCCAAGTCTTCCTTCCTTTGAATCATCCTTATCTCTTTCTTGCACGCCTGGAAAAGCCAAGCGCTCTTTCAGCTGTCACGGTGTGGTGTGTTCTGCACACAACAATCCCAGTGGTCTCTTCATATATGCATCAGGACAAAGATGACTCCCTGCTCAGAAGCCTCTCATTGCCTTAAAGATAAAATTCAGTTTCTTTACTGCATTTGCAGTGTTTCACGTGATGTGACACCAGGTTACATCTCCAAATCCATCCTACGTGACTTCCTCCCCTGCCTGTTATGTTCATCAGTGTCCTACCTGGTTCTGGAAGGCTTGTTCAAGAGTTGTGACATGTCAAAGGTAAATGTCTAAAAGAATGCATACGTGCTCAGCCTGGTCTATTTTTCAACTGTTGTCAACTCCAGTGGAGATTTCCAGAGAGCAAGGAAGATTTGTACAACCTTTCATAGATCTCCAAGATTTTCTATTTTATTACAATGAATACTAAGCAATATCTATAGTCAGATAACGTGTTGTTCTAGTCATTGTTCAGAGATGCACAATGAAGCTGAGGCAGGTTTTAATTTACCCAACGTGGCAATGATTACCAGCATCAAAACTGGAATTAAAGCCTATTAGGTCTGGTTCATTAACTTTTCTGCTCTTCTTTTATTTTTCTTGTCAAACTTTAAATTTTAGGTTTTATACATAAAAACATTTGTATTTTTAAAAACTGTATGCATTTGTCTTTCAATCTCTTGGATCTCTTGACTAAATGCACTTTTACCCTTTAACATTCCATTACTTTCTGGTAATAATTAGATTGGGGCTAGAATGACTCTATTCCTAAAATCTTTTATCAGAATAAAAAATGTCAAAGCATTAAATAAAGAATTTCTTTCAAGAGCTACGTGAACCAAGTTTATGATGGCAGTGTTCCTTAATGCTCAGACATGCCTGGTCTGTGTGGGAAGAAAGTGGTCCACTCTGCACAGTGGGGCACATGTGTAAGGAATTCTGTACCAATGAATATTTACACAGAAGGCTTCAATAAAGGGGTGTGTAAAAATCAGAAAAAGCCAACCATCCTTCAGACAGTGAAAAATGAACTTTGCGATGGCTTCTTAGGAATGTGCTTGCACGGAAACTGATGTATTGTGATGGCTTCTTAGGAATGTACTCGCACGGAAACTGATGTGTGCAAACCTGCTGTGTGTTCTCACATGCTTCTACACGCTTGGAAACATTGCTTCAAAGCTCAAAGCTTATGAAAGGCAGGCAGGGGAGGGGAGGTGGACCTGGAGGCACTCATTATCCAGGTGCTTGTCTTTTTTGACTTGTACCTGCCTGCTCTGGAAGGGGATCCTTTTAAAACATATATTTGTTTAAACATTTGTGTAATAAATAAATAAATCCTGTGTGTGTGCTCAGTCATGTCCAAAGCTTTGCCTCCCCATGGACTGTAACCTGCCAGGATTCTCTGTCCATGGGATTATCCCAGCTAGAATACTGGAGTGGGGTGCCATTTCCTCCTCCAGAGGATCTTCCTGATCCAGAGATTGAACCCACATCTTTTGCATTGGCAAGCTGGTTCTTTACCACAATACCACCTGGGAATGAATAAATACATATAAAACCCTGCCTGATCAAGGGCACATTAGCGGCCTTGCCACTGGCCACTTAGAAAAGCAAACTGCTTACTGCAGAGGTGGATAAAAGTGAGCTATAAATTTTCAGTGTGCAATTGTTTCTTTTTTCTTCACCATTGAAAACCCTGAAACAAATGAAAATATTTTGACATTGTGTATATCAACTTTATGGTGGATACAAGTCTTAATCTCCTGAGTCAGTGACATGGGGGAAAACGGGGCTTGTAAAAGATGTACTGGCAGGTCATAAACTAAACTGAGCTTCTGGGGAGTTCTGCGGTTAGGAGGAAAAGAGAGCCCTTCCACTCCCTCCTTGCTGCAGAGAAAGGCAGGGAGGTAAGCAGCCCCGAGGCACATGCAGAAGCACCAGGTTCGGAACGTGGGAGGCCACATTCCCGGGATGTTGGAGGGGTCCAGGCTGGTGGTTCGCTCCGCAGGGTCATGGTGGGAAAATGATGAGGGAGGCGGGCAAGAGGCTGTCACCAGCTTATAAATCATGGTTTAAGGGACTCAGATTTACTCCTCTCAGTACCTGCCTGTTCCCTCTTTACTGACAGAGGAGGAAGTCCAGATGGGATGCTCTGATTAGAAAGGATCTTGCAAACTACCCAAGAGGCTCCTACTAAGCTGGTGCAGGGAGAGGTCAGGAAGGGTGTCAGTCTCCCTTGACCTCATATTTTCTGATCTCCATTTTTCTTCCAGTTAGATTTCAAAATATGTCATTGCACTATATTTTGAAGACTGCAGGGAACAATGAAAAACACATGTGCCATACAGTTTGGGACTTAAGTTCTGACTCTATGACTTATTAACGCTTTCCTAACTCTCAAGTGAATGGGGCCAGGCCACTGTAACTTTCTGAATTTAAGCTTCTAGTCAGTAACATTTCTGTTTCAGAGGGTTTATCAGATATTCACAAACATTAATGGGGCTTCTCTGGTGGCTCGGTGGTAAAGAACCCAGCTGCCAGTGCAAGGATAGATCCCTGGGTTGGACAGGACTTAGTGACTCAACAGCAACAGCAAATATTAATTGAGTACCTACCATGTGTCAGACACTGTCCTGGGTACTGGGCACCACCATTCTCATAGCCTAAAGATTGGTGGGGGAGAAATGTTAGTCAAATAATTAATCAAACAATCTACGGCTGTGCAAGTTGTACACCACACAACTCCAGGGAGAGCCATTCATGCTGTAGTCCATATGAATGGGGTTGCACCTGGAAAGCATACTGAAAGAAAGGAAACTGTATCCATGAGATAATACCAGAAGGATAATTAATTAATTAATTTATTTTTCACTCTGTAGTCTCTTTATTTTTTTAATTTAAATTTATTTATTTTAATTGGAGGCTAATTACTTTACAAAATTGTATTGCTTTTGCCATACATCAACATGAATCCGCCACAGGTGTACACATGTTCCCCATCCTGAACTCCCCTCCCACCTCCTTCCCCATACCATCCCTCTGGGTCATCCCAGTGCACCAGCCCCAAGCATCCTGTATCCTGCATCGAACATGCACTGGTGATTTGTTTCATATATGATATTATACATGTTTCAATGCCATTCTCCCAAATCATCCCACCCTCTCCCTCTCCCACAGAGTCCAAAAGACTGTTCTATACATCTGTGTCTCTTTTGCTGTCTCGCATACAGGGTTATTGTTACCATCTTTCTAATTTCCATATGTATGCATTCAGTTCAGTTCAGTTCAGTTCAGTCACTCAGTCGTGTCCGACTCTTTGTGATCCCATGAATCGCAGCACGCCAGGCCTCCCTGTTCATCACCATCTCCCGGAGTTCACTCAGACTCACGTGCATCGAGTCCGTGATGCCATCCAGCCATCTCATCCTCGGTCGTCCCCTTCTCCTCCTGCCCCTAATCCCTCCCAGCATCAGAGTCTTTTCCAATGAGTCAACTCTTCGCATGAGGTAGTATACTGTATTGGTGTTTTTCTTTCTGGCTTACTTCACTCTGTATAATAGGCTCCAGTTTCATCCACCTCATTAGAACTGATTCAAATGTATTCTTTTTAATGGCTGAGTAATACTCCAGTGTGTATATGTACCACAGCTTTCTTATCCATTCATCNTGGTGGGGGAGAAATGTTAGTCAAATAATGAATCAAACAATCTACGGCTGTGCAAGTTGTACACCACACAACTCCAGGGAGAGCCATTCATGCTGTAGTCCATATGAATGGGGTTGCACCTGGAAAGCATACTGAAAGAAAGGAAACTGTATCCATGAGATAATACCAGAAGGATAATTAATTAATTAATTTATTTTTCACTCTGTAGTCTCTTTATTTTTTTAATTTAAATTTATTTATTTTAATTGGAGGCTAATTACTTTACAAAATTGTATTGCTTTTGCCATACATCAACATGAATCTGCCACAGGTGTACACATGTTCCCCATCCTGAACTCCCCTCCCACCTCCTTCCCCATACCATCCCTCTGGGTCATCCCAGTGCACCAGCCCCAAGCATCCTGTATCCTGCATCGAACATGCACTGGTGATTTGTTTCATATATGATATTATACATGTTTCAATGCCATTCTCCCAAATCATCCCACCCTCTCCCTCTCCCACAGAGTCCAAAAGACTGTTCTATACATCTGTGTCTCTTTTGCTGTCTCGCATACAGGGTTATTGTTACCATCTTTCTAATTTCCATATGTATGCATTCAGTTCAGTTCAGTTCAGTTCAGTCACTCAGTCGTGTCCGACTCTTTGTGATCCCATGAATCGCAGCACGCCAGGCCTCCCTGTTCATCACCATCTCCCGGAGTTCACTCAGACTCACGTGCATCGAGTCCGTGATGCCATCCAGCCATCTCATCCTCGGTCGTCCCCTTCTCCTCCTGCCCCTAATCCCTCCCAGCATCAGAGTCTTTTCCAATGAGTCAACTCTTCGCATGAGGTAGTATACTGTATTGGTGTTTTTCTTTCTGGCTTACTTCACTCTGTATAATAGGCTCCAGTTTCATCCACCTCATTAGAACCTATTCACATGTATTCTTTTTAACTGAGCCATGGTTGAGTTAAAATTCAAACCTAAGGGTCCTTGCTTGAAATGGAGGCTAAAGATAAGGAATGAAACACAACAAGGTGTGGTGCTATTATTACTGTTTCTAATGACATTTCCAGGCCTGGATTATCCTTGCTGGTGCTCTCAATTCAGGCTTTGGGGAGCAGGTTCATGGAATGGACACTACAATTCACAGTCCCCTGGTGCTCTCTGCTGAGCTCCACTGTGAGTCTCAGCGTGTGGAAAGGGGCCAGGGCAGGAGGGCGAGAGGGGACGAGGGTAGGGCGAACCTCAGTCATAGTGGGGATCACAGTGGGAACTGAGTGTCAAGGACAAGAGTCTTGGAGCTGAAGTTTGCTGATGAAAAATTACCTTCCCAAGGGTGGAGAAAAGTCCTTTAACCCTGAGCCCTAGGCTCAGGAGGGAAGGACGACATCCTTCACGGCTTCCTCTGTGGGTTATGGGCCAGCTGAGCTTCTCACTCCTCCTTAAGTAGGTCATCACTCTCCTGGGTCAGCTCTTTGTTCACAGTGTGACTTCAGTTTCAGTCCTGGGTACACACCTTTTGTTGGCCAGACTCCCTCTCTACTCTTCTTAATCCTTCATGGTCTACATGAAGGCGTTCCCTTGCCCCTTAGCTTCCCAATGGGTTTGGTTGATAAGGACACCCCGCCCTGTTAGAAGATTAGAGGGAGGAGAGTTAAGCCAAACGATGCATTTCTGTCTCTTGTCCTGCAACGTCAGTTCAGGCTGGCTGTGTTCCTTAACTAGTGGTCACTGTTCCTTTCCAGATGTCCAAGTTGGACATGACTGAGCGACTTTCACGTCACTTAACTTCACTTAACAATGTACGGTGTCTCTTTCTGGGTTTTGGTAATTGCACATTCTTTCCAGGTCGGGGTTAGAAAGAATGCAGCCTTTACCTGTCCTGGGCTACTGTACTCTTCCCAGGGTTACTGTGGCTTCTCTCACTCATGCCTTCAAAATAGCCCCTTTGGGGGGAAAAAAAAAACTCTCTGGAAACGATCCCATTTTGAGAGTGTCATCTGCTTTCTGTTGGGATTCTGATTGATAAACATGCCTTTCCACTTCCTCCCTTACTGATGAACTACATCAAGTATTTCAAGTTCTAACTCTAACTGATCCTTTCTAGACCACTTCCTACCACTGCAACTCAACATCACACACAGAATTATTCACCCAACATTCTGATAACCCACAACACCTATGCTCTCCTCTGTTTGGTTCTTCTTAGGTTCTACAAGGGTTATTTGTTGCATGTCTGGGTTATCCCTTCCTATCCACCCCAGACTGTGAGTTCTTCAGGGTAGGATTGTTTCTTACTCAACCTGTTCCTTTTGTGAGTGCACTAAAGCCAACCATGGGCAGCTGGCAAGGGCCAGTGCAACATTTATAGAGTGTGTCATCTTCTTCTTAGAATTGCTGCTGCTGACATTCATTTTCTATAAGGCTCTGTGTGTGGGTTTTTCTAACTTGGTTGAGACTCTTGACGTGTTGATATCTACATAATCAGGGATCCAAAGGAGGTGAGTTGGTTTCCTGGGACTTGAGCAAAAACTTCTGTCCCAATTTGAATTGTGATTAGGGAACCTAATCAAATCATGCCATGCCAGCTACTGTGCATTAAGAATCTACGGTGTGTTAGCAATTCATTCATCCTGGTAGGATGCCATGACCTTCAGATCAGAGTTTTAGACAGTTTACAAAGAGCTTTGGAGAAAATGTGAGCTGAGGAAAAACAGAGATTCCTCTTACTCTGAAGCTTACATTCAGTATATGCTGTTCCCTCACAGGCTTGGGCAATAATACCAGTATTCTGGCCTGGAGAATTCCATGGCCTGTATAGTCCATGGGGTCGCAAAGAGTTAGACATGACGGAGCGACTTTCACTTCACTTCACAAGAAGTCACATAATCTCCCTGTCTTCTTCCTTCACTTTCTTTCTTTATCTTCCCTGGCTGCAGATGTCTGTAGCCCCCAAATGCCAAAGTTTTGTAGTAAATAGAAGTCTTCTTCCTCAGAATCTTCTCATGATAAGCAGAAATGTGAGAAATCAAATGTGACTCATATTAAGTTTCTGTGCATGCTCAGTCATGTCTGACTCTGTGACCCCATGAACTGTAGCCCACCAGGCTCCTCTGTCCATGGGATTTTTCAGGCAACACTACTGGAATGAGTTGCTGTTTCCTCCTCCAGAACCTGCATCACTATTAATTTTCTCAACAGTGATTTACCTTAGTTATGATGGGAATCCAGGACTTGTGTGATTCTCCATAGTATTAAAGACACCTGAGGAATCAGGGTAGCAGTTCCAGGTCCAGCTCTTCTTGATCACTGTCCCCTTCTGACTTTCAAATCTTTTTGACCGACCAGTTGGAATCTTCCTGGTGACAGTACATGTCCCAAGGGACCCTGGTGCTGCTTGGGTCACTATCCACAAACTCAGAGTAATTGGTCTGATGACAGGGCTGTGAGCGAGCCTCAGGGCAGAAGCATAAGGCTCTGCTGACTTTACCTACAGAAGTGCAGTGAATGTCTTCATTTATTTTCTCTGGGTGTTTCTTTGTAAATTCCACTCATCTTTCTTTGGAGTTTTTGATTAAAATGCTGTCAGCCGAGCAGTTTGATGTCTGAGTGAAGATGCTGTTTGTGAGGCATTTTTCTTCTCGGAGCAGTTGGGGTAGAAAATTCTTTTATGCTTGAGAACGTTTCTATTGTTGTTTTCACTGTGAATGTAAAGTGGGAGCTGACAGAATGTGTTAACCTTTCTGTTTTGTGCTATTTCATCTGCATCACTCCTGGTCCCTGCATACAGCTTTGGACTTTTCAAGCTCAACGAAGCAGCTACAGCCGAGAGCGCTCCAGGCACATGTTAGCAGGGAGCCTAGGTGAGGGATGCCCTGCTCTCATTGCCCAAGGATGCCTGCTCTGCACGTGGTGACTCTAAGGATTGAAACAACATGGCACAAAGCACTTTCAATGAGGCTACTTGGATGAGGGACAGACGACTCATATCCTCAAGTCCCTTTTATTAGCACTTGTCTCCATAGCAGTCTCACTCTAAGATAAGCTAAAAACTTGAATATTCTTAGTGGATTTGAAAATCATTTGTCGTGAGCTTACTGTATGTCTGGCACCATGTTAAGCACTACAGAATTCATAATTATGGGCCTCAAGAAGCTCAAGTCTGATGGGGAGAGACACGCACATGCTGAGTAGCACAGGGTGAGACAGGAGCAAAGATGCAGAGTCTTCTGTGTCTGGGTTTAAATGATGCTCCAGTCTAAATTCTACCCCCTGAGCAAAGGGCCACTGAGGTGGTGGTGTAGTCACTGTGTCGTGTCCGACTCTTTTGTGACCCACGGACTGTCGCCTGCCAGGCTCCCCTGTCTGTGGGATTCTCCAGGCAAGAAGACTGGAGTGGGTTGCCGTTTCCTCATCCAGGGGATCATCCTGACCCCAGGACTGAACCCCAGTCCCCTGTATTGCAGGTGGATTCTTTACCAACTGAGCTGCCAAACTCGGGAGAACAAGATCGGGGTGGGTGGTGAAATGTCTTGTCCTGTTCTCTTGCTCAGGGTCTCAACTGATTAGCTTAGTAAAACGACATTCACCTTTTAGTTCAATGCTATTGCCCTCTGAGACGGACGAAATGAAGAGCCTCCTGAAGCTTCTCAAGTGCGGTGAGGTGTGAGGTCTGCTTGAAGACAAATATCTTAAGCCGTGGCTGTCTGCATCTGAGTTTCAAGGAAGAGACAGTGGGGTGCGCAGAATTCTGGAGTTCAAGGACTGCGTTTGTATCCAAGGAACCCAGTGTGCTGCCTAGCACAGAGTAGAAACCAGTAGCTTAATGAATTACTTAATGGCTTAATGAGTTAGGAGTTGGGTGATCTGTGTTCTATCTGGGTGGCTTTTGAGCTCTCGCTTTTTCCTCATTTTGGTTTCCTCACCTATGAAATGTAGGTTCGTGTTTGAAGGCTCCTGCTTTGATACTTTCTCAGTTAATAAAATTACAAAAATCCACCGTCTCAGAAAGGAAAGGGACCAGGGTGAGTGACTATGCCCAGGAGGGACAAGAAAGTCTCTGAAGTGTATGTGACATCAGTTCATGCAGCAAATTGAAATCAAATAAGGTCCAAAGCCAGTGCATTTCAAGTGGAGAGTCTGAGGTTTTCGAACAGTTCAGAGATTAAATATTCAAGGTTAAAGCTACATTTCCATTAAGGGAATCTATAACTCTGTTCCACTCAAGAGAACTTTTTTTTTTTTCCCCCAGTGCTTTTTGTCTACAGAGTTCTTTGGAACACTAAAACTTCAGGAAGAGAAAAGATGAAAGAAACTGAGGCCAGAAGTCTTGATATCATTTATGAAATTAATTGTTTCAGTTGATTTAAAGAGGTCAAGGCTGCCTAGAGGGATGGGATGTGAGGTGGGAGGGAGACTCAAGAGAGAGGAGCGATATGTATGCTTATAGCTGATACTTGGGCTTCCCTGATGTCTCAGCGGTAAATAATCCACTTACAATACAGGGGACTCACGTTTGATCCCTGGGTCAGGAAGATAGATCCCCTGGAGAAGGAAATGGCAATCCACTCCATTATTCTTGACTGGGAAATCCCATGGACAGAGAAATATGACGGGTTATAGTCCATGGGATCTCAAGAGTCAGACATGACTTAGCAACTAAACACCATAGTTGATTGACATTGTTGTACAGCAGAAACTAAAACAACATTATAAAGCAAATATACTTCAATTAAAAATAAAATAAAAATAAAAAATAATACACAATAAAATCCTAATTCATTTTTCATGTTAACCTAAATCCCAATTCATGTATCTTTATATCAATAATAAATATAAAGTATACCAAAAAAGGGGTCAAGGATGGAAATATTATGTTGCATGCCTATTTCACCTAGTATGTGACAGAAGAAAGAATTCATGGCAATACATGAGTTACCCGGGAAAAGGTGGGACTTTTCCCACTCAGTCACTCAGTTCCTAACCATGTTTCTGGTTCACTGTGAAGGACCACTGAGTTGAGATAACAGGCACTGGAATCTCTAAATGCAGGTGTTATTTCCTAATGTTTCTCCTTTAAATTCTCACCTAAACTTCAGCCCAGAATTTTCACTTGAATCTTTGTTGATATTTGAGGAGCTTCAGAAGAGAAAGAGAGCCGTATCTCGGAGGCTGTCTTCTTTTGTCTAGATTTAGGCATGTAGGGACATACATTGGAGTTTTACTTCAAATTAGGTGATTGTAGTGAGGAAAAGAGAGGTAAGATGCTGGATAAAGTAAAAAAAAGTCACTAATTAGGACTTTGCAGAGGTTGTACTGGATGGTTATAGATACAGGCAATGTAGGGTTATAGATATAGGCAATGTAGTCATAAAGTTGTGTCTTTTAGGAAGAGAAAACATCATCTTTGGATAGAAAGAGTTGGTAGGTAAGTCAGGGAATGGTTTTGGGAGGAATTTGAGTTCAGGACTGAATTTTAATCATGAAGGAATGTGAAGGTCAAGGCAGAGTCTAGCCTTTGCTTGCATTGATTTGGAGCAAAGTAAAGAAGATGGTTGAAAAAGCTGAACGAATGAGCCATCTTTTGCACTTCAGAGCAAATACCACTGCACTTTCTTGACTCTGTATCGCTTCCCTGCTTGCCTCCAGTATTGATCCCAGAATCCAGGTCAGGCTGAAGTGGAACCCAACTAGTCTCAACTTCTAAGGATTTGAGGTCAAGGATTTTAGTAGGTCATTGCAATACCACTCTACTTAGGAAAGTCCTATTTCCAAATGCTTCTTGTTCTAGAGGTTTTCAGAAATTTGAGTGTTTGAAATTCTTTAGAAAGGTGTGAGAGAAGTCAGTGGTAAGTCCACTGAGAGTGCTGCTTCTGAAAGAGTTAGCTGTGTATGGGCTCAGTGGTGTCCAACTCTCTGCAACCCTGTGGACTGTAGCTCTCCAGGTTTCTCTGTCCATGGAATTTTCCGGGCAAGAATACTGAAGTGGGTTTGCATTTCCTACTCCAGGGAATCTTCCCAAGCCAGGGATCAAACCCGAGTCTCTTGTGTCTCCTGCATTGACAAGTGGGTTCTTTACCACTATACCACCTGGGAAGCCTGAAAGAGTTAGCTACTTAGTATTAATGACAGCAGTGGATATGACACCTGTCATGTTCACCAGTGTGAAACTGTCATCTGATCAGAATGTTCTCTTTCCCTCCAGTTATCTTAAAGTGTCATAACTTTCAGGCTGTGGTCCACTCTTTGCTGGAAGATGGGGGGAAATGTGTGGAAATCTCCAGCTTATCTCTCAGGGTCTGCAACAGTTAAATCCATTCCAATTTCAAGCGAAATAATTCCTTATGGTGGGAGGAAGGTTTTAGTTTTCAGATCAGGTAGTCATTAGCTAAGCTATTGTCCATCTGCTAACTTCAAACTTACTGACTTCTTTTGGGAAATGAAAATAAAACCCAGAAATTTAAAAAAGAGACCTGAATGAGTTTCATGTGCTGCCAACCATAAAAGATACAATTTGAATTTATGAATAACGAATAAAAGGGCTTTCAATTGGACTCAATTTTCTTGGCTGCTACCAAACTTCCCTATGAAAAAAATATCCATTAACTGATATGCTGGTCATCTCTCAGGACACATTAAGAAATATGACTGGGATACTAGATGAGGTCAGAAATCATTTTTAGTGTGAAATGAGTCTTAAAATTCATTACTTCTTGAGTTTCTTACTCTTATAAAAGTTTCCAAGCTTAGAGAAATACTGAAATTCTTCCCAAAGGAGAGCATGAACTGAATCAGATGAGCTAAATTAACAGAGAAACCTGAAAGCTCCCTAAAGTAATTGCCCACATGGGGATTTTACACAGAATAATAAGGGACATGCGGTGAACTAGAGAGTGAGAGACCAAGCCTGGTTCTGGTGATGATCTTTGTAGCTATTACACCTTACACAAATCTTCAAGTCTTCTCATTAGCAATATGATGAAACCTACTTATAAACTGATTTGAAAATCCGTACCACAGTTTCCAGCCTATATACTCAGATTTATAAATATGTGTCTTTATACTTGAAAACTTGAGCAACATTTAGAAACATGTTTTAAACTTGATTATGCTTAATTGTGCTCCTTTTATTTGAGAGAGGGACTGTTCTAAAGAAAAGAATGCTTTTCATCTTGAACTTTTCTCTGGTGCTATTTTTCCCAGGAGTACAACCCACCTTACTGACAATACTTCATTATTCATCACACAAAAAAAGGTGTCTCCTGTAACAGTCTTTCTCTCAGAAGTGTCCTAGAAGAAATGAGATTGGGACTATTTGTGAAGAATTGAAGAATTCAAAGAATTTTCAAGATCAGAATGAAATCAAGGTCTTTCAGTTTACAGACAAGAAGAAAACACACTCACCAAAGTCTCTCGAGAAACAGAATCTACTGTTCACCTTCCTCTATGAGACATGTATTTGATGAACCAAGATATCCCATGCATGCATTTTAAGGACTCTCTTGAAACTGAACCCAGGCACATTTCAAATGTTGGTTTCTGATGTATGCATATTATTAGAGTCTGAAAATGATAGGCAAGCAGTGTTCTTATTTGCTAAATGAAATGCTCTTAAATCAGTGTAGTAAAAGGTGTCACATAAATTTATATGGGAGAGAGTTAATATGGGAATTGCCATCATTTAGGCATGAACAATATTTTTATCATTCCCATAATTCTCAGAGATATAAAATTATATGATCTTCAAGACTGACTAACATTTGCAAATGACCTGTGATATAGTCTAACTTTCCTCTAAAGATTACCCTTAAAAGAGGCCATTCCACTTCAGCATGAACAAACACAGTGATTGTATATCCATCTTATTACTTTGCAGCTTCTGGGTTAGAAATATCTTATATTGAGCTAAATTGGATTCAATATAATTTCCATCCACTGGTCTCAAATTCCACCTCACCAAGATCCATATTTTTTCCCTCATGCAAATTAGGACCTCTCAAGAATTTGAAGTTAGCAACTTTTTCCTTTCTTTGTAAGTCTTTGGAGAAATCTGAAAAGAAACTATATGTTGCATCCTCCAGTGATTCAGATATGCTTGCAGATGTCTAAAAGCCTGATTCATCTTGTGGATAGTTCTACCTTACTCTTTGTCCTGAATAGGATAGGCTCTTAGAACTGGACAAATGGATATTTCTCGGTCAACAGAGATATTGATGTGACTCATCCATAAATATAAAAGTAGACTTGATCTTTTCTCCTGGTTATTCATTTTCTAATGGTGATATATAAGTTAAATAAGCAGGGAGACAATATACAGCCTTGACGTACTCCTTTTCCTACTGGGAACCAGCCTGTTGTTCCATGTCCAGTTCTAACTGTTGCTTCCTGACCTGCATACAGATTTCTCAAGAGGCAGGTTAGGTGGTCTGGTATTCCCATCTCTTTCAGAATTTTCCACAGTTTATTGTGATCCACACAGTCAAAGNTAAGGTCCGCCTAGTCAAGGCTATGGTTTTTCCTGTGGTCATGTATGGATGCGAAAGTTGGACTGTGAAGAAAGCTGAGCGCCGAAGAATCGATGCTTTTGAACTGTGGTGTTGGAGAAGACTCCTGAGAGTCCCTTGGACTGCAAGGAGATCCAACCAGTCCATTCTGAAGGAGATCAACCCTGGGATTTCTTTGGAAGGACTGATGCTAAAGCTGAAACTCCAGTACTTTGGCCACCTCATGAGAAGAGTTGACTCATTGGAAAAGACTCTGATGCTGGGAGGGATTGGGGGCAGGAGGAGAAGGGGACGACTGAGGATGAGGTGGCTGGATGGCATCACGGACTCGGTGGACGTGAGTCTGAGTGAACTCCGGGAGATGGTGATGGACAGGGAGGCTTGGCGTGCTGCAATTCATGGTGTCAGAAAGAGTCAGACACGACTGAGCGACTGAACTGAACTGAATGGTGATATATATCCTTTCAGCCTTCTGGTATCTCCCCATTACCTCTTATTAGAATGACCATGAATGGCGCAACCCCAGTAACTGACTTCTGATTTTCTCTGACACCTGAAGGCCAGCAACATTGAGCTTTACCTTACTTTCTTAGTTGATTGAAATTGAAAGTGTCAGCAGAGCAGCTGACGATCCCATTGATCAGCTTGGACTGATCAATTCAAAAGTAGCCAGGGTCTGATTTTCCTGTTAGCTTTCTAGTTTCTGAGCAAAAAATAAAACTGTTGTTAATAAAGACACTGATTGGAGAAGCTGAGATCAGAAACTTAATGTTCATGTGTTGTTCAACAGCACACCACCAGTCTCAGTGTGGCCTTGCTCACTTTTAAGGGTTGGATATATGCGCTGTGATAGCTGTGCAGAGGGGCCAATGTTTCCACAATGCATTTCTTTGTTCGATATAAATATTTACAGTACTCTTACTGTTAGATTTCCACTTGGATAAACCTCTTGCTATTTAAGTGATGAGTAGTTGGGATACTTTTTTTCACATTCAGATATTTTTGTAAAAAGAAAAAAAGTTAGCCCATGATCTGGAAGGGGCATAAAAGCAGAATTCTAAATTCAGAACATAACCCCCCTTTCATTCATTTTCTGGAAGCAAATTATCTCAGATTTTGTCACCAAAGTTTATACTTTGTCTGCATTGTGTAAGGCATTTTTATGATGAATAGAACCCTAGTTCTTCTGCTAGGGTATGACACTCCAGTCCCTCCTGAATGTCCTGAGTGATCAGTGAGGACTTTCCTTCCTGGCTGGTCAGAGATTGACTGGATTCTCACCTTGGGCATCAGTCATTCGGAAATCACTCAGCTTATAGCCCCTCTGTCACGCTTTCTCGACTGCATGCGTTTGTAGTCCTCCATGCTCAATGCATCCAACTCTTTTCAACCCTCTGGACCACAGCCTGCCAGGTGCCTCTGTCCATGGGATTCTCCAGGCAAGAATGCTGAAGTGGGTTACCATGCCCTCCTCCAGGGGCTCTTCCTGACCCCGGGAGCAAACCTGCATCTCTTAGGTCTCCTGCTTTGGCAGGAGGCAGTTGACCACTAGCACCACCTGGGAAGCCCCAGTTGTAGTCCTACATAAGCACAGCTCAGTATTCTACAAAGATTCAAGGAGACTCCAGTTAGATTTCTGGAATTATTTTTCATAACACACTCCTCTCTAAACTCTTTCCTGCACCTTCTAGCTGCTTCATCTTTCCTAGACCCTAATCTAAATTCTGTCTCTTCAACTCAGAAAGATAGCCATGCTCTGCTTGGAGTCCCCTTCTCTGCACTGTGGTCCAGAATATGCTTTCAGACAGAAATCTGGGGTGACTAAAGGGTTCACCTTGCTATTTTCACTTTGTGGGTCACAAAAAGGTCTGTATTCAAAGTTATATTATGACTCTACTAGGATCTGGAAAGACATTCCTGCCAAACACAACTGAAAAAAGTGGAAAAAATATTAAAAAAAATTGTTTACTGACTTTGGAAAATGGATAACAGAGGACTATGGTCCCAGAGAAATGAGAAACGATACTGTTGCCACTAAATCATAATATTTTTCCAGCATTCTCTCATCATCTTTCTGCATATTCATCAAATCTGTAAGGAGTGTGAAAAAAAAAAAACAAAACAGTACCAAGATTTCTACTCTTAACTTTCTATCCTGTGCAAGTGCTTGTGTGCATGTTTTTTGGGTCAATATTTTATATTGAAAAATTTCAAAGATTAATGGTTAAATTCAAGTTTGGAAACCTGAAGACTGAATATTCATACTGTTCTTAAAGTATAGTGTGGAAGAAACAGAGTTGGGAAGATCACTGAAGTCAAAATGAGAGATTCTCTGGGCTAGATGTGAGATTTCACACTCTTTTCAGAGTGCCTTTGGTGAATGCATCCATTATTTTTCTTCTGTCTTTGAATCTGTCAGAGCATGTAAATAAATATTCTTATTATTTTTTAATCCTGAAGGATAGTAGTTTTAAAAATAATCATGCCACTGAAAGTTTAAAATTGAATAATTGCTTATAAAAAAAGTTAATAAGTAAACACTGTTTTTTGAGGGTGCCATTTGCTTGTTTGTTTCAGGCTCCTGACATTTAACTTTTTCTGACTCTACATGCATGGTAAACATTAGAAATGGGAAGGACAATACATCATAAACTTCAGGAAGTTAGGTCTCTGTGAACATACCAGACCTTCTTTGTTACTTTATTTCACTGTAGATTTTGGAGGAAATCATGGTGTGAAATGACCATTTGAATTTTTTCACTTCCCTTTATCAGCATGTGGTTAACATAATCAAATTACGCATCGATTTTCATCTTTATGGATTTCTAAAAATTGTTTAAACTCAAAGAAAACAAGTTCATGTGGGATGTATAATTGGGTAACAGTTATGGAAATATATTTCAAATCCCCTGTTTACAGTCCTATCCCCTCTCCAAACAAAGCATAATGCAATGTTTTCTCTTCCTGGAATGTCCTCTACTTTGTCCATCAGGAAAATGTCACACATGTTTAAATCTCATTTTAAATTCTTCTTTATCAAATCTTCTCTTCCTTTATCAAGACAATATATCTGCCACATTTCCCAGGCTTCCTATGAATTCAGTACAACAGCAGTTTTACTGTATGTGGTTATATAATCAGTTGAATTATTGAGACTAAATGTAGAGTATTTATTTGCACAGTCACAATAAGTCTTCCCATGTTACAGAAATCATGGAGAATGTGATGCTTTGTTCATTTAAGATGTTCTTTGGTTTGAGTTGCAGTATCTTAAATGTTGAAGGGGGTCATTGAGAGAATGTAACCACCAGTTGGGGCTTACCTGGTGGCTCAGATGGTAAAGAATCTGCCTGCAGTGTAGGAGACCTGGGTTCAATCTCTGGGTCAGGAAGATCCCCTGGAGAAGGGCATGGCTACTTACTCCAGTATTCTTACCTGGAGAATCCCAGGGACAGAGGAACCTGGTGGGCTACAGTCCATGGGGTCGCAAAGAGTCAGACACTACTGAGTCACTAACACTTTCACTTTCAACACCAGTTGACCCAAGAGCCGGACCTTGGCAGTCAGAGGCTACTCACCCTCTCCCCTGTCCTTACAACGTGCTCTCTGTCCACTGTTCCCTCAGTGGGAGACATTTTCAAAGATACTCAGGACTCCTGATTGAACTCTACTGCTGGGGTCCAGCCCCGGTGGAACCAGGGTGACTCGAAGCATGGACGGCATTGGCGAGGAAAGACTTATTTATTTATTAATACAAGATTAGATTAAGAAGAAATAGTGTAGTGGGAAAATTAAGTGGAGAAAAAAGGCTGAATAACTTGGCTTACGGGGAAGACCAATAAAATCTCAGGACAAGAGATTTGCACCATCTATGTTGGGCCACCGGCGTCCGTTTGAATATCGGAGAATGCCCTGCCTTGGGCTCTCTCTTACGGATCTTAGAAGCCAGGACAAGTAAGTAGACATGGTGAGCCGCCCACTCCAGATGGGAATTCAGCCTGAAATTAGAGTAAAGAGAAGAAAGAGAGAGAGACACAGGGGAAACCAGTTTAGCGACTGGCTCCGGCCTCTATTGTTCAGAAGGCCTTTTATACTTTTGATTGTACATAGAGATCAATGGGTAATACAAAATTATGCCGTGTTAGCAGCCCAGACTCTTATCAAAGCCAGGTTTTTCTCTCTACATACTTAATTGTATACACAAGTCTTAGGTGATTTACATCATCTTCTGGCCAAAAGGGCCAATTAACATTTTACAGCCTTTTTCCGATAAGGGTTTGTCAACCAGAAGACTTATTTGTGTTGATCTTCCAAAACCCTGGTGCCACTCTCAGGAAGCACTAAAGTTACATTCTTATATAGCAAAGATACAGCAACTTATAACAAGTAAAAGGAGTACAGTGATTTATAACAAAAGAAAAGTAATTAACTCAAAAGTCTAGTGTTGCTAACATCAAAACTACTATATATCTTTTCCATGTCCCGATTACATTGATTAACATCCTTCCAGGTGGCTAAAAGATAAAGAATATGGAGGCCTGGAAGCAATCATTGAGTCAACAGTGAAAACCCGTCACCAATATGATTTTTAACTCTTTAGAAACGGCTCTGTATCCTTAAGATGCTTTTAAGCTTTGTGCCTCTCACGGTTGGGCCTGTAAGCAATTCACAAACAGTAAGAGGCCCGGGGAACCTGTTAGGCAAGCTAGAGAGCTATCAGAGGGGGTTTGAGCTGAAACATCCCTTTCAAATGCAGAAGACCAAAGCCCTGATTTGACTTTTTCCAGAGTGTGTCAGGAGAGTGGAAAAGTACAATACAATAAGGCAGGCAGATTCTTATTTTTTAGGGGGTACATGCTCAGGAAATACCAGGGGGAAAACCTGAGATCTGACTCGACCTTGCACATCAAATCTATGCCGCATGACCTTGTCACAGGTGGGATTCCTCACGCTGGCTCCCGGCACTCTACAGCTCTTTATTCTTCATGATGATGCTCTTCTTGACCCCTTACTGTGGCCAGAGTCAAAATGTGGGCTGCCATCCACTCCTACCTTTATCTGGTTGAGATGTAGGGAGAAACAGGAGTCTGCTTAGTTCATGCATGTAACAGAGCTGAGCTCTTAGGATGGTCAAACAAGAAGGGATCTAAGAGATTTACTGCCCCACTCGATTAAAGATGGAGGCCAAGAAATGGAACCAATTTTCTAGAAATCAGCAGCTTTACTTTTACCTTGGTGATTTTTTTTTAAAAACCTTTCTGAATTGCAGCAAAGTCCAAGTATTTATGGATTTGTCTGTTCTGCCTTGCTGGTCTCATATGCAAAAAGCAATATTTGGCACAGAAGGAAAGAAAAGCCCGGTCCTGGCTGTCTGCTGCAGCTGGCACAGTTAGAATGTTAATTGACACTTAATGGTGGTTTTATGACTCCAGGTCTGCAGCAGGCTGGCTTCTCCTGCCTGTTGTTAATGAAATGTACTATGCTGATTCATCGTGGGTAGAATAGGTCGACAAACACTGTAGTACTTTGAAGGGAATGAAGCAGTACTTCATGGTCAAAGGCTTTGTATGAAATGTCATTGGTCTTATTAGTATCTATACCTTGGTTTTTAAAATTCTCAGCATTCCACGGCTTCATAATCAGAATGATACGTTGAAGTATCATTTTTGTGCACCAGTGAGAAAATTGGCTTTTTTTCTTTTTTTTTTTTNTTTGAGCTGAAACATCCCTTTCAAATGCAGAAGACCAAAGCCCTGATTTGACTTTTTCCAGAGTGTGTCAGGAGAGTGGAAAAGTACAATACAATAAGGCAGGCAGATTCTTATTTTTTAGGGGGTACATGCTCAGGAAATACCAGGGGGAAAACCTGAGATCTGACTCGACCTTGCACATCAAATCTATGCCGCATGACCTTGTCACAGGTGGGATTCCTCACGCTGGCTCCCGGCACTCTACAGCTCTTTATTCTTCATGATGATGCTCTTCTTGACCCCTTACTGTGGCCAGAGTCAAAATGTGGGCTGCCATCCACTCCTACCTTTATCTGGTTGAGATGTAGGGAGAAACAGGAGTCTGCTTAGTTCATGCATGTAACAGAGCTGAGCTCTTAGGATGGTCAAACAAGAAGGGATCTAAGAGATTTACTGCCCCACTCGATTAAAGATGGAGGCCAAGAAATGGAACCAATTTTCTAGAAATCAGCAGCTTTACTTTTACCTTGGTGATTTTTTTTAAAAAACCTTTCTGAATTGCAGCAAAGTCCAAGTATTTATGGATTTGTCTGTTCTGCCTTGCTGGTCTCATATGCAAAAAGCAATATTTGGCACAGAAGGAAAGAAAAGCCCGGTCCTGGCTGTCTGCTGCAGCTGGCACAGTTAGAATGTTAATTGACACTTAATGGTGGTTTTATGACTCCAGGTCTGCAGCAGGCTGGCTTCTCCTGCCTGTTGTTAATGAAATGTACTATGCTGATTCATCGTGGGTAGAATAGGTCGACAAACACTGTAGTACTTTGAAGGGAATGAAGCAGTACTTCATGGTCAAAGGCTTTGTATGAAATGTCATTGGTCTTATTAGTATCTATACCTTGGTTTTTAAAATTCTCAGCATTCCACGGCTTCATAATCAGAATGATACGTTGAAGTATCATTTTTGTGCACCAGTGAGAAAATTGGCTTTTTTTCTTTTTTTTTTTTGCTGCACTGGGTCTTTGTTGCTGTGTGTGCATTTCTCATTGCAGGGGCTTCTCTAGTTTGGGGGCTCAATGGTTGTGGTGCACAGGCTTAGCTGAGCCACAATATGTGGGATCTTCCTGGACCGGGGATCAAAGCTGTGTTCCCTGCATTGCTTATTTGTACATATCTTTTGTTTCTTTGTTTGTTTGGACCAACCTGCATGCCCTGCAATGGAAGAACTGGAATCTTGGTGCCCTAACTATCGTCTCCTCCAGAGAAGCCCCCTAGATTCACTTCTACTCGCTGTTTTGACATTTGAATCAACCCTGTGACCTAATTTTTCTTTCAGTCCTCATTTTACATATGAGGAAACTTGGAAACTGCCCAGACTTATATTTCTAGAAGAGGTAGAGCTGGGATTTAAATCTCGATCTCTCTGGTCTTGGGATTCCACAAGTGGCTCAGCAGTAAAGAATCCACCTGCAATGCAGGAGATGGCAGAGACAAGAGTTCAATCCCTGGGTTGGGAAGATCCCCTGGAGAAGGAAATGGCAATGCCCTCCGTTATCTTGCCTGGAAAACTCCACGGACAGAGAAGCCTGGTAGGCTACAGTCCAAAGGATTACAGAGTCAAACTCGACTGATTGAGCACACATGCCCTCTGGCATTAGAAAGAAAAAATGTATGGGTTTTGAACTAGCTTGATATTGTAATGACCTGGAATTGCCAAGAATATAGGGATAGTGCCTGGATCACAGCCATGGGTTTCTGAGGCAGACAAACTCACAAGGAATTATGGAAGAAAGAAGTGAATGGGCACATTATTATCAGCTGGGATTTGGCACAAAAACCCAAAGGAGAGAATTCTGACAAATCCACTTGATCTCTGTGGAGTGCTCTTTTTTTGCGTATGCATTTTTTGAATTTTTTATTTCTTAAATTTTAATTGAAATATAGTTGATTTACAATATTATGTTAGTTTCAAGTACAGTAAAGTGATTCAGTTATACATATATACAGTACTCGGGCCTCAGCCTCCAGCAGACCATAGGCCAGCTGCTCTGTTTCACTGCCTTGCTCACAATGCATCTTGAACTTGTCCCCATGATAGTCCTTTGAAAGGAAAGAGCAGCATAAGAGAATCAAAGCACTGCAACCAATTCTGACTTT
The DNA here is from genome assembly GCA_006410675.1 of Oreotragus oreotragus. Taxonomy (NCBI): domain Eukaryota; kingdom Metazoa; phylum Chordata; class Mammalia; order Artiodactyla; family Bovidae; genus Oreotragus; species Oreotragus oreotragus. The sequence continues at coordinate 15,919 of SJYX01014753.1, read as the reverse complement.
TAATGCACGTGTGTGTGTGTTCAGTCACCAGTTGTGTCCGACTCCTTGTGACCTGATGGACTGTAGCCCAAGGCTCCTATGTCCATGGAATTCTACAGGAAAGAATATTGGAGTGGTTGCCATTTCTTTCTCCTCTTTTATGCACACCAATCCACTATTATTAAGAGTAGTTTCTACCCTGGTGGAAAGAGAAACACAGGAAGAAAATTAGGAAACAATGCTTTTTCCCTTCATTCATATCTGTATTTGAAGGGCAACTGCCATATTCCCCCTTTCTACTTTAAATGCCCAAATCTGTTGGATTGGAACCCTTGCCTGCCTTTCTTTTTTAAATGATGCCTTTCCCTAATCTGTCAAATTACCTGGACTCCTCATTTTCTCCTACTCATCTGTTGAATTTTTGTTAACAAATTTCACAATACCGAAAATTTCAGTCACTACCCACACCCCCTAGACTTGACTGTTTATCCTTTCATTCTTTTTAGGGCCACAGTTCTTTATTATTAATAAATGACACAATATCCATCCATTCATCCATCCATCCAATTACTTAGTCCTAAAGTGAAAATATAGACTAATGTCTAGATGTCTGATTTTGCCAGTGTAAGAGTGGCATAATATATTGGTGAAATCAAATGAAGAATATTTTCTGGGGAAATCAATGGGTGTGGGATTAATCTCAGTATCAGAATCAATACTGAAGTGGTCCCAGGGAGTTATTATATAATTTATGTAAGTGACTACCAGACTTCAACTCAGTCCAGACACTATCATCAGACATATATCTGTGTTTATTTCTTTATGCAAATGAAATTATTGGTGGTCAGGTTCTGTTGTAATTCAGCTCTGCTAACTAGATGCGTTAGATGAATATTTAAACAGGACATTAAGCAGGGGCATGATGTCCAGTGAGGGTTGATGAGAAAGCAGATGAATTCAGCACGGGAGTCAAGCTGACTGAATTTTCAGCTTGGATTTGCCACTAACTAACATTGTGAGCCTACAATGATTCCCTTCTTGACCTCAGTCTTCCAAAGGTAAGATGGAGGGGAGGGCACTCTTAAACACTGTAGATCTAGAATGTTCTGGTGTAGGGGTTATCTCTAAAAGTCTGATCTCAGTTCCTTTTCAAGACCTAATTTAGACAGCATTTCTTCCTGAAGTCTGGTCTCATTTCCCTGATACAGTAACTTCTTCTTTCAACCCCTCAGTGCATTTTAGTGAGTGCAGTTTTAACACTCCATCAGTTCAGTTCAGTCCAGTTGCTCAGTCGTGTCCGACTATTTGCGACCCCATGAATCGCGGCACGCCAGGCCTCCCTGTCCATCACCAACTCCTGGAGTTCACCCAAACTCATGTCCATCAAGTCGGTGATGCCATCCAGCCATCTCATCCTCTGTCGTCCCCATCTCCTCCTGCCCCCAATCCCTCCTAGCATCAGAGTCTTTTCCAATGAGTCAACTTTTCACATGAGGTGGCCAAAGTATTGGAGTTTCAGCTCCAGCATCAGTCCTTCCAAAGAACACCCAGGACTGATCTCCTTTAGAATGGACTGGTTGGATCTCCTTGCAGTCCAAGGGACTCTTGAGTCTTCTCCAACACCACAGTTCAAAAGCATCAATTCTTCAGTGCTCAGCTTTCTTCACAGTCCACCTCTCACATCCATACATGACCACTGGAAAAACCATAGCCTTGACTAGATGGGCCTTTGTTGGCAAAGTAATGTCTCTGCTATCTAGGTTGGTCATAACTTTCCTTCCAAGGGGTAAGCGTCTTTTAATTTCATGGCTGCAGTCACCATCTGCAGTGATTTTGGAGCCCCCCCCAAAATAAAGTCTGACACTGTTTCCACTGTTTCCGTATCTATTTCCCATGAAGTGATGGGACGGGATGCCATGATCTTAGTTTTCTGAATGTTGCGCTTTAAGCCAACTTTTTCACTCTCCTCTTTCACTTTCCTCAAGAGGCTCTTTAGTTCCTCTTCACTTTCTGCCATAGGGGTGGTGTCATCTGCATATCTGAGGTGATTGATAGTTCTCCTGGCATACTTTGTATTGTTATTTTTGGGGACCACTTTCTAGTCTTCTACTAAGTCTTCTGTAGAAATCCTTCATGGCAGGGTAGATCTAAATGTAAAATACAGAACTCTAAAACTCCTAGAAGATAACAAGGGAAAAAATCGAGATGACCTTGGCTCTGGCAGTGACTTTATAGATACAACACTAAGGGCACAGTCCATGAAAGCAATAACTGATTAACCGTATTTCATTAAAATAAAAACCTATGCTCTGCAAAATATACTAATAAGAGAATAAGAAGAGAAGTTGCAGACTGGGAGCAAATAATTGCAAAAAAGTATCTAATAAAGAACTGCTCTCCAAAATATAAGAACTCTTGAAACATAACAGTAATAAAATTAACATCTCAATTAAAAAATGGCGGAAGACCCGAACAGATACCTCATCAGAGATGTAAAAATGACAAGCAAGCATATGAAAAGATGCTTCACATCATATGTTATTAGAGAAATGCAAATTAAAACAAAGAGATATCACTATATACCTTTTAGAGTGACCAAAATTTGCAGCAGTATCAGACACCAGATGCTGGCAAGGATGCAGCACAAGAGGAACTCTTTCATTGCTGGTGAGAAAGTGAAATGGTACAGCCACTTTGAAAAACACTTTGGCAGTTTCTTAACTTTTCTTTTTTGGCCTGTTGATGTGATTGATTTTCAAGTGTTGAACCAGCTTTGCCTGCCTGAGACAAATCCCACTTGGTTGTGGTATATAATTTTTTTTTACATACTGTGAGTTTTGACTTCCTAATATTTTGTTGTGGATTTTTGCATCTCACCATTTACCATGTTGCATCAATTATCCTGTAATTCAGATTAACTCAAACATTCCATTGTTGAGTTCAGTGAAAATACCACAAAACAACATTCTAATATAGGAGTTCAGGATGCTGAAAACAAATTATTAATCAGTTCAGTTCAGTCGCTCAGTCGTGTCCGACTCTTTGCGACCCCATGAATCGCAGCACGCCAGGCCTCCCTGTCCATCACCAACTCCCGGAATTCACTCAGACTCACGTCCATTGAGTCAGTGATGCCATCCAGCCATCTCATCCTCTGTCGTCCCCTTCTCCTGCCCGCAATCCCTCCCAGCATCAGAGTCTTTTCCAGTGAGTCAACTTTTCGCATGAGGTGGCCAAAGTACTGGAGTTTCAGCTTTAGCATCATTCCTTCCAAAGAAATCCCAGGGCTGATCTTCAGAATGGACTGGTTGGATCTCCTTGCAGTCCAAGGGACTCTCAAGAGTCTTCTCCAACACCACAGTTCAAAAGCATCAATTCTTCAGTGCTCAGCCTTCTTCACAGTCCAACTCTCACATCCATATATGACCACTGGAAAAACCATAGCCTTGACTAGACAGTATTCATTAATTATTCTAAGTATATTACTTAATTCAATTTTCATATATAATATGGAAATCAGTGTTAGTACTTCCATCCTTCAGATGAGAAAATAATTTACTCTTCATTTAATTATCAATGCATTTTGTGTGAATACAGCATAAATTATGGAAAGGAATTAAACTCAGCTCCAAATCTCATCTAGTAAGTAGCAGAGACAAAGTGGACCTGATTACAAAATCTATGTTCTTTCTATTATAGGATTTGGAAGCCAGCTTACTTTAGGCTGATGAATGCCATTACTCTTGGAAGTAACAGTGAAGTGGGAGAAAGCTGGGAGGATTTAAAATTCTTCAAACAACAGACGTAAGGCTCTGGAGGCTTTGGGCCTTCTTAAAAGTCTCAGGGCTTCCTAGAAGGAGGCTGCCTAAGAGCTATGCCTTGAAACCCAACCTGCTCCCCATCTAGAAGCAAGAGCTTGCAATATGGCAATCACTGGGCCAGAGGACAATCATGAATAGAACCTCTCATGTGAATTCAAGGAAACCTCTTTAATTTTAAATGGACTCTGAGGATGTGTCTTATTGTTTCAAAAACGAACCACGGACACTCAACCAGTCTCATCATGTATCTGTAGATGACCTAGATCCCTGTCTATAAGGCTGGTTATCTGCCTCAGTCTCCTTTCTTAGTTATAAGTGGATACCAGCAGGCTTCCCTGGTACCTCAGCTGGTAAAGAATCCACCTGCAATACAGGAGACCCCAATTCGATTCCTGGGTTGGGAAGATCCTCTAGAGAGGAGATAGGCTACTCACTCCAGTATTCTTGGGCTTCCCTGGTGGCTCAAACAGTAAAGAATCTGCCTGCAATGTGGGAGACCTGGGTTCGATCCCTGGGTTGGGAAAATTGCTTGGAGAAGGGCATGGTAACCCACGCTAGTATTCTTGCCCAGGAATCGCCATGGACAGAGGAGCCTGGAGGGCTGCAGTCCATAGGGTCACAAACAGTCGGACATGACTGAGTGACTAGGCACAGCACAGCATAGCCCAGTCACACTGGACCCACAGTATCCAGCCAAGTTCTTGTCAGTCCTTTCTCCCTGGTCTGGTTCCCATTCAGTATCACTTGGTTTCTACTCAGAGCCACGTTGCAAATGGAAAGACTCCCCCAGAATCACGGGCAACCATGGTCCAACTCTGAAGCACGGGCCAAATGTCCCTATTTCCTGCTGTTATTTCCAGCCAACTTGAGCTGAAAAATAATGGATCCTGTGGTTACTTCTCTCCCCACTCTCGATTCCTCTCTGAACCTCCCAGCTGCCTTTTGCAGAACAGCATTTGTGGTAAATTCTTCCTTAGTTTCAGTGCTCTTCACATTCCTGAAGCCTCATCTTGCATCAGACTCATGTCAGGATTTTATGAATGTCTATGCAGATTGTACTGTGGAGTCCAGTTCTGTGATACAGCCTCTTTTCTTCACAACTGCAAAAAACCAGCCATGACTGAGATGTCCTGAACTAGAGGTCAGTCAGTACCAAGACAATTTCCTTATTAATACTTTCCAATATGACTGTTTCAGCTTGGGAAGGCTAAGGTTTCAGATAAGCTCAGATATGCTGCATTTAAATGATTGCATAAACAATTTTGATGGATGGTGACTACTTACAAGGCAGCTAGACCCGTGCAACCTCAAAAGCACTTCAGCACTACTGCCAAATTCGTCCAGGCTGATCTGAAGACCAGACAGTCCTTTGCTGTGAGTAACTTATGCAGCTGTACAAACAGGCTTCAGATCTATTTGTTTCTTTAATCCAATTGGATTCTACTGGGACATGATTCATTCTGATACTTGTATGATTTATGATTGTAATGATAAGCCTTCTATAATCCTGAAGCTTAAAGGGCTTCGGCACCCTGGCCTGGGGAAGTCGTCAGATTTAGTGGAAACACAGTTGGTTTTAGCATTAGAAACTTTATCCTGAAATCATAGGAAAGACAAAAAATAAAGTTGCTCTGTTCCTCCTGTCTTCCCCCACCTCTGTCCATATTCTTTTTGGCAAATTGATGAACACATAACCAATTGAATTAAAACTAGTTTTAGTTCCAAAGCCATTAGGAAACAAGGTCCTGAGAGGGATTTTAAGTAATTTCATTTCAGCTGATTAAGATGTTTAGATATGACACATCCCATTTAATGCTTGGAAACACTGTCGAAGTCAAAAGCACACTAAGTATACAATGTCTTATGAACTGGCAAATTGGTGGTGGTATCTACTTAAAACTTCTGTTAATTCAGTAAAAATTCCTTGAAGGCTTTCCTGATTCCCTACTCATAAGGCAAAGGTCTAAGGTCTCCAGGCATCTGTGAGATGAATTCCCAACCATCACAAATATGTTCACATTTGCTTATTTTTAGTTTGCTCAGCTTGCTTAGATCTAGTCTTGTTTTGGAGCCTGTTCCTGTCCCCGTTTTAATATTTTAGTCTTATTTAATGATTTGGATTCCCTACATTTCAAGAATGATCTAGACAGGTATGGAGAGTTCATCATCAGCTAATCCCATCTGACAGGAAGTAAAGAGGCCTCAGGAAAAGAGGCCTTAAGTCCTCTATACAAAAACAATATGATGTCATGTCCAGAAGCACATAATCAGGCACTTTACAAGTCATCACTGGCTACTTTTTTGTCCCATGCTTATACAGAGAATATCAGATCGGTGCTGCTGTCCTTAGAATGCTTATAGTCTTGTGAGATACAAAATAACGACAGGTAATATTTCTTTAAGGCTTTCCTGGTGGCTCAGTAGTAAAGAATCCACCTTCCAATGCAGGAGATACAAGTTCAGTCCTTAGATCAGAAAGATTCCTTGGAATAGGAAATGGCAACCCAGTATTCTTGCTTGGGAAATCCTATGGCCAGAGAAGCCTGGCGGGCTATAGTCCACGGGGTCACAAAAGAGTCGGATGTGACTTAGTGACTAGATGAAACATTTCTTTAGTTCCTAATATGTGCTAGACATTTCACTAAGTGCTTCACATGGGCTATTTCATTTAATCCTGGCAATTGTCCTATAAATAGGCACTATGATTACTCCTATTTTAAAGATTAGAAAACTAAGACATTTAAAGGCATTAAGTAACTTGGAATTGGGATTTGAACCAAGTTAGTGTAACTGTAGGGTCCTGGCATATAACCATCACCCAACCCTGCTTTATGGAAGGATGATGTGCAATTTTACATGAGGATTGTACAATGTTCTTTAAGATAGAAAAGGAGACATTACCTGCCTTTTATCAGCTAGGGGAGCTGATGGAAAGAATTCACTCATGTACCAACTATGTCAAAGCCCCATTCCATGGATGCTAGTCATTATGGAAACAAGGCCAGGAGGAATGTCCAGATTCAGAGCCACTTTGGGTAGCAATGCGAATCTCGAGGAGGCTCTGTTCAGAGCCACAACTCCTCATTCCTAAAATATTTCCTCTTTATTGGTGACATTCTTCCAGCCTGTTGCTCTTAAGGTAATGGTTTTGTCACTAGAGTGCAGTATAATGGACAGAGAATTTGCTGTCAGAAAGATACAAAGTTCAAATGTCTACTGCATAATTTACTAGTTTTATTGCATGCGTGCTAAGTCGCTTCAGTTGTGTCCAACTCTTTGTGACCCTATGGACCTTAGCATGCCAAGCTCCTCTGTGCATGGGATTCTCCAGGCAAGAATACTGGAGTGGGTTGCCATGCCCTCCTCCACTTTCCCTGGAGGAGGGCATGGCAGCTAGCTTTATTACCTTGAGCATATTTCTTCAAGTCTTTGAATTTTATCATGTGCAAAATGAAGATATTAATACTTTTCTCACAAGCCTATTATGAGCATAAAAGCCTAAAGTGAGAAGTGGCCAAGGAATGACCCGCCAAGTTCATTGCCTGCAATGCGATGTGTGCCCACTCAGTGGCAGTTTCTCCCTTTCAGAGTCTGGTCTCAGGGAAAGTTTACACATCACTGATGTGTATTTCAGTGCAATCACATTCCGAACTAGACTTTCTTTCTTAAAAGGGCAGCTGAACACCAGGACTGACCTTTCACTGGCTTCTTCCCTTCAAGAGATTTCAAATGTCAGAGATTTTACTGAGGATGTTTTCTTGGGGGAATATTTTGATGGTGTGAAATTCAGCTGCCGAGCAGGCAATTTTTCTGTTAATTATTCAAGGCTTGCGGTGGGGGGGGGGGGTCTTCTCATCTGTGAAATAGTCCTAAACTCTAAGGGGTAAAGGGATGGAACAGCTGAGTCCTGAGAGATGTTGGCAGGAAAGCAAAACCCAACAGCGCAGCCTAATCTCTGAGCTATAATGAAAATGTGAGGGTCTGTGGTTACCTCAACTCTGATGTGAAGTTTCCATTTCTCCAGACAGCAATACAAGGTAGGGTGTTGCTCTGCAAAAATGGGCTGAAGTCACACTATTTCCAAATAGCCTCCTTCCTGTCAGCAAGTGAACAATCTTGGTTTTAATCAATACATTGAATTAAAGAATCAGTATACAGGGACCCCATCCCATGCCACTCATAGATCTTTGCCAAGCAAATGGAAAGTATTTTGAGTATCATTCTAGCTACTTGAACAGGTGTACTTAGTGCTAACTTCTTCTACTTCCCCAAACACCCAAACACTTTGGGGATATTGAATCCCCAAAATCTTCAGATGTAATCCATCCAGCTAACATATTTCTTTTCAATTTTTTTTCCTGCATCATTTTCTCCACTGTCTCCTCTTACTCATATTTCCCTCTTTTTCCCTTTTGTTCTTTTTGTTTTGAGAAAGGGTTACTGTGGGTGAAAGCCATTTTCATTTCTCTATTTAGATTTCAGATCTTTGATAGCATTAAGTAAGCTGTATCTAATTCATAAAATTTAAAACTGGCTTAGTTTTCCTAGGTGCCAAATAAATTTTTTTTCTCTTAAAAGCACTAAATTGCTAAGGCTTACTCTTCAACAATGTTTTCCATTATGTCAGATGTTGTTGAACGAAGAAAACAAAGCTCATAAATAAATTCTGCTTTATTGTTTACATAAATCAATAAGTTGGCTTGATATAAATCCTCTGAAACTCAATTAGAAAGGTAAATGTTTCTCTTACGAGTTAAAGAAATCAGTGGTGACATGACTCAGTTCTTCATACAGAAAAACAATTGAATGAGGCTTCTTTCAGACATCAGTTATGGAGAAAAGTGCTGGGGTCTCATGTAACTTTTTAAAGAATACATAGATAAGATAATAATAAAATAGACAAGTTAAAGACAAATCATAGAAAATGAATAAAAGGTAAAACAAATAATTTACAAACCCAAATGCATACTCTCTCTCAGAAAAGATGTTCAGATTCACTAGTAGTTACAGAAATACAAAGTAATATAGTGTTGTATCACTTTTACTTACAAGTCTAGAAATATTAAAATGAACTATATAACCTGATATGGGCTGAAATGTGAAGAAAATATCATATATTGCTGAAAGAAATACTAAGTGTTTATAGACTTATTTGAAGGCAATATGAACATTCATTAAAAAGTTAAAAATCCATATACCCTTCTACTTAGCAATCCTAGCTCCAATTTCAATTCTGGGATTCTAGTCTTTAGAAATAAATATATAAGTTATACATATGTTCAAGGATGTTTATTTTTGACACTATGAAATATAATATGGCTATTAAGAATAATGAAGTAGAGTTTTATCAGATGACTTACAATTCCCAGAAGGTAACTGCTGAGTAAGAAAAGAGGCATATTGGAAAGTGTGACTAATTTGATTGCATTTTTATAAAATATTTGATGTTTAAAAGTTCTGTTTATGTACATTACCAGTCATTCTCTATCAGACTGTATTAGCATTAAGAAACCCATGGAAGGATATAACCTAAGGATATAATTAATGATGGATATGAAAATAAGTCTCAAGATCTGACACTTTTATCCACCTAGACTTCACAGTCACACCTTGCGGAGTCCTGGTTGGTGGGTGGGTTGATCTCTTTATGTCTCTATGTCTCTATCTATCTGTCCATTTATTTACTTCTCTATTTTTCCAGCTTTTTAATGTGTGGACAATGAAAGGGTTTTCTAGGCTCTCCAATTTTTCACATGTTCAGAAATAGTAGTCCCTCTGGGCTCTTTTTAAATAATAATGTTTGTAGTTGCAGAAGTCTAATAGTTAGGTTCATATTTTGGTTCATTGATTCAACATTGCCAGAGTCTAAATCTCTCTTAATGCCTGACAACTAAGACTAGTGATGGGAAACCAAGGCCAGACCTGCCATGTTGACAACAATGTATTTTTCCATAAAGATATTTGCAAAGGCAGCCAAGTCTATGGGGTCAGGCACATTTGGGTTTCCCAGTTTCTCTAAGAGTGTGAATCTTCTCATAATATTTCAGTTCCTTGAGCTTGTGACGATCTATAAAGTGGGTATAATCATACCTACCTGTTGTTCCTGTGATAATTATTCCCAGCTAAAAGTATAAAGTATTTCTCACTGTGTCAGTACAAAGTAGCCCCTTAGAATGGTAACTTAGTAGTATGGGTCTGTCCGTCAGCATGTCTCCCAGGTGATCTGTATATTCATGACAGATAAAGTTGTACAGTGAAGTGAGTGTCCATACTTGCCTGCTGAAGAGGGGATACTTAGGATTTACATTTAAAAAACTGCCTATTAAATTTTTTTATTGGAGTATAGTTGATTTACTAGACTTTTGTGTTACTTTTTGCTGTACAGCAAAGTGAATCAGTTAAACTGACCACTCTTTTTTAGATTCTTTTCACATAGGTTTATAATAGCCAGGACATGGAAGCAACCCAAATGTCCAACAATAGAGAACTAAATAGAGAAGATATGTTACATATGTATAATGGACCCCATAGACGGCAGCCCATCAGGCTCCACTGCCCCTGGGATTCTCCAGGCAAGAACACTGGAGTAGGTTGCCATTTCCTTATCCATAATGGAATATTACTCAGCCACAAAAAGGATGGAATAATGTCATTTGCAGCAACATGGATCTACATTTTGAGATTAATGTAGAAGAACCCTTCAGCAATACTCAGGTCTTTGTGAAAGTTTGGGTATGAATTTGTGCAATGTTTGTTGCAATCAGTCTAGACCCTTTGACTTTCATTGCCCCCATATTGACGGACACCTGTCTAAGGGCCTCATCACTACGTTGTGATCCTCAGACTAGTATGACCATTGGCAATAGTCTTTCTGTGTGTTTTAACATGGAAAATCAATGGTTCTATGCCTCTCTTTTGAAACATGGCTATAAAAATAAGCTACATTTACTTGCTACATTTCTGAGATAGATCTTCTCAAAACCTGAGCTTCAATGATGAGGATAAATAATTTAGTGATATAATAACTTCTTTCATATCAAAAACTCTGAAGGGATTTTCCAAGGGTATTTCAATGTGGTTTATCTACAACAAAGTGACTAAAGAAGTAAGGTGTTGTAACAGTAGGCCAATGCAGCAAATCTCCATTCTTTGTGCTACAGCTTTCAGAGGAAAAAAGAGCTGGATTAAGCATAAACAAATGAATTGGAAAATGCTTTCCTCAGGAAATTGCCTTTCATCTTTCACTTTAAATAAAACTTATTTTTCACCAATCAGAGGAATTTTTCAGGTGGAAAGATTGTATTTATGAAATGCAAGGTAAAGTAATAACCCATTCTTGTGCTGCTTAGAAAGTGATTAAAAACACTCAAAATATAATTATGTTTTGGTATTATAGGTTACAATATTATATGTACACTGATCTGCAAGTAATTTCCTTTTCTTTGCCATTATGTTGGATTAGTAGAGTACCCCTTCAACCCAATCCAGACTTATTAAAAATGATAATTACTGAGAAACTAGTATATGCCAAATCTTGGAGACTGGAATGGAAGAGACCTTGTTCTTTCTCTGAAGGAGGTTCTCTGAAGGGCAAGGAGCCTAATGAATAATTCAAAGCTGGAAGAGACTAAACTTAGAGAAGGAAAATCGTCATGATTTCACAGGGTGGTGGTATTTAAGCTAACCTTAAAGAGCAACTAAGGCAAAGGCAAGGGGAACTTTATTTTAAGAAGGATTGTCAGGCATAAAAGCAAAGGTGACTATGAGACCTTCATGAGTTTAGGAATTTAGACCAAATTTAGTTTAATTTGCTTAGAATTAGGGGAGATATAGCTCAAAGACAACCCTATATGACAAGCTTAGCATTTAGGATCCAGCAGGAAAGTGACATGATCAGATCTGTATTTTAGAAAGACCCTTACAGCAGTGCGACAGACTGCTTGGAGGATAAGGGCTTTCAATAAGATTTAAGAACTGCAAAGTACTGTACAGACATTAGTTGTAAATATTACTGTCAATGTTTTGTGTGCTGAGAGAGATCAGAGATGAGAAACTTCTTAAATTCTTCTCTCTGGCAGGGGTTGGGGCTTACTAGCAAGCCCCACAGAACTGGAATGGAGACCACACAAGGCTGTTACCCAGAGAAAGATGATCAGGTTTTGTCCAAAGGCTTTCCTGAATGGACTTTGTATACCATGCCATAGATGGAAGGTGAAAAACAAAGGCTAAACCAGGAGTCAAGACTTAGGACCAACTCATGTCCATGAGTAAATCACAGAGATTCATGCAAGAAATAGCATCCAAATTGGCAGAAAAGAGAGGAGGTAGGCAAATCCCAGAGAGGGGAGTCAGATGACAAGATTGTTATTATAATTAGTTTTTATCCCCGTATATGTCTCCTAAGCATTTCTTTACATGGGCGAGGTAAAAAAAGGCAGGCCTGGGTAGAGATGACAGGGGCTTGAGTCACCAGCAGCATCACAGAAGATGAGGAGGAGAGAAGAAATTCCACAGATATAAAGGAGACTTAATAGCTGACTAGATACGAGTGAGGAGTTAAGATACCCCCGCCCCTTTTTTTAAGCCTAAATAACCTAGACAATGCTGAAGTTGAAGCTGCAATATTTTGGCCACCTGACATGAAGAGATGACTCATTGAAAAATACCTTGATGCTGGGAAATTTTGTGGGTAGGAGGAGAAAGGGGTGACAGGATGAGATGGCTGGATGGCATCATCAACTCAATGAACATGAGTTTGAGCAAACCCAGGGAGCTAGTGAAGGACAGGGAAGCCTGGCGTGCTGCAGTCCATGGGGTTGCAAAGAGTTGGACATGAAGGATACGACCGAGTGACAGAACAACAAGAGGACTGGACAAACAGGCAGAGAACGAGAGCTAGGAACTCAGTAATGTATTCACCTTTGACGATGCTGAATATCTGGAAGAAACTGTCTAGGAAGGAACTGGACATATGTGGTTGAATTTCCCAGGAAAGTTTAATGCTAAGTATAGGAAGGAGAAAAGAATACCTCTTACCTTGTGACCATAGTCTCTAGTATCTTCCTCCATGTCATTCATGCACTAAGCTCCCCAGCTGTGCTCTGGGTTGTGATCCAATAGATCCCTTCTTAGGGCTTAAGACAAAGGGAACCTGGAATGGAGGGAATACGAAAGGAAGAGAGTGAGTAATCTCCCGCAGATGTGCACACGATTCCACATCAAAGAAGCAGTTTTGGTAGAAAATGACAAGGGCAGTTCAGCTGCAGCAGGACTCTTGATGTACTTCTTAACAAATGGGAGAAGTCAGCCTTATAATCTCTTATAAGGAGAAGCTTCTGTCCCAGTCTGTGGTTCTTTGCATAGATGTTATACTTCAGTCCAGTGTATTGAAACTCTAATAATACTTTGGCCACCTGATGTGAAGAACTGATTCATTGGAAAAGACCCTAATGCTGGGAAAGATTGAAGGTGGGAGGAGAAGGGGATGACAGAGGATGAGAGGGATGGATGGTGTCACCAACTTGATGGACATGAATTTGAGTAAGTTCTGGGAATTGGTAATGGACAGAGAGGCCTGGCTTGCTGTAGTCCATGGGTCGCAAAGGGTCGGACATAACTGAGCGACTGAACTGACTGGCTGACTGACCAGTATTGACTCCACCCAGCCTTATGAAGGAGAGGGGTAGTGCTCCCTAGGGGTACATAGATCACCTCTGGATAGTCTCATTCAGACCAAAAACATACTGAAATACAACAAAGCGTCAAGCCACTTGTTTAACCATAGTTTTCCAAAGAATTGAGGCAAACTGGAAACGAAGACTTCAGTGTCTTCCTACAGGGGAAAGGCCATCAGAACAAAAGATAAAAATGTGCACCCTTTTTATCTCACAGGGAAGTGGTGAGGATCAGTTTTCAAAATACGTATAAAAAGTTCTTGAATGTGGGAATAAGCCAAAAAAATAATTTGCATTATTCACTGTGATCACATAGATAAAAGCTGGCAAGAATTTGTTTGCTAAATCAGTACTTCTTTGCTTCTCACAGCTATGCACTTATATTTAAAGAAGCAATATAACCAAGAAGACAGAACAATAAGAAAAAAAATTATTTTTTAATTAGGCAAAATTTACCTTAGGACTTAGCCTCTATATCTAGCAATTTATCAAAAATAGCTGTTGTGATCAAGGGTGGAGGAAAAAGTGTTACCAGATGGACTTCATTCTCAAATCTTAAGATTTTAAACTGAATTGAGATGAATGGAGATGAATATGTGTGTGTGTGTGTGTGTGTGTTGTGCATTTGTTCAGTTCACTTGAGTCGCTCAGTCGTGTCCGACACTTTGCGACCTCATGAATCGCAGCATGCCAGGCCTCCCTGTCTGTCACCAACTCCCAGAGTTTACTCAGACTCATGCCCATTGAGTCGGTGATGCCATCCAGCCATCTCATCCTCTGTCATCCCTTCTCTCCTTCCTGCCCCCAATCCCTCCCAGCATCAGGGTCTTTTCCAGTGAGCCAACTCTTTTTGCATGAGGTGGCAAAAGTATTGGAGCTTCAGCTTTAGCATCAGTCCTTCCAATGAACACCCAGGACTGATCTCCTTTAGGATGGACTGGTTCCCCATTTGTAGGGGGGTCCAAAAGGAGTTGCTTATGAGGGGGTTGGATGACTTCCCATTTGAATCAGAAAGAAGAAATGGATATGGTTGAATAGACTTAGGCTAAGGGTACAAGCTGCCAGGTCTCAACCTCTGGAAGACCCAAACATTTATAAACTCAAGTTCCAGAGAATTAGATCTGAACTCCTGATCTAAGGTGGACAAACTGTCTTTCCTAATTTTAGTGCTGTTTTTGAGATAGTACTGAGTTTGCACAAGAGCTAGAAAAAAAAGGTCTGTATTATTTTCTTGGGTTCTGTTTGTCCTGGATAGACCAGATGCTCTGTACTGATTTCAGAAAACAAACTTATCCATTACATTCTAAATGGTACAAATAACTGAAACATTTCTGTTTGGATGTGTTGAGAGTAAGGGCATTGGGACTGGGGAAATAAAGACAAGTTCAAATAAAGGTAGATTATTGTTAGCAACATGCCTCTATCCTTCTAGAGTAAAAATAAAGTAATGGAAAATTGAAACTATTATTTCAGCAGCAAAAAAGATGGTTTTCTAGATGTTGGTTAAACACTTCAAAATACATATGTCAAACCTTGATGCGTTCCATTCTAATCCACTTCCAGCCCATCTTTTAGGACCCTGGTAAATTTTGGGACTTCCAAAGCTTCCATGATTTTTTTCAGTTTGTAGGCTGGAAATAATTTTCTCTCACTGAATGGCTTCCACATTCCTTCCTTGTAACGTATCTGTTGTGCTTTATTTTCCTTACCAGACTGTGAACTCCCTGATGACAAGTACCATGTCCAACTTATCTTTGTATTATCAAATTCTGTTTTCCATATAGTAGGAACTTTGTAAATATTTACTGAGTGAATATAAGAAGGGCCATCTTGGCGAAATCTATGACCACGGATAACTTTAAGATTAGAGTTTGGATGTGTGTCTTTAGTCTCTCAGTTGTGTCCGACTCTTTGTAACCCCATGAACTTAGTCTGTCGGGTTCCTCTGTCCATGGGGATTCTCTAGGCAAGAATACTGGAATGGGTTGCCATGCCCTCCTCCAGGTGATCTTCCCAACCCAGGGATCAAACCCGGGTCGCCTGCATTGCAGCAGATTCTTTACCACCTGAGTCACCAGGGAAGCCCTGGAAGCTGCCCTGGAAGAGGTGAGGTTGGGTAGATGCCTGAAAGAACCATTTGTGCTATGGATTAAAGTTGCATTGTCCAGGGTGGTAGCCATATATTGCCACTTATTTTAAAATTAAGATTAAATAATAATTAAAAACTAGTTCTGCAGGGATTTTAGTTGGTTCAGTGGTGAAGAATCTACCAGCCAGTGTAGGAGATACAGGAGACACAGGTTCGATCCCTACATATGGAAGACCCCCAGGAGGAGGAAATGGCAACCTACTCCAGTATCCTTGCCTGGAGAATCCCATCGACACTGGAGCCCCGTGGGCTACAGTCCATGGGGTCACAGAGTCAGACATGACTGAGCACACACA
>SJYX01014752.1:76457-87035 GCA_006410675.1 Oreotragus oreotragus | reverse complement strand
AGGTATATTCTGACGTATTTTGTTCTCTTTGATGTGATGATAAGTAGGATTGTTGCCTTCATTTCTCTTTCTGATCTTTCATTGTCAGAGAATAGGAATGCAGGAGATTTCTGTGTATTATTTTTGTATCCTGTATCTTTACTAGATTCATTGATGAGCACTAATAGTTTTCTGGTAGCATCTTTAGGATTTTCTGTGTAGAGTATCATGTCATCTGCAAACAGTAATTATTTCTTTTTCGATTTGGATTCTTTTTATCTCCTTTTCTTCTCTGTTTGCCCTCTCTTCCTGCTCTGTTGGTTGCTTGGCCTGAGATGTTTCAGCACTGGAGCCTAAGACTTGGCTTTTGGCTGGGGCCAAGTCTTTGTGCCAAAATGGTGGCCTCCAGGAGAGCTCATGCCGATGAATATTCCCTGGTACCTCCGCCAGCAGACTCCCTGTTCCCACAGTAAGCCACGGCTGCCACATCCTCATGCTACCTCCTCAGGAGACCCTCCAAGATCAACAGGTGGCTCTGGCCCAGGCTCCTATGATGTCACGGCCTTCACCTTGGTTCTAGTACGAGATACTATGTGCACTCTCCAAGAGTGGAGTCCCTGCTTCACCCAGTCCTGTGGACTCTTACCACAAGCCCCACTGGCCTTCAAAGCCAGATGGTCTGGGGGCTCCTCCCCATGGTACTTGACCTTTATACTGGGGAGCCTGGCTTGGGACTCTGAGCTTTCACTCCTGTGGGAGAACTTCTGTGATATAATTATTCTCCAGTTTGCAAGTTGCCCACTTGGGGGGTGTGGAATTTGATTATATTGCAAATGCACCCCTTCTACCGTCTCATGGTTCCTTTCTTGTGTCTTTGGATGTAGAAAATCTTTTTATTTTTTTGTAGCTTCCAGTCTTCCTTTTTTGGGGGGTGGGGAGTACTTCCCTGATAGCTCAGTTGGTAAAGAATCTGCCTGCAATGCAGGAGACCTCAGTTTGATTCCTGGATCAGGAAGATCCCCTGGAGAAGGGACAGGCTACCCACTCCAGTATTCTTGGGCTTCCTTGGTGGCTCAGCTGGTAAAGAATCCGCCTGCAATGTGTGAGACCTGGGTTCGATCCCTGGGTTGGGAAGATCCCCTGGAAAAGGGAAAGGCTACCCACTCCAGTATCCTGGCCTGGAGAATCCCATGGACTGTATAGTCCATGGGGTCGCGAAGAGTCAGACACAACTGAGCAACTTTCACTTTCAGTCTTTTATTGATAATTGCTTAGCAATTTTGAGTTTGGTGTACTCGTGAGAGGAGGTGAGCCCAAGGCCTTCCTACTCTGCCATTGTGTCTCTAAGTCCTTTCATATCATTTTTATAGCATTTTTCCCTCCGGAAAGTTGAAGTTGGAAGTTTTGGGGGATTTTTCTTGTTTTGGGTTTCCCCGCCGCTCCCCTTTCTGCTGTCTGTCTTGCCTTTTTGGTTATTAATGCTGTTGAAACATCTGCTTCTCAGAAACAGACTCCCATTTGCCCATCACTATTTTTTATACTCCTCAGTTATTCTACCTCAATGCAGTGAAGGAAGATTAGAGAAGACAGTGTTCTAAGTGACAGGTGTGAGGAGAGACTTCACAAAATCACAAATGCTGGTAGATTTGGTAAATGGCTATCAGTGATGAATCCAGTAAGGAAAAATCCTTGAGTACACACAAAGAGAAGCTCTGGAAGTGGAACTCCTGACTTCCTGGCTGCTTGGGTTGTTTCTTATATTCTAAAGACTCGAGAGGGAATGATGACTTTGGCTGTGGGCCTCTGGTGGGAAATTATGTCAATCGTAGTAATCAGCCATATTCTGTGTTCTGGCCTTTTCCAGGGTGAACTTACAGCCAGGGCTCATTAAAATTGGGTGAAGCAAACCATTGAATAGTTTTTTTTTTTTTTTTTAATAACACAAATCATACTGATTAGTAAGAGGACTCAAGCTTGAAAGCAATAGTTTTTTCTAAACTTGAGATTTTAAGAAATTAATGTCTCCTTGGTAGGTTTTCAACTTCAGGATTTAGTTATTCTTATATTGGGAAAGTAACATTAATATCCAGATGTTACTAAATAATGGAGGTCTGTTTTCTTTGTGGGATCTTAGTGCCCCAACCAGGGGTGCCAAACCCACACCCTGTGCATTGGAAGGATAATTAAACACTTGACTGCCAGGGAAGTCCTGTAGGTCTGTTTTATTTTTTTAAATTCTTGCCTGATTTACTTATAGCAAAATCCTAATTTAAATTCAACTTTTGTTCATTGAATGCCAACACTCTACTAGGTACCTGCAATAGAATAATGAAATAAGCGGGCATTTTCCCAGTTCCTGGAGCATTCAGTTTAACTGGAAATGGGGTGGTAGACAAAATAAAACAAGCAAGGCCAATAATCGAGTGAGATAAGTTTTAGTTGTAGGGAGTGTGGCGCAGATATTCTCATGAATCATACTTAGTAGGCAATTCACCCCATGTGTTATATTCAGTAGGTCCTTTTTGATTATCTATTTGATATATCTTTGGCTTCCCAGGTGGCTCAGTGATAAGGAATCTGCCTGCCAAAGCAGGAGACCTGAGTTCGATCCCAGGTTGGGAAATGGTAACCCACTTGCCTGGAAAATCCCATGGACAGAGGAGCCTGGTGGGCTAGTCCGTGGGACTGCAAAGTTGGACACGACTTAGCAATTAAACAACAACAAACCCCATGTGTTATATTTAGTAGGTCCTTTTTCATTATCTATTTGATTCATGTTAATGTGTATATTTGGAGAAGGCAATGGCACCCCACTCCAGTACTCTTGCCTGGAAAATCCCATGGATGGAGGAGCCTGGTAGGCTGCAGTCCATGGGGTTGCCAAGAGTCAGACATGACTGAGCAACTTCACTTTCACTTTTCACTTTCATGCATTGGAGAAGGAAATGGCAACCCACTCCAGTGTTCTTGCCTGGAGAATCCCAGGGACGGGAGGAGCCTGGTGGGCTGCCGTCTATGGGGTCGCACAGAGTCAGACATGACTGAAGCAACTTAGCAGCAGCAGCAGTGTGTATATGTAGCCCTCCTTGAATATTTACTTGCATTGCTCCTCTGCAGCCCCTTCCTGATTGGGAATTTGTCCTTCAGAGTTATCCCTTGAGCAGAAGGTTCCCTTAGTTCATCAAGAAGTCTTGAGACTTCCCTGGTGGTCCAGTGGTTAAGACTTTGGCTTCCAGTACAGGGGGTGCAGGTTCGATCCCTAGTCAGGAAGCTAAGATCCCTCATGCCTTGTGACCAAAAATCCAAAACATAAAGCAGAAACAATATTGTAACAAATTCAATACTTTAAAAATGATCCACATTTAAAAAAAACTTTAAAAAAAATTTTTAAGTCTTTTATTCTGTGACTCCTGTCTGAACAGGATCTGTAGAACGTATGGGAAGCAGATGAATTCCTATTAAACATGCAAGTTTCTATTAAGATACATGATTCTATCTTCTGATTTATTTTCTTAAGGCTTTCTTCATCTTGATATTTTACTTGGCCTTTTCTATTTCATAACAGCCAAATACCAAGAAGAAATATCTTTCCCTGATCAAAGTTTTGCTGCAAAGCCCAGGGCAATAAGTATTATTCTAGGTTCCTATTAAACATGCAAGTTTCTATTAAGATACATGATTCTATCTTCTGATTTATTTTCTTAAGGCTTTCTTCATCTTGATATTTTACTTGGCCTTTTCTATTTCATAACAGCCAAATACCAAGAAGAAATATCTTTCCCTGATCAAAGTTTTGCTGCAAAGCCCAGGGCAATAAGTATTATTCTAGGAAATAATTAATTTGTATTTTTTTAAAATGTGTAATTCAGACTTTCACCTAAAACGAAATGCCTGTAACTCTGAATTAAGAATGTTTGGGCCAACTACATAATGATCAAAGGATCAATCCAAGAAGAAGATATAACAATTATAAATATATATGCACCCAACATAGGAGCACCGCAATATGTAAGACAAATGCTAACAAGTATGAAAGGGGAAATTGACAATAACACAATAATAGTGGGAGACTTTAATACCCCACTCACACCTATGGACAGATCAACTAACCAGAAAATTAACAAAGAAACGCAAACTTTAAATGATACAATAGACCAGTTAGACCTAATTGATATCTATAGGACATTTCACCCCAAAACAATGAATTTCACCTTTTTCTCAAGTGCTCACGGAACCTTCTCCAGGATAGATCACATCCTGGGACATAAATCTAACCTTGATAAATTCAAAAAAATCGAAATCATTCCAAGCATCTTTTCTGACCATAATGCATTAAGATTAGATCTCAATTACAGGAGAAAAACTATTAAAAATTCCAACATTTGGAGGCTGAACAATACGCTTCTGAATAACCAACAAATCACAGAAGAAATCAAAAAAGAAATCAAAATGTGCATAGAAATGAATGAAAATGAAAACACAACAACCCAAAACCTGTGGGACACTATAAAAGCAGTGCTAAGAGGAAAGTTCATAGCAATACAGGCATACCTCAGGAAACAAGAAAAAAGTCAAATAAATAACCTAACTCTACACCTAAAGCAACTAGAAAAGGAAGAAATGGAGAACCCCAGAGTTAGTAGAAGGAAAGAAATCTTAAAAATTAGGGCAGAAATAAATGCAAAAGAAACAAAAGAGACCATAGCAAAAATCAACAAAGCCAAAAGCTGGTTTTTTGAAAAGATAAATAAAATTGACAAACCATTAGCCAGACTCATCAAGAAACAAAGGGAGAAAAATCAAATCAATAAAATCAGAAATGAAAATGGAGAGATCACAACAGACAACACAGAAATACAAAGAATCATAAGAGACTACTATCAGCAATTATATGCCAATAAATTGGACAACGTGGAAGAAATGGACAAATTCTTAGAAAAATACAACTTTCCAAAACTGAACCAGGAAGAAATAGAAAATCTTAACAGACCCATCACAAGCACGGAAATTGAAACTGTAATCAGAAATCTTCCAGCAAACAAAAGCCCAGGTCCAGACGGCTTCACAGCTGAATTCTACCAAAAATTTCGAGAAGAGCTAACACCTATCCTACTCAAACTCTTCCAGAAAATTGCAGAGGAAGGTAAACTTCCAAACTCATTCTATGAGGCCACCATCACCCTAATACCAAAACCTGACAAAGATGCCACAAAAAAAGAAAACTACAGGCCAATATCACTGATGAACATAGATGCAAAAATCCTCAACAAAATTCTAGCAATCAGAATCCAACAACACATTAAAAAGATCATACACCATGACCAAGTAGGCTTTATCCCAGGAATGCAAGGATTCTTCAATATTCGCAAATCAATCAATGTAATTCACCACATTAACAAATTGAAAAATAAATGCCATATGATTATCTCAATAGATGCAGAGAAGGCCTTTGATAAAATTCAACATCCATTTATGATAAAAACTCTCCAGAAAGCAGGAATAGAAGGAACATACCTCAACATAATAAAAGCTATATATGACAAACCCACAGCAAACATTATCCTCAATGGTGAAAAATTGAAAGCATTTCCCCTAAAGTCAGGAACAAGACAAGGATGTCCACTTTCACCGCTACTATTCAACATAGTTCTGGAAGTTTTGGCCACAGCAATCAGAGCAGAAAAAGAAATAAAAGGAATCCAAATTGGAAAAGAAGAAGTAAAACTCTCACTGTTTGCAGATGACATGATCCTCTACATAGAAAACCCTAAAGACTCCACCAGAAAATTACTAGAGCTAATCAATGAATATAGTAAAGTTGCAGGATATAAAATCAACACACAGAAATCCCTTGCATTCCTATACACTAATAATGAGAAAGTAGAAAACGAAATTAAGGAAACAATTCCATTCACCATTGCAACGAAAAGAATAAAATACTTAGGAATATATCTACCTAAAGAAACTAAAGACTTATATATAGAAAACTATAAAACACTGATGAAAGAAATCAAAGAGGACACTAATAGATGGAGAAATATACCATGTTCATGGATTGGAAGAATCAATATAGTGAAAATGAATATATTACCCAAAGCAATCTACAGATTCAATGCAATCCCTATCAAGCTACCAGCGGTATTTTTCACAGAACTAGAACAAATAATTTCAAGATTTGTATGGAAATACAAAAAACCTCGAATAGCCAAAGCAATTTTGAGAAAGAAGAATGGAACTGGAGGAATCAACTTACCTGACTTCAGGCTCTACTACAAAGCCACAGTCATCAAGACAGTATGGTACTGGCACAAAGACAGAAATATAGATCAATGGAACAAAATAGAAAGCCCAGAGATAAATCCACACACATATGGACACCTTATCTTTGACAAAGGAGGCAAGAATATACAATGGAGTAAAGACAATCTCTTTAACAAGTGGTGCTGGGAAAACTGGTCAACCACTTGTAAAAGAATGAAACTAGATCACTTTCTAACACCACACACAAAAATAAACTCAAAATGGATTAAAGATCTAAATGTAAGACCAGAAACTATAAAACTCCTAGAGGAGAACATAGGCAAAACACTCTCCGACATAAATCACAGCAGGATCCTCAATGATCCGCCTCCCAGAATACTGGAAATAAAAGCAAATATAAACAAATGGGATCTAATTAAAATTAAAAGCTTCTGCACAACAAAGGAAACTATAAGCAAGGTGAAAAGACAGCCTTCTGAATGGGAGAAAATAATAGCAAATGAAGCAACTGACAAACAACTAATCTCAAAAATATACAAGCAACGTATACAGCTCAATTCCAGAAAAATAAATGACCCAATAAAAAAATGGGCCAAAGAACTAAATAGATATTTATCCAAAGAAGACATACAGATGGCTAACAAACACATGGAAAGATGCTCAACATCACTCATTATCAGAGAATGCAAATCAAAACCACAATGAGGTACCATTTCACACCAGTCAGAATGGCTGCGACCCAAAAGTCTATAAGCAATAAATGCTGGAGAGGGTATGGAGAAAAGGGAACCCTCTTACACTGTTGGTGGGAATGCAAACTAGTACAGCCACTATGGAGAACAGTGTGGAGATTCTTTTAAAAACTGGAAATAGAACTGCCTTATGATCCAGCAATCCCACTGCTGGGCATACACACCAAGGAAACCAGAACTGAAAGAGACACGTGTACCTCAGTGTTCATTGCAGCACTGTTTATAATAGCCAGGACATGGAAGCAACCTAGATGTCCATCAGCAGACGAATGGATAAGAAAGCTGTGGTACATATACACAATGGAGTATTATTCAGCCATTAAAAAGAATACATTTGAATCCATTCTAATGAGGTAGATGAGACTGGAGCCTATTATACAGAGTGAAGTAAGCCAGAAAGAAAAACACCAATACAGTAAACTAACATATATATGTGGAATTTAGAAAGATGGTAATGATAACCCTGTATGCAAGACAGCAAAAGAGACACAGATGTATAGAACAGTTTTTTGGACTCTGTGGGAGAGGGAGAGGGTGGGATGATTTGGAAGAATGGCATTGAAACATGTAAGAAATGAATTGCCAGTCTAGATTCGATACAGGATACGGGATGCTTGGGGCTGGTGCACTGGGATGACCCAGAGAGATGATATAGGGAGGAGGTGGGAGGGGGGCTCAGGATTGGGAACTCATGTACACCCGTGGCAGATTCATGTCAATGTATGGCAAAACCAATACAGTATTGTTAAGTAAAATTTAAAAATTTTTAAAAAGAATGTCTGGGCCAAATAGTAATCCTAGCAAAGCAGAGAGTTCTCTGAAACACAGCACAGAATAGACTCAATTTAAGAGCCAACTTCACTAGCGTCCTTTGAAAATGTAGCCATTTATAATGAGGTGGGGCCTGGATTGCCTTAAACCCACCTTCCATGGGATTTTCTGTGAGTGATTTGTCAACCCTCCTTGTTCATCTCTTCCCCAAGATTGCATGTAACAGGCAGTACTGACTTCTAGGAAAGGTAGACCAATTAAATGCCTGGCAGGGAAAAGATGAAAGGATGGGGGTATGTATTTGCTGTTCTTATCAGCCCATTAAGCTTCAGGTTCAGTCTTTGATTTCCTGAATTTAGAAAGGCCTGTTGATCTCAGAATTTCCACTTAGGGCCTGACCATTAGCCCAGCAAGCAGCTTCCTTTAAAGGCTGCTTCTGCCATCAGAGAATTTGAAATCCTAGAGGTGTGTTCAGTCCCTGTGATAGCTGTGTGCACAGATGAGGTGCTCTCCATCTAGGTCTTATGAGTAATGTGAATAAAAGAATGCTTTTATTTGCATCATCCCATCCCACCTATTCACAGGGATTGCTACATGAGCCTCTAACTTGTAGGGCTGGAAGAACCCCTAAAATGGCCTCAAATGCATCCCCTATCCCTGCCTTCCCTGATAACTCAGTTGGTAAAGAATCCACCTGCAATGCAGGAGACCCTGGTTCGATTTGTGGGTCGGGAAGGTCCCCTGGAGAAGGGATAGGCCACCCACTCCAGTATTCTGGCCTGGAGAACTCTATGGACTGCATGGGGTTGTAAAGAGTCGGACACAACTGAGCGACTTTCACCCCCGCCTTGGTCAGGGCTGCGTTCTATTCCTGACTAAACATTTTCTTTCCTAGTGATCCCTAAAGAAGACGAATCCAGATGCAAGTTCAGGCACTAGTTAGGAAGTTCTTTCCTGAAAGAGCTTGAGCAGCGCCCGGTTATTTCTTCTTATTCTAATCTCAGTGGGCACAGAGCACCCTCCCAATTGGTAAGCCATTACTTAGTGCTCTTGGTCATCTCTTGTCTTTGGGCTGAACCATCAGATTATACCTCTGGGGTAACCATTTTCGAGCTATCCCTGACCCATTCTGCAGGTATAGGGTCTGGATGACGTGAATGTCCCAATTGGTGGGTGCAGGGACATTTCTCAGAATCTCTGGCATTTTACCAGTGTTGATTTAGGCATGTATATCTTGTGCTATTAGGATCATGGTTTGAGTCCAGAAAGTTTTCCACATTTGCCTTTTGACTGATCTATGTGTTAAGATTAAACTCACAAACTCTGTGCCAAAAAAAAAAAAAAGCAAAAAAAAAAAACCAGGAAGAGTTACAGAGTTGGCAGAATCAGTTAGGCAGAAAGTAAAATTTTAACTATGTGTTTTTATTTCCTGCCACTCACACTGTTGACCTATTTGCCAGCAAATATTTGTAGCTGCTCTGAGCGTGGTGCTGCTGGGGAAACATAAATGAGCCTCTCCAGTCTGTGTCCACCGTGAGGGACAGGAGGCAGGGTGGGGCCGGGGTGCCATGGAGCATCTTGCCACTAGGGGGTAGCATAGAGCTGCAGCTCTTAAGTCGTGGGTCCCTTAGCCTCATACTTAATTTATGTAATATGGAAAACCCTCTGGAATGTCATCTGAACCACTTGTACCGCTTTTTCAGACTTTCTCTTCACTTTAAGATTCACAGGGCAAAGAACTCATCAGAGGTCCTGGGAAAGGCCGAGAAAGCTACCAGAGTGATTTATACACAGACTTTAAAATAAAACTCTCTCTCTAGACTTAGCAGGCAATATTGCAATTGAGGGGGTCAGCACTGTGCTTGTCCATGTCTGAGCTTTGTCAGGGGGAAAAAAGACAAAGCGCTCCTCCAGCTGGCAGAAAAACTTGATCCCTAAACCAAAGGAAGTCAAATCTGAACTGTCTGCTTTGGCTTTTGTCGCACACACTTTTATCTCACCGCCCTGGAGCACTGCGAGTTGGTGGAGAGACGCCTCTGAACCCAAATGTGTCAGTGGCATCTGCAGTCCTCACCCTTGGAGATGTGTCTTTTGTTTGGTGGGTGGGTTTATCTTACCAGGCCCTAAGTGATCTGGCCTCTGCCTGCCTTTCCAGTTACATTTACCTCTTTCATATTCATTCTACACAGAAGTTTGGGATACTAAAAAGTAAAAAGCCAGAAAGTAAATAGTCTTGACTACTCAGCTTCGCCTCTGTGGAGCAAAAGCAGCCATAGAACGAATGTGAACAAATGAATGTGCCAATAAAACTTTATTTATAAAACCAGTGGTGGGCCATAGTCTGCCGGCTCCTGCTCTCTTAACATACCAAAGAGACTTCTGCTTTAGGCTGTTCGCTTAGAACTCACTCCCCCAGATGATCCTAGCACTTGTTCCCTTACTCCATTCAGGTCTCTCAGATGTCATGTCATCAGAAAGGCTTTCTCTGCCTACCCAACCTAAAATAGAGTTCTGGGGCTTCCCTGGTGGTCCCCTGGTTAAGAATCTGCCACCAATGCAGGGGTCACAGGTTCCATCCTTGGTTTGGGAAGATCCCACATGCCACAGGGGAACTGACTAGTCACCACAACTGCTGAAGCTCACAGGCTTCACAACAAGAGAAGGCATCACAGTGAAGAGCCTGCACTCACCACAACCAGCACATAGCGACGAAGACCTAACACAGCCAAAGATAAATGAGTGAGTGAGTGAATGCATTAAAGAAATAAAATAGAACTCTGCTCTCATATCTCCATCCCGCCGCCCCCCCCACCCC
>SJYX01014752.1:28663-74222 GCA_006410675.1 Oreotragus oreotragus | reverse complement strand
CCCCCCCCGCCCTCTCCTATGGTAAATACTTCATGGAGTTGCTTTACTAATAATATTGATCACATTTTGGTAACTCCTCGAGAAAAGCATGTGTGTTTATAGCCAGAAAGTGTATTTTTTTCAGAGTATCTTTTATATGTGTTGCAGTCCATTTACAGTGAACAATCTCAATGTACAGAAATAGCTTTGCTATCCAGAGTTTGTTTTCATTGCATTCCTCTAATGACTTTTCCCCTGAGATTTAGGCTGAGTTTGGCAGTGTCAGACATATCGTATGGTGACTTGGCACAGGGCGATGTGAAAGAATTGCCTTTACTAGATCCTCATTCATGTTTTTGGCTCTTGCTATAGATTATAAGTTCTGCCCCATATGTAATTTTCACAGAACTATTTATGGAAAGAGGAGAATTTCCTAGAAAATTTGTATGCTTCCCAGAAGCAGAGGAAGCTACAAGGCTGGTCAATACAAAGTGAACAGGGAAACTGGGAGGTGACCAGAAAGGAAATTCATGTCAGGAGCTGATAACTTTGGAGGACACAGCCCCAGGGAGGAGAGAGACGTCAGATCCTAGAGTCCACTCTGGGGGTCCATGATCTTCCCGCTGAAGCCTTAGGAAATCTATGTTAGTGCCCCACTTTGAGCGAAGTCTCTCCATGTGGGTGATGCAGAGTGTGTGTGCCACACTTCGTGGAGATGACACCAATACTGGAAATCGGGTGATTTGACATATTTTCAAGGGATCTACACCACGGGTGCAAAGTATCTCAAGAGCTGTTGCGTTTCTAATGTAAAGAGTAACACCAGGATCAATCCAGTGAAGGGACCTGGAAGGCAAGGGACCCATCCTGCTAGAAGAGAGGCTGTATCTGAAAAGCAGGAAGAGTTCAAGGCAGAAGAATGTGAGAGAACTGTGGTTGCAGGTGATGCTAAGACTCCATGGACATGCCATCTTTTCTGAGCTTGTGGTCCCGTCATACTTTGATTGGCAGTCTTCATGATCTTTACTAGTTTCTAAAAGAAGGTGTTTTTGTAAATGTCTTCTGTAAAGTATTGTGTTGTGGATTTTTCTTGACTGCTAAGAAATTATGCTCAAGAACTATACTGAGTTCTTAAGGTAACATGATTCTTTTATATGATATGAATGCACATAAGATGCCTTTTCATCTGTACTATTAACTGTGTCTTTCCAAAGGATGCTATTGGAAAGACATTGATTTAGTATAACCAGAGTGAGATATCTTTACTTGGGTATATGTTCTCTCCTCTCTGCTTCCCATATCAGGATTCAAAAGATGAAAGACCTTGAAGGTAGTTTCATTGAATGTTGTTGTTTAGTTGTTCGATCATGTCTGACTCTTTGAGCCCCCAGGGGCTACAGCCTGCCAGGCTCCTCTGTCTATGGGATTTCCCAGGCAAGAACACTGGAGTGGGTTGCCATTTCCTCCTCCAGGGCATCTTCCCAACCCAGGAATCGAACCTGCTTCTCCTGAAAGTCTCTTACATTCCAGGCAGAATCTTTACCGCTGAGCCAGTGGGGAAGCCAGTTTCACTGTAAGTTCAGTTCAGTTCAGTTGTTCAGTTGGGTCCAACTCTTTGAGACCCCATGAATCGCAGTACACCAGGCCTCCTTGTCCATCACCAACTCCCAGAGTTCACTCAAACTCATGTCCATCGAGTCAGTGATGCCATCCAGCCATCTCATCCTCTGTCATCCCCTTCTCCTCCTGCCCCCAGTTCCTCCCAGCATCAGTCTTTTTCAATGAGTCAACTCTTCACATGAGGTGGCCAAAGTATTGGAGTTTCAGCTTTAGCATCATTCCTTCCAATGAGTACCCAGGGCTGATCTCCTTCAGAATGGACTGGTTGGATCTCCTTGCAGTCCAAGGGACTCTCAAGAGTTCTTCTTCATTGTAAAGTGGCGTCTAATTAGCAGGTACCCAGGAGGTCCAATAAAAATAGTAAATTCAGTCTCCTAGGAATTCTGAAGGTTCTGAAATTTCTGGGGGACAAAATACATGGCAATAAACACTAGTCTTTTTAAGCAAGAAATGTACACAGATGGTTATAGATTGTTGAAGAATGGACCCAAACAGCAGGATAACCACGGCCTTTTCATTGTAGCTTTGCATTCCCAAGTCTTGAACCGTGGTTCTAACTGCACCTTAGGTCTTTGGAACCGAAAGGCTTCTGTAAACATTTATTATTTAAGTCCTTGTTCTTTCCTCCTAGAGAAAGCAAAAGTTTAAAAGAAAGAAAGAAAGAAAAAACTCCTTGCAATCTCTCCAGGTGTTACCAGCCTGCTTCAGCCCCCAGAGAGCTCCCATCCTTTGGCATGGGGCTGCTTGGTGTTTATAATTCTCAGCTATTGATTTTATTCTTGGAGGCTGTAACACCGATAAATTCTGAGGTCTATTATAGGTCCTTCATGAGGAAGAGCCACAGTAATTCATTCTCACACTGGAGCCCTAGGTAGGGGGAAATTTTTTTTTTTTTAATTGCATTTGCTCTAGGCTGTGGGTCTTTTTCTAAAATCATTATGTTAGTTAAAATGAGCCTTTGTACTAAAGAAAATAATCTATCACATCTTGGGATTAGAGGACTCTCCAGGGGAAGAGCTCCGATTTATGGAAAAAGGAGTTACTAACATTGACTAGACGGGCGCCCGACTTGGCCCACGGGAGCTCACCACTTGTAACCCTTATTCTTTTTTGTGCCTCTGCAATGTCCTCTCCTCTTTACTACGGCTCTTCTTCACGTTTAAGCAGCCTGCTGTTTCTCGTTATTCACTTTGCTCAGGTTCCATCTCTTCATTGTCTCTTTCCCGCCTGTCCTTCCCACCCTTGGGGGTACTCAATTTCTTCTCCTTCCTCGTCCCTGTATGGAATCTATTTTTCCCAATTCTCCAGTTCCCTGGCTACATCTGTCATCTATTCCAGTTTGTATTGCGGTTTTTTCCCCCCACTGTTTCTGGCAAGGGAGACCTGTTTTCAGTATTTCTCTTTAGAGAAATGGTTGTGTAAGAGAAAGGTGGGGAGAGGTTGAAAGGTACTGAACAGCATGTTTAGAGTCTTTTGAGAGGATAGTAACAGAAGACTCAGGGTTGGGGCAGGGGGATTCCTACTCCTTGGGGAATGTCAGCACTCTTGGCAGATGAGTGAGATCCTTCACAAATTCTGTGTGGAACTCACTTATCCCCACCAGTGGGGATCCATCCCTGGAATGCGGTTTCATATCACATGTGAACACAGATGGGTCTGGGGGCCAGGAATTCTCATTTGTTTCCTCCAGGGCTGGCCCTCAGCAGAGTGGGCAGCTCTGCTTGTGCTTTCTTTAGGCTGGAGCTAAGCCCTCTTAAGCCACTGGGCACCCTTTCCCTGCCTGCATCATTGTGACTGTCATGCACACAAATGTGGTGGTCATTACTGGTTTGGGCAGGTGTTTTCCTGGGGGTGGGCAAGGGAGAGGAACCCTCCTGGCACCATCTTGCTCCTGCTGAGTGGCAGAGCAAAGATCCAGAAAGATGAGACTGTCAACAGAGGAGTGAAAGAGGCTAAAAGCAGCGTTGGTACAGATAACTCAAACACAGATGTTCTCAGGAGCTGGCTGTATTTGTAGTTTGCTCTCAGACTCAGATTTAGGACTATTATGCCTGAAAGGGACAATTCCCACAGCTTGTCTAAAAGAGAGCTGTGTTTAAGGAGACACTTCGAAAAGTGTAGTGATCTTTACACGGGGGTGACTGAAATGGTGGAGGGCTTGGGGAGAGTCTGCAGTCCCACTGCTCTTCTGTGAGAACGAGTCACAAATTAGGGGGAAAGTTCATTTTTCCAAAGATGAATCTCTTAACAGGCAGCTCTATTCAAATTCTGTGGCCGCTTTGCAAACACAGTTTGTGCTTTTTTAAAAGATGGATTTAATGGACTGATTTCATTTAGACAGGAGATCAAATGAATGAGCAGAATTAAAATACACATCCATTTGGCTGCCAGTCATTGTGTAAGCCACTCGACCACCCGACTTCTCTAATTAAATGACATTGCAGTCCCTGCACAAAGGCTGCAATGGATAAATTAGTACTTGGTAAGTGCTTTGAAGATGAAACTCACGATATGAGTAATGAGCCAGAATTTTTCCTCCCCTGGGGCTGGAAATGGCATCTTTTGTGTTTTCCTGCTACACTGTGAGTCACCTGGGTCGACACTGCAGGAAACCTCCTCCCCCCAAGGAAGAGTAGGAGACACGGTGAGGACAGGTTTTTATTTGACTTACAAGGCAGATTAGGAGAGAGTGTGAATCCATTCACATCTGTACACGAATTACATGCCACACACATTTGCTACCTGTACTCGCGGGTCATATTTTACATGAGTTTATATATTAAGAAATCGCATGAAGATTACCTTGTTTAAACATTCATGAAGCACAACATCCCCCAGGAGAACTGAAGACAGAAATTCTGTTTTGTCCCTCCTGAGAGCTTTACTCACCTTCCTCTTGGTGCATCTCAGCTCTGTATCCAGTGCCCCCTGCTCCAAAATGTTCAGGCTTATCTGCTCTGAGGGTATGATGATTATTTTTAGTGGGAGAAGCTTAGAGGAAATGCAGATTTGGAAGTAACGCATGACCGTTTGGCAAGATAGAGCTCTGTCAGCTACGAATCTTGCCCCTTCCTGACTACTCTCATTGGCTCCCCTTGCAGAGAAGCCTCAACACCTAATTTGTTGTATGTTCCAAACTTGGCTGAGAGCCCACCCCCCACCAAATCCAAATATTCTCATTTAAATGTATATATATATATATATATTTTTTTTTTTTCTCCCGGATTGCACTGATGCAGAGATAATCAGTCACACTAGCTTGTCTGGGCTGTGAGAGCTTTGACAGGCCCCATCAGGAAAGGTTGCTTAACACGAATGTAAGTTAGGATACATGCTACTAGTTGCAGCCCTCCTCACTGCACTAGAGTGCAAGATGCGGTATGTGACTTCAGCCCTGACTGCACCCCGCTCCTAGCTGTACCCCGAAATTGGTCACAGTCAAGAGCATGGCACTCCTAGCACAGCTGGTGGGCTCACCTCTCACCAGTGGGCGCACCTCTTACTCATGCAGCCAGGGAGAAGCGTGGGGAGCCCACTGCAGGGACGGGAGGTGAGAGTGGGTAAATGTTGCGCTGGGGAAGAGGTCGGATGCATTAAGGGGAGAATGTTCCCTTGCTGGATGCGATCCCAAAAAACTGGCTAGAATGGCAGAAGGGGAAGAGGGAAAGCTCACTCTTCAGATAGATACAGGCCAAGTCCAAAAGACTTTGAGAGTTAATTGGAAAACAATTATACTTATCTGCTTCCTGCCAATCTGTATCCAAAGACAGAGCAGAAGTAATTATAGATACCGTGGATACACTGGCGTTAAGTGTTTCAAATTATACTGCTTAACAACGCTTCCTTGATACAGCCCTCAGCTTGGGGGCCGGAGAGCTGGTTTGAGTCAGCAGATAACACCACAGAGGCATGGTGATGTTATCTGCAGAAGTTTCTCACATTGGGTCATGTTTTTCCCCAAGAAAACTTGCTGCAGCCAAGAAAAGGAAAAAAAAAAAAAAAAGAATTGATACTAATTTGGTTTCTGTTGTGTATTTAGCATGTCATTCACATAGCTGTCTTAGCGGAGGGAGCCGATATGTCTTTTATCAGCACTGTGGATTAGAATCAATTCAGTGGAGGGAAAATAAACCTTCGGAGTGTATTTTGCCTTCCCTGAGCACGTCGCAGGCATTAGCAGTAATGGGAGCTCTGTCTGTGCATGGAGAGAAAGCATCTAGTCCAGTCTCCCACCATTCTCGCCCCGCTGCTGTGCAGTCCCCTGATCTTCACAGTGGGAAGGGGTAATGATTCTGGATTCACCTCTAACTTTATACTGCTATGCACAGGAAGAAATACAAACACACACACACACACACACACACACACGCACACACAGAGTCTTCTTCTAGAAGAAACAGAGGAAGAAGTGGGGACACAGATAAGGTGAAACGTGGCCCACACAGATAAGGTGACCAAGCCTTTGGGGACCTGGATGTGAACTGACTCTATTTGCCCTCGGTGGCAGCTGTGCCATCTTTTCCAGGCTTGCTAGTCTTCTCCAACTTCAGGGAGTACTAGAGAGACAATGCTGAGGGTCAGATTGTTAGGTTCTTTGAGTCCACTCTGCAGGGCTATTAGGACACACAACTTTTCAAACAAGCACAGGCACACCAGAAAGACACTAAGCCAACCCACCATCCAAAATGGCTCCTCGCTGTGTCTGTGTGCACTTGAGCTCTAATGCATTTCATTTCTTAATTTGAAGACAAGGATGAATGAGGTACGTGGGACGGCAGCAAAGCACACCCTCCCCTCTTCTCAGTGGCATAAATCACTGAAATGGCACCTGCGCCAACTGACTTGTCTCTCTTTGCTGCTGTGTTTTCTCCTTAACAGAAACTCTGCCCGGTGGCTCAGAGGTTAAAGCATCTGCCTCCAATGCGGGAGACCCAGGTTCAATCCCTGGGTCGGGAAGATCCCCTGGAGAAGGAAATGGCAATCCACTCCAATATTCTTGCCTGGAGAATCCCATGGACGGAGAAGCCTAGTAGGTTACAGTCTGTGGGGTCGCAAAGAGTTGGACAGGACTGAACGACTTCACCTTTCCTTACCCTTACCACACAACACTGCCAGCTTTCACCGAGAGTGTCCTGAATGGCCATTTCTATTTTTCATCTATCCTTTCCAGAGGCTTCACTGGACTGGGAGGCAGAAGTTGGCCTGCGTCCTCTCCCAGTTCAGCCACCATCTAGCCCTGTGACCTTGGGCAGATCACCTCTGTGAGCTTCCCTCCTCAATTCTCCAGATCAGAGCAACGAGATGTCCAGGATCTTTCCCTGCTGAGTCTCTGAGAACTCCACTGCCGTACTCTCCAGGATAAAAGTGCATTGAGGCAACTGCAAATCACGCCTGCAAATCAGGAAGGCTGCTCTAAAGGGAAGGCAATGTAAGTGGTTTGTCTCAGTTCTGTGGTTTAGCTGCCCCAAAAAGATTTGGATGAAAAAGATCAGTTGACATGGTTTAAGCCCCTCACAAGGTCAGTGGGGAGCTGGCCAGAGTGCTGAACTCGGCTTCTATTCATGACAGTCATCAGACCTGGCTGCACGGCTCACACACACAGCACCTTACCCTGCCCCAGGAGAGAGGCAAGCAAGAGTTTTCTGGGCAAGCTCCAGACTTTGGGCACCAGGCATGTAAACAGCCAGAGGAATTTCTGAGCACACTGCATTCAATAATTCCCAGATCTGTTAGAGAGCTATATTTAGTTTGGGAATAGCTTTGGAAAGAGTGCACTGCCACTAAAATGAATATTAATAGTGCGGGTCTTAGAGCAAAGAAAATATTTCTTCAGTTCAGTATCTGGTATGTATCTGACAAGGAAAACGTTGCTTGGTGTTAAAAGGCTTGGGGCAATATGGGGTGTGATGAGCACTCTGCAACCAGGAATCAATACCCGTTAAGAAAAGAACTTAGAGCATAAAACCAAATTGTCTGAGCTTCCTTCCCAAGTGCCTAACTAAACACTTTCTCCCCACAATCTTTCCCCTCAAAAATTTATTTCTTGATAATAATATTAATCTGTCTCTTTGTTGTTGTACAGTTTATTAATGATTCTCAAAAATCTTCCAGTTCACCCAAAATGGAAACACTTGTACTAGAGCTGGATCCCACTCAATCAAATCCACCAGCATTCTTCTCACCCTAGCCCCCACTCCAAAGAGAAAACCAATGCCTATTGGGCTGTCTGCCCTCCTGACTGGGGAGGCAGGAATGTCCCCACCCCCAGCTCTCCACATTTTCTCAAAGAGGCAGCCTGCACAAATCCTTTCTTTAGCCTGAGGTTCAACTTCGTTATTAACATAGACACAGCACTCCACTGAAGCTGAAGCATAAGAGATTTTCTGCTTGATGTGTTTTATGTCCCATTATTATTTTCCCTGCACATCCTGTGTCTCTCTGAGGGGCAGAGGAGAGTGTGTCTGGCACAAGGCTTGGGGGGAGGGTTCCCGCCATTCAAAAAAAAAGGAGGGAAAGATCAATTCACTTAGGAATTCATCCGGAGACTCTCCCTCTGCCCTCCCAGAAGATGTGAACTCCCAAGGGTTCTCTTCTGCTCTGTGTCCTCTACCTATGAACTCAGTTGCCAGCCTCCATGGCATGGCTGTTCCCCTGTTCCCCTTCTGTCTGGGCCTCTGCAGTGGTGCTACATGCCTGCTTTTCCTCCGTGGCTAGATTGAAAGGTTTTGCCTGTCTAAGCTTCCCTGAGGCTCATTATTTATGGGATGAGATTGGAAGAAGAGTGAACATTAAGTAGCTCAAAGCATGGATAAGTCAAGTTAATAACTACGGTACAACCCCAAACAACATCAAAACTACCACTGTGATTTACTGCTTGCTTCCACCAGTTGGGAAAATTCAGAATTGCATGTTTGTACAGACAGAAACTATTCACAGCAAAGACAGAGAAATGAGCAAAGTACATACAAGCTCCCACATTGGGGGAATATCACAGGGAAGTAACCAAAGGGAGGGGAAGCCCACCCCTGTGATCATGGTGGGGACTGGTAGAGTTCCTGGAAGAGTCTCTTTTTGGTCACATCCCCTAAAGTTAAGACAGCACACTCAAATGCCCATGCAAGGTAAGTAATCTGGTCACAGGTAAAAAGTATTTCCATGGAGAGGGGCAGGCTGTCTCTCTCTTGGCACCTGTGGGTTCCCAACAGTAGAGAGTAATCTACACTCCCAGCATGGACATTCCTAAAGTCCCCTAGATGAGCCCCACAGGATTCTTGAGCATCTCTAGCATACGATTCAGGGCTGGACTCCCCCACAGTGAACCTGCCCTGGGAGCAGGTGCCAAGCAACTCAGACACCCAAGGAAGAAGTGAGGGCCAGAAAGGGGAAACTCTGAGGCACCTTCTCGATGTTCATTCTCAACACCACCCCCACAACCACTTCTAGAGATCGCTGCTGGAGGGTGGGCAGTGAGATGAGTGGCCAGAGGAGGGGAAACAAGCCTGTGCCCAGCGTCCCCTAAAGAGGAGGCAGGCGGGGGTGGTGATGCCAACCGGGGGCAGGCAGAGTTGGCTGGCATTACCCGAGCTCTGTGTTTGGCTGAGGTCGTATCCGCCTCTTGCAGAACCATGTCCTTTTACAAGGCCACTAATAAGCCATTGACCTTGAGTTTGAGTCTGGGGCTGATGTTCTGCTCTGTCTGGGGGAACCCCAGGGGCCTTGTGGCTTAACGAGAAGAAATCCTCCTAGTTTTAGCAGCAATTGCTCTTTCCTCTCCACCCGCCACAGTGATCAAATTAACAGGTTGCTTCTCCTCGGAATAAAATGTGTCCTCAGGTCCCAAGAGGCACTGCCCATTTGCCTGTCTAATGGGCTCTGGACGGGAACGTAGGGAAGTAGCGTGTGTGCCTGTGGTGTTCCCCCGGCCCCCTGCCCTCCAGTCCCTGGGAGGGTCTCTTCCACCTGGGGCGGCCACCCAGGCCGGCAATGAGCCACACAAAGGGAGGTGCCCGAGTCTCAGCTGCAGGAGGTCTGGCAGGAGGCTGCGTACACGCTGCTGCTTGCTGTGGCCCCGCAGCTCAGGCTGCTGGTGGGACACTTGAAGGGCTTCATGCTGTTCTCCCTCTGGACGTGCAGGTGCTCCAGCCGCCAGCGCTCCCAGCTCTTCCGGAACTCCATCTGGACCTTCCGCAGGGAAAGGAGGGAAGCAGAGGCCATCAGGCAAACCAACTGCCCCCGAAATGGCCTCATGATTACATTAGGAGGGAAGGGAAAAAAAATCCACCACATTATATTAAAAGACACAAGTCAAGGGCTTCAGGCACCTAAATTAATATCCACATAAAATTGTTTCTTGTTGTCTCCTATTTTCTGCCTCTTCTCAGGAGGGAGATGGGCTTTGCTGATCTAATTGGTCTCTTGCATCTCTAAACTCTTGTGACTCAGCTAAGTACCTTTCACAATCCATCACAGTATCAGTTAGCGGAAGAGAAGGAGTGACAGAGAGATGTGGGGAGAAGGGAGGCGGAGAGAGAAGAAAAGGAGAAGAGAGAGTCTGACTTCAGAGCCCTCTTGGACAACTGAGAAGAGGGCCAGCCCGCCCTGCCCCTTGCGGTGTCAACACCAGACCCCAAGGGCTTTCATCCTGGCTCCAGGATGGAAGGGAAGAGGACCTGCAGAGAATGAGGCTGGGACTAGTAGCAGCCTGAAAGAGCAGGCTGCGGACAAGGACTTCTCAGCCTGGATTTGAACTAATCCCAGCCAGGAGCTGGACTCAACCCACAGAGGGTGCAGCCAGGTGAGTTCAGCCAAGCAGAACTGTTGCCGTGCTCAACTCAGCAGAACTCAGCCCTCCCCGTCAGCAAGAGCCTTCTCGAGAGGGTGGAAGCTTGGAGCCCATGTGGTTAGAGCAGAAAGATACAATCCAAGTAACAATGCAGAGCCCCAGTCCCTTGAGGGCTGTGGCGATGCTGCGGCTGGCTCCTGTGATTCTGGCCCCCCAGAGAGGCTGCTGGAAGCTGTACAGCCAGCCCAGGGCATCCAGAGAGCTCAGCCAGTGGACACACCTCTACATCTGCTTTCCAGAGCTTCTCTGATGCGCTCTACATGCGCCACCAGAACTCCCCACTGCAGAGTGTCTGGGGCCCAGGCCCGCCCTCTCGGGCTCCATCCAGCAGGGTGGCCAGCTGCCAGCAGCTGTGGGCACATGGCTCACTGCCAACATCCCATGGGTCCCTGTGCAAACACCCCCCTTCTCTTCCCACAGGGCTGCCATCCATCTCACTAAGCCCAGCAAGGTGCCTGGCATGGCCACATGCCTATCCCTTAAAAGAAGTTTATCTGCACTGAGTGAAGCTGAGATGGCCCAGAGCCTGCCTGCCAGGATGGTCCCCGGGTCCCGGGCAGCATCTCCGAGCCCAGGCTGGGGCGAGGGAGGGAGGCTGGGCAGACACCACCCCATTGGCTAGGTCTTTGCCAGCTCACTGCCCAGATGAGTGAGTGTGATGCGTGTGTCGATAGCTGGCATGACAATGCCTGAGTCCTGCAGTGGCCTCTGCTTGTGCAGCTGCAGGAAGGCCAGTCTTGTGACTCAGCCCTTCACTGGGGAGATGAGAAGAGAGATGGCCAACTGAGGCACACCCCTGGGAAGCCAATTCAGGGACTAGAGAGATACAGATACAGGGAACTGGACAGGATTGGGACTGTGTCCCTCTCTGCCTCCCTCTCCCTCAGCCCTTTCCATGGACCTCTGCTGTGCTCCCCACCCCAATGACAACTGTCATCAAAACCCATCATTTACAGGGCACTTACTATATCCCCAGTATTCACCATAGTCTGTGAGGTAGCTCCTGTTAGTCCTTGCTTAAAGGACTTAACAGGAAGGCCTTAAGGAAGGGCTTCCCTAGTAGCTCAGACAGTAAAGAATCTGCCTGCAGTGGAGGAGACCTGGGTTCCATCCCTGGGTTGGGAATATTCCCCAGAGAAGGGACTGGCAGCCCACTCCAGTATTCTTACCTGGAGAATCCCATGGAGAGAGGAGCCTGGCGGGCTACAGTCCACAGGGTCACAAAGAGTCAGACATGGCTGAGCAACAAACACTTTCACTTTCACAAAGGTAAGGAAACCGAGGGGCAGAGATTTAAGTATTTCTCCCAGTCGCAGCCAGGATCTGACCCTAGATCTGGGCTGACTCTAAAGCCGCACTCCTAACCCTCTGTCTCCTGCCACTCGGACCATTTAGGTCACGCTTGTTTCTGGCCGTGCCTCCCCCGTCTCGGTAGGTACCCCACGAGAACAGGGACCACATCCTCCTCTCAAAGCTTGCACAGTGCCCAGCATAGCGCAGGTACTCCACACATGTTCTCTCAATGAGCCTAATGAATAAACGACTAAACGAGCACCGAACATCGGGTTCCTTCTTTTACTGAGCTCTCATAATCAAACAACAAAGACGGCGACACACACCCTGGACTCCCGTCCTGGCGCTCCTGCCAGCACGCTTCCCCACTCTCAGGTGGCCCCCGCCCCTGCCTCCCAGGCCCCTGGGCCAGGCACCACGCCAGGCTCTGGGGTTTGGGATGAGTTGGGGGATCACACAGCTGGGCAGGAGCAGAACTGGGACCAGCACTCGGGCTCCTGAGTCACCAGAGCCACAGAAAAGCCACCCCCGGGCCTCCTCCCTTGTGCCCACACCCTGCCCACTGGCAGCTGGTGCAGGCCTTGGCGGCCATGCAGGCCCAATGCCAGGGTCACAAGTATCTGGTGTCGCTATGGCAACCCTGGGTCTGGAGAACAGCTCTTACGGACAGAGGGCTCAGCCCAGGTACAAGTGCTTGGTGACATGTCTGTCCGTGTGTCCGGAGGAGCTGGGCCCGAGACGTCCGGGGACAGGTGAAAGGAACCAGGCAGTGTGCCTGAGCAAGGTAGGCGCTCTGGGCCCTCTGAGCAGGGTCTCTTGGACCCCACGGCACCAGCCTGAGGGGAGAGGTCAGTGGGGATCTGGGCAGCAAGACCCCCTGCTCCCACCCCAGCCACCAGGAAGCCACCGGAGGAGCACACCCCCTTTCCCGTGGTGGGCGGGGCTCTGGCCTGTACATACTGAAGGAGCTCTCTCCCTCCAGGAAGAATTCACCCCAATCCTGACTCTGCACTATTTCCAGGCCAGACCTGGAGCGTGTCTCTGACCGTCTCTGATCTTCAACGTTCTCATGTGAGAGGAATGAGAATCTCGAAACCAGAATTTCAGCAGGAAAGTTTTTTGGGGGAGGCAGAGACAAGCAGATGAGATGGTGGTTTTTAAGGCCCCAAGAATGTGACTTGTAACAGTCACCACCCTTTACATCACATGGAATTTTCCCTGCCTAGCCCTATTTGTTCCCTCAGCACCTCAATGCTCGAGATCTGTGATCTACTTGTGTGTGCTCATGTGTGTAAGTACACACGCATGGGCCCACATAAGACATCTGAGGAGTGGGGGCCAGTTTCTTATATTTCTGCACCCCCACTGACACACCTCACCTTCCCCACTCCTACCCCCGACATCAAGAGCCCCTTTACATGAGGCTGTGTCTTCCCCAAGCTCATGTGTATGGTTAGGGCATCCTGTCCATGCACATGTTTGTGTGTGTATGTTGGGTGGGAGAAGAGAGAGAGAGAGGGTGATGGAACAACACAGGAACAGGACACCTCCTGAGCACCGGTGCCTAGTGGGGCGAGTAGCAATTTCAGCTGAGCAGCCTGAACAGCCCCACTGGACAACCCCAGGAGAGTCAGTGTAGCAGCCCCACCAGGAGTGCACATCCCTCCACGGGCCTTACCTCGTTGTTGACAAAGCAGTACAGGATGGCCACCATTAGCCCCTGGAAACAAGAGTCTTGTCATCAGGAGGAAGAGGAGGGAGGTGCCCTGCAGGCAGGCCTGGTCTGAAGCTCCCAGGGGCCCCAGCCTCAGCATCTCCCTCCTGAGACTGGGCAGCCAAGGCAGGCCCAGGAATGGGGGTAGTGGGTTCCTTCTCCTTTCATTTCCAGAGGAAGGAGAAGGCCCCTTGCTCAGAAACTGCAGAATTTCTTCAGCCAACCTCTCCTGGAAGAGGCCCAACCTGAGAAAATACACTTATCACATGGAACTTTCCCTGCTTGGCACTATTCACTCACTCAGGAGACCCAGTGCTCCAGATCCGTGATCTATTTGTGTGTGTGTGTACATGTGTGTAAGTATGTGTACAGACACAGACATCTGAGGGGTTGGGCCAGTTTCTTACATTTCTGCACCCCTGTTGATATTCAACTCCCCACCCCCAGCAACACCTAATACTAGTGGAGAGGCTCAGTTCTCAGCTTTGGAAACTACGTGACCTGGAAATCTCGTTTTAACATTGCCGAGCCTCAGTTTCCTCCTCTGTAAAACGGGAGACTCCTGCACACCGCCTGGGATTCTGGGAGGATGAACTGCACAATGTCTGTAAAGCACCTGCCACCAACGAGCAGCCCAGGGGATGGCAGGTGCTATGCCAGGCTGGGTACCCAAGGTAACATCCAGGAAGGCTTCTTATCCAGTGTGCTCACACGTGTCAGGGTACCTGGGACTCTGGCTCTGCTCCAACCGCATCACCTGGTGAAGGGCCGCTTTCAGCAGGCCCCGGGCTGCCCCTCGGTGGTGCAGGCTGGTCTCGCCCCGCCCCCACCCTGGGACTTCTGGACTGGGGCCCCTGCCACAAGGTCACCTGGAAGGAGGTGAAGGAGAGCTCCGTGAACAGCTTGACGAAGCGCAGCACTCCCCGGGCGTGCTCGTCCATCACGAAGGCGAAGATGACCTCATGCGTCCCCAGCAGGGGGATGAGTGTCAGAGTGGACTTGGCGAGCCTGGGGGGTGGGGCAGGGACATCATTCTGGACCTCTCTCATGGATTCTGCTCCCCCTTCAGTGCTCCCAGCACCCACCAAGGCCTGGCACCTGGGTCACAGAACCCTCCCCCACCGAATACCCAGGGACGGGCTGCCTGGAGGGGAGGAAGTAGAGGTGGAGACCCCAGAAGCCCAGGAGCTGCCCAGGTACAGGGGTGAGACAAGACTTGGGAGCTCAGGCTAGGCCTGGGTGGATGACGAAAGGGCACATAGGGATCCAGGCTCAGCACCCAGGATCTGCCTCTCTGCCCGAAGGAAGGGCTCAGCATGCCCGACGAGGGCAACTCCGTTACGTTACCTGCACTTGGTGTCTGTCTTGCACATGAGGTTGGCCTGCAGTTTGGACACCACAATGCAGATGACCCGGACAAAGATGAGGAAGTTCACCTGCAGGGCAGAGGGGAGGGCAACTGAAGGCCCTCTCAAGACGCCCTCGCGACCCCATCCTCCCTTAGCGCCTGGGCCACTGCAGCTCCCACCACCTGCCCACAGCAGCACTCACCCCGATGGCGAAGAGGATGGGCAGCCGGATTATGAGCCAGTAATTCATGTTGGAGTTCCTGGTCCAACAGCTGGAGCGGAGAGAGACGCACAGGCCCCAGCTCAGGCACACAGAGCCCCCAGCTCCCGGTGCAGGCACCAGGCGGCCCCATACACACGGGCATGCAAAGTGACACACACACACAGAGCCACACAAACACTGCCACAGAGTCACCCGCCAACCAGTCCCAGGACACACACACTCATACTCACACACACACACACACATACACACAGAGTCCTAAACACACAGAGATATGCACAGCCCCTTCATGAACCTACAATCATAGTCACATGCGTCCTCACCTTCACACACAAATAGCAGGAACATTTCACTCACAGCTGTTACAGGAAAGCCTAGGCGGACATCACCTACCCCCACAGACCAGCACCCCACCCTTGTCATCATAAAATCCAGGGAGGGGGAGGGTAGGGGATTGCAGAACTAAATTCATAAATTTAGCTCCTGGTGCCTCAGTTTACCCTCCCAAGAGGCAGTAACTGCACACCCCAGGGGCAAGGAATCCCATAGGGTTTAAGGATGGTGGCCTCAGCACACCCCTCAGCCCCTCAGAGCAGGACACTCACCCCTCGTCCTCATAGAGGTACTTGACGACGCCCCAGGGGATGACAAACAGCAGGGGAACACCTAAGAGGATGGGGGGAGAGAGAGGGCAGAGGGGCTGGCAGGCCAGAGCCACTGCCAGACACACCCGGAGGCCCCCCTCCGGGCTCTCCCACCTCCAGCACCCTTCCTTGCCTGGCCCCTGGCCACGTTTTCTAACAGGTACAGAATTAGGCTGGTGTGGGCGCTTCAGAGAAGCGGCAGCAAGAGACACCCTTCCCAACTCCCCACACTCCTCCCTAGAGAGCAGTCCCCACCACATGGGCGCCATGACTGTCCTCACAGTCCTCCCCCTCCCGTGGGCCAGGGGCCAACTCTTTGATGCCACCCACCCCTGCCTGGGCCCACACGCCCATTTCAGTCAACTCCTGTAGCACTGAAAGCCCCTCCAGGTACCCGCCCCAATCCCCACACAGCTGCCCGTGGCTGGGTGGAAGCCTGGAGCAGAGATAGGAGTCCTGTCCTTGACACAGAGAGCCCAGCTGACAATGCACAGGGGCCACAGTACCACCAGCTACCACAACGCTGCCCACACAAACGGGGCAGGATAGTGTGGCAGATAGCCTCTAGGGTGAACCCCAATCACCCCGCCCCTGGTATTCACACCTGGGTGTGATCCACACTGGATCCAGACTGGTGTGTGTGACCAACATACGCAGAAGTGATGGCATGCCATTTCTGAGATTAGGCTGTAAAAGGCCTTCAAGATTGTAAAAGGCAG
This sequence comes from Oreotragus oreotragus, assembly GCA_006410675.1. Lineage (NCBI taxonomy): Eukaryota > Metazoa > Chordata > Mammalia > Artiodactyla > Bovidae > Oreotragus > Oreotragus oreotragus. The sequence continues at coordinate 57,839 of SJYX01014752.1, read as the reverse complement.
GTCTTGGGCTCTTTCTCTCTTAATCTTGTCACTTGCCCTGGGGGATATCAGCTGCTGGGTCCTGTGGGCACTCAGAGAGCCCAGTGTGGTGAGGAATGGAGGCCTCCAGCCAACAGACAGCAAAGACCTGAGCTTCCTGCCAACAACCTCGAGAGAGAGCTTGGAAGCGGATGCTCCAATCCATTAAGCCTTGAGATGACAGCTACCCTGGCCAACAGCTCCACTGACACCACTCTTGGGATCCTAAGCCTGAGGCAGGCAACGCAGTTGAACCCGGAATTCTGACCAGAGAAACTGTGAGATAAAGTTGGTGTTTTAAATATCTAAGTGAGAGGTCATTTGTTACACAGTCATAGGTCACTCATACACTGGCCACTAGTTCCTTAAGGACAGAACCTAATTCATCTGCAGGGCCTCAGTGACCATCTCACTCTGGAGTTCAGTATATGTTCGCTGACTTAGGATTGGATTGCCAAATTTCGCTGTTGGTCCAGTGATTAAGAATCTGCCTGCCAAGGTAGGGGGCACGGGTTTGATCCCCGGTCTGGGAAGATTCCACATGCTAAGCCCGTGGGCCACAACTACTGAGCCTGCACACCTAGGGCCTGTGCTCTGCAACAAGAGAAGACACCACAGTGAGAAGCCCGGGCACCACAGCTAGAGAGAGCTACCCCACTCGCCGCAACTAGAGAGAGCTGGTCTGCGGCAATGAAGACCCAGCACAGCTGGGACTAGAACACAGGACTGCAATCCCACCGCCTAATGGCTCTCAGCACCAACTCCGTCTAAGCCTGTCTCTGTTGGTGCCTCTCAGGGATGGAGATGTGGGTGTCAAGAGGAATAAGAGTGTTCGTCTAAAGTTGCATGGACAGGATGTGTGTGAGGTGGTAGTGGGGCGTCCATGTGTATGCATGTTTGGCTTCAGGAAGCACATTTTCAGGGCAGAAGCCACTTCATCAGCTTTCCTACGGCCATCACCCACATCCTCAACACATAGATGTCCACTCAACAGCAGCTACCGAGCAGCTTGCACTCCCGGAGCAACTGTACTTGACTGTGCAGATGGTCAAGCATGGAGGAAGCAACGTGGCTCACGGCTGACCAGCATGGTCATCAGATCGCCTTCTCCTTAGCTATTTATTTTTACATAACCCCGATCTCCCAGCATCCATGTTGCTTTAGTAACAGGCCTTCATGAGACTGGACAAGAGGCAGACAGCTTCCCAAGGCTCCAGCATGTAGCACAGAGCCTGTCACATAGAAGATGCCCAGTGAGAATGGAGTGAATGAAAGAAAGTCAGTGTATCAGTGAGACAGGGGAAACTGCCCAGGCAAGAACAGGCCAATGCCCTGAGCCACACACATCTGGACGCCTCTGTCTTCGTCATCCCCAGCCCCCTGCTGGCCTTTTTTTGAGACCCTACCCCACAACAGGGGAGCTCAGTCATGTTAAAAACCAGACCTGGTAAACTTCATTCATGCATCAGCATCTCCTTGACCAAGTCTCAAAAAAATGCAGGCACAGCTCTGCTGCTTGTGAACATTACACACTCCCTGCTGGCTTCATCTTTCTCCCATTTAGAAAACCAACAAGACAGGCTGGAGAAAAAGGCTTGAATGAAGACACACAGTCTGGCCCCGAGAAGTGATTTCCTCGTGTGTCACATGCCTCCCCACTGAGAGGCCTCCTCCTGGTGGGGTATGGGAGTGTCCGGCCACCCGTGGACAACAGCAGAGGCTGACATGCCTTTTGGGAATTCCCCCGCTGTATCAAGGTCCTAATTTTTTCATCTTTCTCCCATTTAGAAAACCAACAAGACAGGCTGGAGAAAAAGGCTTGAATGAAGACACACAGTCTGGCCCCGAGAAGTGATTTCCTCGTGTGTCACATGCCTCCCCACTGAGAGGCCTCCTCCTGGTGGGGTATGGGAGTGTCCGGCCACCCGTGGACAACAGCAGAGGCTGACATGCCTTTTGGGAATTCCCCCGCTGTATCAAGGTCCTAATTTTAATTCCCACATTTGCATATGAAGCTAAAAGGTGTTTCCCATGCATCCCACTTGCAGCGAGAGCCTCCTAGCATCACAGCAGAGCTCTGGGCCCTCAGTGACTCTGTTGGTCCTGCCTTTGCTCCTCTGTCTCTCTATCTCCTCATCCCAATTCCTCAAGAAAAGGATGATCTGAGTGGGAAGAGGGGGTCCCCCTGGGTCCTGCCCTTCTGCTCCCTAAGACTCTGGGTCCCAAGCTAGGGCATGAGGTGATGGGAAAAGACTGGAACCCCCTCCCTCATTGCCCCCACCCTCATTGCCCACTCAGAGACACACAGGAACACTGTGAGTCCCAGGCCCCCAAAGTCTCCACCCACCACCCATGCGCCTCTGCACATATCACTCCGTTCCTTCCATTGCTTCCGCCCTCAGGTCACCATGGTGACAGCACTCCAGTGCTGATGCTATTTCCCAGAATGGACAGAAACAGTCCCCCACTCTAAGGACCTCCTTCCCGGAGCTCCCCTTCATGACCTAACTCCACCCACCCCTCCAGTTGGCGGCAGGGCTCTTCAGCTTTGCCCACTGCCAGTCTGATGCCCCTGCAGAATGAAGAAGCCAAGCAGGGAAGGGCTGGGCTCTGGTGGAAGAGGGGAGGAAGGGTAGGAGGAAAGAGCTGTACACTGAGAGCAGGCCCACCTGCCCACTGCAGGGACCTGAGTTTGCTTGGCCGGGCCCTCAGGGGCTAAAGAAAATCCAGCGTGACAGGCAATGGGCCCAGGGCCTGGGAGTCAGGAGGCCTGGGCCCAGCGCCTGCTCTCTACTGCCTCGCCCTCAGGACACTGATCAAAGCCCCTTTCCAGATGCTCTTCTGCAGCAGGGCCTACGGAACAAAGTAGCCAAAGAGCATCATCAACAAGGGATGAAGTCTGAGGATGGGGCAGGGCGGCTGAGGGGAACCAGACAGAGCCCAGAGCAAGGGGCCAGGAACCCAGGGCACTTCTCAAGGAGGTGGGTGGGACCAGGCACAGCCTGGCAGGGGCTCAGGGGAAAGAGCCAGTATGGGAAAGAGGGGAGTGAAGAGGGGAGCATGGAAATGGGAAGAGAGTGGGTCCCATTCTGGTGTGAGAGGCCCAGAGACTTCCCGCTCCTGGCTCCATCCCAGGTGGGTGCCCGAGGGCCTCTCCAGAGGAAGTGTTGTTGCATCTGTTTCTGGAGTAGAAGGTGGAGGTCGGGGGGGGAGGCTGGTAGTGGGTGCCGCTAGGATGGGTGCCTCGGCCCTGCCCCACCCCATGTCATTCTAACTGGAATCCTATGTGGAGAGAGGCAGAAGCACAACCAGAAATGTTCCAGCAAAAAAAATAAAAAGACACAGTGGTTCTCGGCAAACTTTTTTGGCTAGAACATTTCCAGCTGGGCTCCAGGCACTTTCGGGGTCCACCCTTTGCTCAGCTGGCTTCCGGCTGATCCTCTCCCACTCCCTCACTCAGCTCAAAGCTCTCCTCTTCTTCGTCAGGTGACAGAGCCACGCCCCTCAGCCCCACACCCAGCAACCCCCACCTGAGACCCAGGACTGTTCATTTCCCTCAGGGCTGGGGTGCCCAGGACTGGGTGTGGGGCTCTGTCCCCCAAGGGTCTTAGGGGCCGGGATCTTTGAGACTGGTACCATGACGGCCAATGGTGTGTGTCGTGTATTTGGCCAGAGAGGCGAAGGCCTCTGCTTCCATTAAGCAGGGAGAGTCATGCAAAGGCAGAGAAGCTGGACGATGACTTGACAGTCTCATTGGCAGCGAGTCCTGTGCCCAGGAGGGGGTTCTCCAAGGGGGCCCTACCCCTTGGCTCAGCCATCTGTTCTGAGTACCGGGTTGGCCCCCTGGGTAGCCTGAAGGCAGCAGCTCCAAGAGGGATCAGGGTCTCCCACCTGCTGCGCTCAGTCGAGGTAGGGCTGAGATGAATGGTGGTGGGCCTTACCCCAGCCAATGCTCAGGTAGAGCCTGAAGACGCGCTGCTCGGAGAAGACAGACAAGGCCAGCAGCGTGTACAGGTACACCCCCTCCACCAGGAGCCAGTAGTAGTTGGCCGCCACGCAGTACTGCATGAGCAGGAACACCAGGCGACAGCCCAGAGACTCCTGGGGGCAGAGGAAGGGTCCCCGGGGGACAGCAGCTTGGTCCCTGCCTCTTGTGACCCCCCTCTCGGTCCCGCCCCAGCTGCTATCCTGCTAGAGCGAATACAGGATGACACAGCTGACACCTTCCCGCCGGGCCAGCACAAAGACCTTGACTTGCTCTATCTAGCTCATGGGGTCCTCACTATCCTGGAGGAATGAGACTAATTATCCCCATACAGGCGAGAAGACTGAAGTTCAGAGAAGTAAATAACTTATGCCTGCAAATGAGTAAGTGGTAGAACTGGAATTCAAACCCAGGTTTGTCTCCAAAAACCACTCCCCGGAGTCAAACAGTACTCTCTCTATGGGCAGGGCAGTCTCTCCCTCCCCACACTGGAAGCTCCCCAGGGTGGACATCCTCTCCCATCAGACTGGACTGGGGGACTCTGCAGAGTGGACAGCCTCTCCCGTCAGACTGGGGGCTCCCCAGGGTGGACAGGCTCTCCCATCAGATGGGACTTGGGGTTCCCTGGGGTGGACAGCCTCTCCCGTTAGACTGGGGGCTTCCCAGGGTGGACAGCCTCTCCCATCAGACTGCAGGCTCCTCAGGGTGGACAGTCTCTCCCATCAGACTGGGGGCTCCCCAGGGTGAACTGCCTCTCCCGTCAGATGGGACTTGGGGTTCCCTGGGGTGGACAGCCTCTCCCATCAGACTGCGGGCTTCTCAGGGTGGACAGCCTCTCCCATCAGACTGCGGGCTTCTCAGGGTGGACAGCCTCTCCCATCAGACTGGGGGCTCCCCAGAGTAGACCGCCTCTCTCATCACACTGAGGGCTTCCTGACGACCAGGTCAGAACAGCTCTTGCCTTCCTTTGTGCCAGGCCTGGGTGGGGTAGGGAAGCCTGCCCTTCACAGACCATCCACCCTCCCCAAGCCCTCCCTGGACACACCACACACCTGGTAGGAGAGGAGCCCGTCCCACTGATGCTGCTGGGCAGCCGTGCTGTACATCCACTTGAGGACCGCATCCTTGATGAAGACGGACAGCGCTCGGAGGATGAAGGATGCAAAGAGGTTCAGATGGATGTAGTTCCGGGTACAGTGCAGGTGTCTGCAGGAGAAAGCAGGGCCTTCCCTGGCACGATGACCGACAATTCTGCTCCATGAACCCTGGTTCTCAGGCATGTGTCTGTCCCTGGGACTATGCTCCTGTCTTTCTTCCTCCAAGATGCCCTCAATTCCCATAACCTTGAAAATCTTGGATTTCACATCCTGCCTATCCATGAAGCCTTCAGTTGTGTGGTGACTGCCATCCCACCCTCATCTACATACTATCCTTTTCTCTGCAGCATCTTCCCTTCTACAAAGTCACGTGTAACCCAAGTGATCTGTATGAAGACCACTTTCCCCACTGAGGACTTGCTTGGCTTCCTGATGACAGCCCGTGTCTAACATGCCTCCAGGCTGCCTCACAGTGACAGATTGGGGCTAAGCACGTGGCAGGAATTCAAAAAGTACTGGATACAACTTCAATATCCTTTCGTGTAAAAACAAATGGAAAATATGAGGACATTCTTTACCCAATAAGGGCTGTCCAGCCGAACAAGGAGCCAACCTCATTCTTAACTGAGAAATTTTAAAAAGATTCCCTTTAAATCAGGAACAAAATAAGGACTATCTAGCTGTAAGGTTTACTTATATCACAGCCACTTAACTTTGCACTACAAATCCTAGCCACGGCAAGAAGGCAAGGGGAAAAATGGATAAGAACTGGAAATAAAGACACAAAGTTGTCACTGTTTGTAGATGATCTTCACAGGAAGTCCAAGAGAATCAACACACAAAGTATTAGAAGTAATCAGAGTTCATTCAATAAGGTTGCTGATATGTATGTTTATGTACATCAGCAGTAAACAATTAAAAAGTAAAAATTCATTTGCACTATTTTTAATTAGTACCTGGAAATAAGTCTAACAGAAGATGGCACAATTTCTATGGAGAATACAGGTGAAGCTTGCTTAAAATAATTAAAGAAGACTCAAATTAATGGAAGAGTCACCAGATTCATGGATAGAGACACTATCTTGAAAGTGTTGATTCTCTTCACATTAACCAATAAATTCAATTCACTCTAATAAAAATTCCAACAGTGTTGGTTTTTCTTTTGATGGAATTTTAAAAAAATGTATAGAGAAGAACAAAGTGATTCAGCTATGCACTTCATTTATCTATTCTTTTTCAAATTCTTATCCCAATTAGGTTGTTATAGAATACTGAACAGAGTTCCATGTGTTATACAGTAGGTCCTTGTTGGATATCCATTTTGTTTATTTATTTTTATTTTTCTGGCCACGATGTTCAGTATGTAGGATCTTAATTCCCCAACCAGGGATCAAACCAGGGCCCCCTGCATTAGAAGAATAGAGTCTTAACCACTGGATCACCAGGGAAGTCCCAGTTATCCATTTTAAATATAGCAGTGTGTACACGTCAACCCCAAACTCCCTAACTATCCCACCCTTCCTCCCTGGTAACCATAAGTGCTCTAAGTCTGTGAGCCTGTTTCTCTTTTGTGAATAAGTTCTGTTAATCAATTATGCTCCAGTATAAAATGAAAAGTTAAAAAAAAAAAAAAACAACTTATAACGAGAGCCAAGGGGACTTCCCTGACAGTCCAGTGATTAAGACTCTGTGGTTCAAATGCAGGGGACATGAATTCAATCCCTGGTTGGGGAAACTAAGATCCCACATGGTATGCAGTGTGGTAAAAATAAATAAATTTATTTATTATTATCATTATATTTATTTATTTTTACTTTACAATATTGTATTGGTTTTTTAAGAGCCAAGGGCCAAGAAGAGTACAGACACTCCTAAAGAATCACAATGTAGGGGCCCCTGCTGTAAGAAAACCAAGATTTTCTGATGAATCTAAGTAGTTATGGCACCATGGTTATCAACAAAGAGACAGGTAAGTAGACCAATGGAAAACAATCCAGATGACAGAGACCCACCCAGGTGTAGATAAGGCTTGCCACACAGCAGAAACCAGGGGTGGAAAGGGGGCTATCCATAAGTGGTCCTGATGCAATTAACTATATGCATATGTGGAAAAATGAAATTAAATCTCTTATTTTTGCTGTAGACAAAAATAAATTCCAGGTTCACCAAAGAGCTATAAGGGATGTGTAAAACTTATGATGCTAGGATAAGGAAAGATTTCTTAAGACCATAAAGAAATTTGGCCGTTGGGGGAAAAAATATGATAAATTACTTATCTATTAGAAAAATGAATTTTTATTAATTGATAACACTTACTGATGAATTATGTTTATCAACAGAATCAGATACTTGATATATTTCATTCTGTTAAAATTAAGACTTTTGTTTACAATATAATCAGATACATTGATATATTCCATTCCATTAAAATTATTAAGGCACCATACAGTAAGTGAAAAAATAAACCACAGACTGAGAAGATATATCCTGGATTACTATCTAGAATATATGAGGAATGCCTAAAATCAAAAGAAAAAGCCAAATCAGCCGATAAAAAAGTAAGTCAAGGATATGAACAAGCAATTCACAGGATGAAACATAAAAAGTCTGCTAGATCTCTCTAGGAATCAGTGATATGTAAATTAAAATCATAATGAGATACTTCACACACTTCAGATTAGCAACAATTACGTCTAAAAATAGGAAATATTGGTGAGGATGTTAAGCCAAGGGAACTCTCATATATTACCAGTAAGAGGGCAAACGGGCCTGACCACTTTGGAAAACAACTTCACAACACCTAATACATTTGCAACGGCAAGTCGTATTCAGACCAGGCACTTCTACTCAGAGGCATGTGCCCCTGGAGCCATGCACAGGGGGTCATGGGTAAGCGTGTTCATCTTAGCGATGTTGATAATTGAGAAAAGAAGAAGAAAGAAACACTTCAAATGTCCAGTAAACTGCAATATATCATACAATGGAGTGATGGTTCAAATGAATGAAACAGAGCCACCTGTATCATTTGTGAATGAACCTCACAAAAAACGCAACATCAGGCCAAAAACAACACTTCTGAAAAGTATGCCCAACATGCCATTAAAGATACACAAAATCCATACTATATGGTTTTATAGATACTTAGAAATGCAATAAAAATACAGAGAGAGGCATCAGAATTATAGCAGCCCCAGAGGAGTTTCTTCCGGTGGGGAGGAAGGGTGATTCTGAGAAACTTAACCTTGCCACTGGGCTCTCGTTCCTGGGCTTCAGGGTATGTGCGCACAGGTGATTATAGTCCCAGACACTGTGTTTTCAGATCTCTAAATGTTTCCTAATAAAAGGGGAGACTATTCTTGAGTGAATGTATTTATGGAGCACTGACGGTGTGCCCAGCCCTGACTGTGCCAGAAGCCATGGGGACACAGGAGGAATGCCACCTCTCCTCCTCCTGCTGGCTGGTGTCCTGAGTCCCCGGCCCTCGGAATTCCTCCTGCCCTTGAACCTGGCCCACCGCCATCAGTGCAAAGGGCGTGGGAAGGGCCTGGTACTCTGAAAGGAATTGGTAGACCTGGGGAAGAAATTTTCCATGGGAGCTGACAAACTCCAAAGAGAGCAGAATCGCTAACCCGCTGAGGTCTCCTAAAATCATACTGAACTCCCCATCATCTGAGACATAGGCTCACGGGAGAGGACCTCCTCTCCTCCCATCATCCACCGTGAAGGCGTGAGGCATGTGTGCATGTGTTTGCTTTTCCTTTTTTGCGGTATTACATGTACACATGTACACGGTACAGATTAGCCTAAGTACAGAGTGCTGTGGGCTGTGTTTTCAGCCTCAGAGTCTACGGTGTGGCCTCGCTGGACATCTCTTAGGAGAGGACCCTGCTATGCTGTCGCTTCAGTGTGGTGCCCCCTCCTCTATATGGGGACAGAGCGACAGGTCAGGCAGAAGCAGCCCCCTTACCTGAAGCCCAGGAGGATGGCCGAGGCGATGACCAGCGCGGAGAAGGAGAGTGCGTAGCCCACCGTGTAGATGACGTATAGAGACAGGAGCTGCCGCTCTGGAGAGCTCTGTGTGCACAACGGGGACATAGCGTACAGGGGGCGCCCACTACCCTCCTCTCTCACAGCCTGCTTACCCGGGGGACGGGGAGACTCAGCCCCACCGGGATCCCGGAACTGAGGAAGGGAAGCACCTATGGTGATGGTTCCCGGATTTCGAGGACCTTGTTCTGAGGCCAGAGAGGTGAACACACACCACCTGTGTCCAGAAGGCGTGGCGGGCAAAGCCCCAGAGGCAGGGGGGTGTGCAGGTGGAGACAGACCTGCCCACCAGATGGCCCGGGTCCCTGCTCCCATGAAGTTGGCCCCCCGCTGCCCCCTCCTTCGCCTCCTCAACTCACGCGGTCCCCTCGCTTGGAATCCTCACACTCGGAAAGGTCCCTCCAGGGCAGGCTTGAGTTGTCCTTGTGCAGCCACAGGCCGTCCGCGGTGCAGAACCGGTAGACGTGACCGTGTAGCACTGGGGCGGAGACACGGGGTGAGCCTTGGCCCAAGGCCAGCTGCCGCGCCCCTCCCCACCCAGGGTCGACCCGTGACCCCTCCACACATGCACACACACACACACACACACACACTGCGGTCTTCCTCTCCTGCCACATGTCCGTTTCACCAAGGAACAGGAAAGGTCACAAAGGGGACCTGCCCAGGCCCCGCTTCAGCCTTTCCTCTTGGCCACCCTGGAATGCAGTTTGACGAACCCACACTTTTGAGATAAGGCCACACCATTTGCAAGGCAGAGGAACCAGAGATCAAATTGCCAACATCTGTTGGATCATTGAAAAAGCAAGAGAGTTCCAGAAAAACATCTACTTCTGCTTTGTTGACTATGCCAAAGCCTTTGACTGTGTGGATCACAACAAACTGTGGAAAATTCTTAAAGAGATGGGAATACCAGACAACCTGACCTGCCTCCTGAGAAATCTGTATGCAGGTCAGGAAGCAACAGTTAGAACTGGACATGGGACAACAGACTGGTTCCAAATCAGGAAAGGAGTACGTCAAGGCTGTATATTGTCACCCTGCTTATTTAACTTATATGCAGAGTACATCATGAGAAATGCTGGACTGGATGAAGCACAAGCTGGAGTCAAGATTGCCAGGAGAAATATCAAAAACCTCAGATATGCAGAAGACACCACCATTATGGCAGAAAGCAAAGAAGAACAGAAGAGCTTCTTGATGAAAGTAAAAGAGGAGAGTGAAAAAGTTGGCGTAAAAACTTTAGGGTAATGTTTATATAAAAATAAAATGGAAAAGAAGAATGTACAAAAAAAAAAAAAAAAGAAAACTAAGATCATGGCATCTGGTCCCATCACTTTATGGCAAATAGATGGGAAAATAGTGGAAACAGTGTCAGACTTTATTTTTATGGGCTCCAAAATCATTGCAGATGGTGACTGCAGCCATGAAATTCAAAGACACTTGCTCCTTGGAAGAAAAGTTATGACCAACCTAGATAGCATATTAAAATGCAGAGACATTATTTTGCTAGCAAAGGTCCATCTAGTCAAAGCTATGGTTTTTCCAGTAGTCATGTATGGATGTGAGAGTTGGACTATAAAGAAAGCTGAGCACTGAAGAATTGATGCTTTTGAACTGTGGTGCTGGAGAAGACTCTTGAGAGTCCCTTGGACTGCAAGGAGATACAACAAGTCCATCCTAAAGGAAATCAGTCCTGAATATCCACTGGAAAGATTGATGCTGAAGCTGAAACTCCAATACTTTGGCCACCTGGTGTGAAGAACTGACTCACTGGAAGAGACCCTGATGCTGCGAAAGATTGAAGGCGGGAAGAGAAGACAACAGAGGATGAGATGGCTTGATGGTATCACTGACTCAATGGACATGAGTTTGAGTGAACTCCAGGAGTTGGTGATGGACAGGGATGCCTGGCATGCTGCAGTCCATGGGGTCACAAAGAGTCGGACACAACTGAGTGACTGAACTGAACACACGATTTCCATGTTCCTGCCTCAAATCTCATTCAGACAATATTCGGTGCTGATAAGCTATGGCCCTGGCAGACCCACAGCCACCCCTGCGATTTCTGATTCTTGGAACTCAGGGCCACCTCCTTGAGAAAAGTAGACCTCAGCTATAAAGTGGGCATAGAGGTCCTGAGAAAAATAAAGAGACACAGCCCCGCCTCAGGGAGCCCCAGTCTGAGGGGAGACACAGCCCCGCCTCAGGGAGCCCCAGGCTGAGGGGAGACACAGCCCCGCCTCAGGGAGCCCCAGTCTGAGGGGGAGACACAGCCCCGCCTCAGGGAGCCCCAGTCTGAGGGGAGACACAGCCCCTCCTCAGGGAGCCCCAGGCTGAGGGGAGACACAGCCCCGCCTCAGGGAGCCCCAGGCTGAGGGGAGACACAGCCCCGCCTCAGGGAGCCCCAGTCTGAGGGGAGACACAGCCCCGCCTCAGGGAGCCCCAGTCTGAGGGGAGACACAGCCCCGCCTCAGGGAGCCCCAGGCTGAGGGGAGACACAGCCCCGCCTCAGGGAGCCCCAGTCTGAGGGGAGACACAGCCCTGCCCTCAGGGAGCCCCAGTCTGAGGCGAGACACAGCCCTGCCTCAGGGAGCCCCAGTCTGAGGGGAGACACAGCCCTGCCCTCAGGAAGTTCTATCCTGATGGAGGAGACCCAGTCCTATTGTCAAAGATCACCTGATTTAAAAGGAGTACATAGCTAATGGCAGAGATAGAGTCCTTAGGGGCCCTCTGCTCAAAGACGGGGAGAACTGGCTCCTCCCTTCAAGTAACTGCAAGTAGCCGGAGACAGAGGCTGTCCTCGGGTACCTCCCAGTCTGAGTGGGGAGCCCCTGTCCTCCAGGAGCTCCCTGTCTGAGAGAAGAAGGAAGCACAGTGCCTGACTTCAGAGAATCAAGACTCTCACAGAAAGAAGAAGGTGCTTAGAAAGGAATAACATCAGTGTGAAGAAGAGAGGTCACAGACAGGCCCAGCAGAATTGGGGGCAGGGTGTCCCTGTGCCCCTCACACCCTGCCTGGGCATCTGGTGCAGAGCAACTGCCCTGGCAGGCCTCAGTGTCCACCATCCAGGGAGCGGGTTGGCTGGTGGCTCCAAGTCTGCAGTGAGGTCAAAGTGATCGGGGCTTACTTGTGTCTGAAAGGAAATGTAAGTCTGACCCCAGGGCCAGGAGACCAGGGACAAAAGCACGGACAGATTTTGCACCAGGGGTGGGAGGGTGGTGTCAAGGAGGGGACTGGGGGCCAGGACAAGTTTTAAAAGACTGAAAAGGTTTCCCTGGTGGTCCAGCGGTTAAGAATCCGCCTACCAATGCAGGGAACACGAGTTCTACCCCTGGTCCAGGAAGATCCCACGTGCCGGGAAGCAACTAAGCCTCTGTACTACTACTGAGCTCACATGCCAGAACTAAGGCTCAACGCAGCCAAAAATGAATTTATATATATATATATATATTTAATTCTAAAGGAAAAAAGATTTTAAAGACCAGATTCCCCAGGTGTGGGAAGAAGGCTCAGTGTGAGGGAGAGAGACAGGCCCTGGCTGGCAGCAGCTGCTCAGAAGTTTCCAGGTGGAGAGGCAGCAGCAAGGACAGGTCTGCACAGGGGGCTCATTAACACGCATGTCTGACAGCAGCGGCGCCAGCCCAGGTCCACCCACTAGGGTCCAGGAGGGATGCGNAAAGACCAGATTCCCCAGGTGTGGGAAGAAGGCTCAGTGTGAGGGAGAGAGACAGGCCCTGGCTGGCAGCAGCTGCTCAGAAGTTTCCAGGTGGAGAGGCAGCAGCAAGGACAGGTCTGCACAGGGGGCTCATTAACACGCATGTCTGACAGCAGCGGCGCCAGCCCAGGTCCACCCACTAGGGTCCAGGAGGGATGCGCCATCGAGGCTGGGGCTGCATTTCCTAGTTCACAAACTGTCAACCCACCCATTGCTGTCATATGCCCGACATCATTTTAAGGGCTTGGGCAACCCTCCGCCTACATGGTCAGGCACCTTCAGGGCCTGTCAGTGGGACCCTGGTTCCCTGAGCCAGCCCCCAGCTTGCAGCTCACTCTCTCCTTTCTCCCACTGCTCTTCAAAGACCCTGAGCAGGGTCCTGATTTAGGAGACAGAAGGTATCTGGTAATACCGTGGAGCTAAGTCGTCTTCTGGCATCACAGCTTCTAGAAGAACCTGTATTTTAAGAGACATCCCCGGGGAAGAGAAACAAAAGCCTGAAAAATCTGATGGTGGGACTTCCCTCAGCAGGAGACGCCCCCCGACACAGGATGAACAAAATCAAAAAAGCATAAAGGCAGAGAAGGGGAGGCACCAAGTCTGATTTTAAGTGACTGGATGAGCCCCCAGATGTCTCTTCGATCTGCTGCATGAGTGCCTAGAATTCTTCCCCAGGGGTTGAGTCATCTGATATGACAGCAACACCAGCCTTCAGGGGTAATGACCCAAGAGCAATGATGGAGATCTGGGCTGATTCCACGGGGTGTGAGACTGGTGTCAGAGCCTTCTCTAAGCCCGTTTAGATGGGAGGAAGTGGGGAGAGGTGACGAGGCAGAGGGGCCAGGGAAGGGAGAGGACCCAGCAGTGGAGCCCAAACCATGGAAGTACCACTGACCCAGGACGCAGCCTGCAGCAGTGTGATCCTGATAACACTCAACTCGCCGCAGGGGCACAGGGTCTGGCAGCCAGGAGGCACACAAATGGATGCTTTCCTTCCTCTCTCAAGCCCTCTCTGCAGGCTGCACTCTCACAGAATCAGGTTTTGAGCACCTGCTGTATGCCTGACACCTGAGAACATCACAACCACCTTACAAGATTAGGCGCCGAGAATCCCATTTTACAGATGGAGAAACTGAGCCTCTAAGAGGCTGAGTGGCTTGCCCAAGATTGTCCAGCCAGGGAGTGGCAGAATCAGGATCACAGCCCCTGGCCCTCTGCCTCTAGAGGCCAAAAGGCCAAGAGTCAGCACCCGAACTCGCTGCTAACAGTCCCCCATGGCCACGTGCCACTGGTCTGCCCTTCCTCTGGGCCTGGATTCACCAACCTTCCACATCTTCCGAGCAGGTGCTCTTGGCAGTGTGGGCCCCCTGCACCCGGCCATTCCCGGGCACTCTTCTCAGGGTGAGCTGGGAGGATGAGGAGGTGGTGGGGAGGTAAAATGTGCACAGATGTGTGTGTTACGGGCACAGTGTCAAGGGATTGCTGCATCCCTGCAAAGCTCAGTGAGCCTATGCAAATGCGTCTGTCAATTACCCTTCATTAGCAGCAAATATTAAAAGCCAGGACTGTTCCTGGCCCGGCTGTGGTCCCCAGGCGCACATCTTGGCTGGAGATGGGGTGGGTCAGGGCCCAGCCCAGCTTATCAGGCCAGCCTTATCTGGCCCGGGAGCTACTGGTATATCATAACCAGAAGCTTGGCTCTGGTCCTGTCAACACCAGGAGGCAGCCGGCCACGAGCCAGGAAGCCTAGGGAATATTTCATTAAGTCAGACCCTGGTGCTGGAAATAAAACCCCCAATTAAACACTTCCCCTCCCGGAAACTGCAGCGGCGTCCGTAATCAAGCTAACAGCCGCCCTTCCACGTGGACGCGGGCACTCAGGGCTGTGGAGAGGCGCTCATGAATCCATTAGCTCCTGTACCCTGGCAACAGCAGTGGCCAGCACGGGCTCCTGGGCCCCCAGCTTCCAGGCCAGGATGCCGAGATTCAAAGAGGGCAGTCACAGGACCTCCCCGGAGTTCAGGAATGAGGGTCAAAGCCAGGGCTGGAACTAAAGGCACCGGCTTGGACTCCAGGTGAGGGGCTGTGCCTCACATCAAGGACTAGAGGAAGACCTCAAGCTCAAAACCTGGTCCTGCCCTCAACCAGCTATGGGACCTGGGCAGACCTCTCTGGGTCTCAGTTTCCTCAGCTGTAAAATGGAAACCATGATAACTTCCCAGGTCAGTGGTGTGAAGACAGAAGTGAAAGCATGTGAAATGCCTGGTAGCTGTGTGTGTGTGTGCTCAATCATGTCCAACTCTTTGCAACCCCGTGGACTGTAGCCCACCAGGCTCCTCTGTCCATGGAACTTTCCAGGCAAGAATACAAGAGTCGGCTGTCATTTCCTTCTCCCGGAGATCTTCCTGACCCAGGGTGGAACCCATGTCTCTTGCATCTCCTGCATTGGCAGGCGGATTCTTTACCACTAGCGCCACCTGGGTGCATGGCTGGCCTTCAGAACACAGGCACAGTGAAAGTCCTGCTCCTGCCCAACCCCGTCCACCCCCACCCTGGCCCCAGTTCCTCAAAAGAGTGCCCTTCACTGGGGCTGGGCTGGAACTTGGGACCCTGCCGCAGCTGAAATCCTTCCAGGACCAGCATGCGGCCTCGGCTTCCTTCAGCAACCCTGGCCTGCTGCAAAAGTTCCTCCAGGGAGGCACCTGTCAGAGTTACCAAGAATTGTGAGTTATAGGCTATTTTTAAAGCATTTTATGACTCTCCTATAATTAGAACCAAACTCACAAACAGGTAGGGATCAGGAGAGGGTGCAGCTAATGAGGCTGGAATGATTTGTAACGAGCAGCTCAGTTGTCGGCCGGGAAGCGAGTTTGCTGGAGGGCCCTCAGGTGGCAGCAGGCTCTTGGACACCACTCCAGCCTCTTGGTTTCCAGAGAGAAAATCTTGTGGACACAAGGCCCCTACCCTTTCCATGCAATCCTCGGTTCTGAATTAGAGGGGTCTGCGTTCAAGGACTCAGCTGGCATCCCTGGGATGCTGTACAGTTCTGAGGCCTGGCCCTGTTTCCGAGCTGGTGCCTAAACATCCTCCACCCTGGAGGGCCCTCCTCCCCCTCCTCCATCTCCATCCACCTGTTCTTTAAGGCTTGGCCCCAATGACACCTCCCTCTGGAAGCCTTCCTAATGCCACACCCCAGACAGAAGAGGTGGCTCTGACCTCCTTCGGCACCACTTTCCAGGCTCCCAAGCAACCTCTTCAAGCCCCGTGGGAAAGTCACCCCTTCTCCCCAAAGCCCGCACACTCACACACCTCTAAGGTCTCACTGACATCCCCAGCTCTTAACACAGACCTGCCCTGGGTAATTGTTTTGAATTTAAATATTTCTCGAGTCACTCATTCCTCTGCCCTGCCCTGTGCCCCAGAAGGCTGACCCTTGTGGACAGTATCACTTGAGTTCCCAGCTCTCTGCTGGGTTTAGCTAATGGGAGGCACTGGCAGGAGGTAGGAAGACAGTTGGAAAGAGAGGCTGGGGTATTTCTCCCTTGCTCCCTTTTTGCCTTGATTCTGAGGTTCTGGCAGTGGTTTTTGCCCCTCTGTGACCACGGCCCTGTCCTGCTGGTGGCCTCTCCATCACCATGACCTCCAGCTGTCATGAGGGTACCACAGCCCTGTTCCTGCCCCACTGGGACCTAGGGATACTAAAGCTTCCCACTCTTATAGTCCTTGGTGCTTTATGTCCCTTGTTGTTTAATTGCTAAGTTGTGCCTGACTCTGCGACACCATGAACTGTAGCCCGCCAGGCTCCTCTGTCCATGGGATTTCCTAGGCAAGAATATACTGGAGTGGACTGCCATGTCCTCCTCTAGGGGACCTTTCCAATCCAGGGATTGAACCTGTGTCTCCTGCATTACAGGACAGATTCTTTACTGCTGAGCCACCAGGTGAACCCAGACCAACCTCTGAAGTGGTCCTCCTCTATCAGGTTCTTTTGAGATTCCCAGCCGAGTGTGTTTTCTCCCAGAACATTGACTAAGATCTGCTCCTCTTTCTTCTTCACATTCCTAATTCCCACTACGACATTATCACTTAGGGCACTCCCTTGATTAGCCAAGAAAGTTTCAGAACTGCCCCCAACCTCCTCCCCTATGCCCTGGGAGGGGGTGAGGGAAGCCCCCCATGCCAGCTTCTGCCAAGGGGACAGACAGGCCAGGTCAGAGATAGCACTTATGTTGCAGGAACCCAGGGTGGGTATTTCTGTGGGTCCTTGACTCAGAGAGAGGGGAGAGGGAGGCAGAGTCTGTGATCCCAAGGGTCAAAAAAGGGAGTGAGTTAGCTTGGTCAAAAAGGAAGTGAGGCGGGGAGCGGGGGGGTGGAGGCTGGCAGGGGGCCTGTGCAGTGGCTGTTATCTTCATGGAGAAAGCAATAAAACCATGTTCACTCATAAATGGGCACCACCAGGACCTATTTCCTGCTCAAATAAAATTAAAGGTGATGGATGGAGCCACGAGCAGCAGGCAGAGCTGGGGGTGGCTTAGTGCTGAGTGATGGGCCCTGTCCTGCGCCTGGCTCCCCAGGGTCTAGAGGGCCAGCCAGCCAGCCAGTCACAAACCTTTGGGGAGCCGGGAACCTGTGTGTATTGAGGGAAGCGGGGAAGACAAGTCAGGTGGGTGGAAAAAGTTAACAGAAACCATTTTTTAGGAATTTGAAATCCTCCCAACACCCCCTTCACCTGGCTATATTCCCCCTCCCACATAATGTCCAGAGGCACAGAGAGGTCTAGAAGTTCAGTCAAGCTCACACAGCCACTTGGAACAGGGTGAGGCAGAATCATAAGATTTCATCTCCAGGGGGAAGGCAAGCAGTTCACTGCCCTCCCTTGGGGTGGTCCAGCCAGCAGAGGCCCAGTTCACTCCCCTGTCTCCACGCCCAGACCCACACACACGGGAACACACGTGAGCCCGCACACTGGAGGAAGCCCGGTGCAGAAATGACATGCTTAACCTGAACCAGACTCCTGGGCTGATTCGTGGGTCTGCTATTCACTCACTGTGAGGGCTTGGAAAAGTCATTTAGCATCTCTGGGCCTCAGTTTCCTCTTCTGTAAGAGGGGAGGGTCATCGGAGTACTAGATGAGGTATTTTTGGAGTACTCGGAGCCCTGAAAGGTTGTTGTGAGGATTAAATGACTGTAGGAACATAAAGTGCTTACGGAAGAGCTGCATGAAGGGCACTGGGCTGCTCTGTCTCACCCAGGGGCCTGCCTCTTTCCAGCCCAGGCTCTCAGCATGCACCTCGGGGTGGGTGGGCATACCAGAAGGGGACAGCAGGAGAGAGAGTCCTCAGGACTCCAGCTGGGGCTTCGTCTGACCTCCATGCCATGTTCTGAGCTGAAGCTGACGCCAGGTGCCCTGATGTTCCACTAAGCAGCTGCCTCCTCCAGGAAGCCCACTGGCTTCCCACAGCATGACCACCCACTCACACCTGCTTCTGGGCCAGTTTCTGCTTGGTCTCAGGCCCCTTCAATGCATGTCACTAAGAGCACAGGCTGCCTTCAAATCCTGGCCCTGCCGTTGACCACGTCATCTTGAGTGAGTGGCATAAACTTTCTGGGGAATCAGTTCCCCTATCTGTATTACAAGCATACTGGGGGGTCGTTGTAAAGATTACATGAATATTTGCCTTTTAGGGCAGGATGGGGCACAAAGCAGGCACTGAATCAGTATCATTATTATAAGACAGTATCTTTTCTCC
The DNA here is from genome assembly GCA_006410675.1 of Oreotragus oreotragus. NCBI lineage: Eukaryota > Metazoa > Chordata > Mammalia > Artiodactyla > Bovidae > Oreotragus > Oreotragus oreotragus. The sequence continues at coordinate 39,227 of SJYX01014752.1, read as the reverse complement.
CTTCCTGAGACTGTGAGCTCTCTGAAGCAAGAGTGCTTGTCACCTGGGAAACACGGGGTGGGGGGTGGGGGCCACCCAGTCTCCCCCTCCAGTCAGAGCTCCTTCTGCAGTCTCTGTAAGTCTCTGCACCCCAAAGCCCCTCTCACCTACCCAATCACACCCTTCCCACCACAAGGTGCCCTCTACAGGCAGGAGTGAGCTGGGGAGGGCTGGAGGACAATCCTACTAAGGCCTGATCACCATTGCCTGGGTTCCTCTGAGCAGTGAACCCCTTGAAAAGTCAGGAGGTGGCTCCAGGGCACTATCAGTTAAGTGTTAGTCGCTCAGTCATGTCCAACTCTGCAACCCCATGGACTGCAGCCCGCCAAGCTCCTCTGTCCATAGGATTTTCCAGGTGAGAACACAGGAATGGATTGCCATCCTCTTTTCCAGGGGATCTTCCCAACCCAGGGATCGAAATTATTTCTCCTGCATTGCAGGCAGATTCTTTACTATCTGAGCCACCAGGGAAGTGGGGCACCTACAAACACATGCATACACACACACACAGCAATGACACCTCAAACCACCCCCACCCCAAGTACCCAGGAACTGTTCCTGCCTGATTCCTTTCCTGATTACTAGATGCAAGCGGGTGCTCACATTTCTTTCTTAAGTCAGAGCCCCATGCTTTCCCTATAGCCACCTGCCAGAACAAGCCTCAGGCTAAGGTTATATCTGATAGCCCTACCGCTCCCCACCCCCAAGGAAAGGTAGGCAGACCACCATGAGGAGGCCTAAAGACCTCCAGGAGTGGGGAGACTGTGTCTCAGTGGAAAGGAAGCAGCAAGCACCCTACGCCGACTCTACCCCGGCCCAAGCCTCCTGGACACCGGGGAGAGGAGGTCCATGTAGGGAAGGGGACTCACCGCTGCTGGCCCAGGGTAGGTACCAGGGGCAGCTGACATTCACAAAGGAGCCTGGTGACCCATCCGGCCAGCAGGCATAGTCGTCAAAGGTCCGGTTGCAGAAGAGGTCTGGTGCAAGGGGAAGGCGTTTAGTCCGAGCCTGGCTGGGATGCTTTCCGCTTTCCCCTGCTCCCCACTGGGGAGGCTACCCAGCAGAAAGCTCCCTGCCTAGCACATTCCCACCCAACAGGCACCACTTAGCAGCAGTGGGACTTGGAGCCAAGTACCAAGGTCTCTGTTTTCTCATCTGTAAAATGGGGTTGATTTCCCCACAGGGCTGTGTAGGGACAAACAGCATAGGCAGCAAAGATATCAGAGCATAATAAGTGCTTAATAAACAATCTTCATGGCCTTTTCTGAAATTCCACACCTCCTGTGACCAGGACGGTGCCTCAGTACCTCTCCAGCCCGAGATCACTCCCTCAGGTGACTGGGTCAGGACCGCAGGTCAGGAACAGAGGCCTGTCTGGCGTCAATCCTCTATTCTTTAAAATAGCCCACACGAGCCCCCTAAATGTTCATTACTGTAAGTACGGGAATGGGGCCTCCAGCCTGGACATCAGCTGGGAGGCGCTGAGGACACAGAACGGAATGGCCTGGTGTCAGCTCCTGGGGGGCCCTGGCGAGGGGTACAGCGGCTACACGGCTGCGCCCCAAGGTATAGGGCAGATGCAGGTCCTAGAGAGGCAAGGGATGTCAAGCCAGCTTTGGGGGCCTCCGGCGGTTCTGGGGAGCTGCTGGGTGGGGGCCCCGCCTGCTCTCACCTGCGGCCGGGGGCGGGGCCTCGGTCAGGAAGCGCTGGCACTGGCGACGGTACTCTCGCCATTTCTGCACAGTCTCCGAGAGGGACACGGTGGCGCCCTGGGGAGAAGAAAGAAAAAGGGGCTCCTTGGGTCCAATTCAAGTCTATTTTACCCTCTGACCCCACACACTTGGTTTCTTGATCTTTAGGGGATCTTAGGGCCCCAAACCCCACAGGCTTTGGCCATCTGTGCAAGGGGGGTGACAACCCAATGAGGGGCCCCAATGAGGGGCTCCAGTGGATGTTTTTACATCTTTATGCCTCCCAGAGCATACTTTGCTGCTAAGTTGCATCAGTCGTGTCTGACTCTGTGCGACCCCATAGACGGCAGCCCACCAGGCTCCCCCATCCCTGGGATTCTCCAGGCAAGAACACTGGAGCTGGTTGCCATTTCCTTCTCCAGTGCAGGAAAGTGAAATTGAAGTCGCTCAGTCGTGTCCGACTCTTCGCAACCCCATGGACTGCTGCCTACCAGACTCCTCTGTCCACGGGATTTTCCAGGCAAGAGTACCAGAGTGGGTCACCAGTGCCTTCTCTGAGCATACCTTGAGGTGTAGTAAATGTCTAACTCATGGCTACTGAAAGGATGCTGTCGGAGTGAGTGGAGGAGCGGGAGGGGAGAGTGTGTGTGTCTCATTCATGGTTTCATCTGCCGCCACCCAGCAGAGATTTCCTGAAGGCCCTGGGGTTCATGACTGCCACGGGCTCCTTTCCAGTGCCCAGTCAACCTGCCTGTGAAGTTCCCACACTTTGATCCACCATTCTAGAAGGGGACACGCAGGCTGAGAGTGGGAGAGGGGCTCAGTCAAGGTCACACAGCACTCCAAGGAACAGAGCTAAGGCTAGGACCTGGAGCCTCCCAGATCAGTGACTTTTGGAGCAGTGGATGATGTGGGCTGTGGTGGGATTCAATGCTGCAGACCTTGGTACTATTTCCCACTACCACAGGGGTCCCCAACCTCTGGGACCTAATGCCTGACGATCTGAGGTGGACCTGATGTAATAATAGAAATAAAGTGCACAGTAATTTTAACACATCTGAATCACCCTGAAACCATCCCCCCCACCCCCAGTCCATGGAAAAACTGTCTTCCACAGAACCGGTCCCTTGTGCCAAAAAGGTTGGGGACCCCTGCTCTAGCGTCCCTCCTACAAAATGCAATCATGTTATCTGGGAGGTCAACATAAGCCTGCACTGTCTCCTTCTAGCACAACAACATGGGTCAAACATCAGCCCAGCTCTATCAACTGGAGAAGGAGAAGTCTTGAGGACATGGGGTGAAGGGGTCAGAAAAGTTCCAGGACACAGAGATCAGGCCTGCATTGGGAGGGGCCCCCTATCTGTGAGCAGGGAGATAAGAAGCTCCGCTTTCAGATAAGGTAACACAGCTGGCAGACCCAAGCAGATGCCCCCAAGAGAGAATTATCCATTTCCAGACACTGTAGTGTACTTCCTTTACATATGTCTTGGGACTATGTTTCTTTTTTATTTATATTTTTTCCTGAACAGGCTTAAGATTCTAAATATTCTTCACTTAGAGGCTGCAGACACACAAATGACCAGGGAGCCCCTTGGATAAAATTTAGGACCTATACATAATTTAAAACAAAATTTCACTTCTTAAAATCACAACAATAAGCATTTGTGCTGAAATTAAAACAGCTTCCTTTGGGGAGCTTGCATCCTTGACTGGGTGGTGCCCTAAGCACACTGGATCTGGTGTCTGGGTAATCTTGCCCAGATTTAAGCTGAGTTGTGGTTTGTAACAGGGATCCCCAGTTTCTGAGATCTAATGCCTGATGATTTGAGGTGGAGTTAATGTAATAATAATAAAAATAAAGTGCACAATAAATATAATGCACTTGTGGGTGTGTTAAGTCGCTTCAGTCATGTCTGACTTTTTGCCACCCTATGGACAAGTTCCTCTGTCCATGGGATTCTCCAGGCAAGAATCCTGGAGTGGGTTGTTTGCCCTCCTCCAGGGGAACCTTTCTGACCCAGGGATCAAACTCCAATCTCTTATATCTCCTGCATTGGCAGGCAGTTTCTTTACCACTAGCGCCACCTGGGAAGCTTGAGTCATCCCCAAACCATTCCCTCACCGCGGTAAAACTGTCTTCCACAAAACCAGTTCCTGGTACCAGAGAGGTTGGGGACTGCTGGTTTATGAGACGCTTCCCATAAAGACATAGATTGTCTTGGGCTCATCCCTGGCTGCCTAGGAAGCCCTGGGGAAGGGGGGGAAACAAGCTTGCTTGAACCCCAGCCACACTCTTAGAGTAAGTGTGCTGAGACCACAGGCGGAAATATCTGAGACAGTCCTCTTCTGAGGGCAAAGGTCAACTGTATTCGTTAAAAAAAAACAAACAAGAAATCGAACCCAACAGCAAAGGCAGTATCACGATTTTAGCTATAACTGAGGGGCCCGAACAGTTTTTACTAAAGCCAGTCCTAGTGGCTCAAACCCCCAGACTCACTTTCCTTCTCCTCCTGCCCCTGAAAATGGCAGCTGCCGGTGGTTGGGGCACAGAGACTGGGAAGAAATCCCACTTCCTCTCTCTTTCCAGGAAGAAAGCAGGCAGGAAGCAAGGTCACTGCTGGAAACTGGGGCAGAAGGTGTGTCAGGGGCAGGGATTGAGAACGAGGAAGCTCATGGAAGCCAGAAGCCTGGGGGTGGAGGTGGGGAGTGGGGTTAAAGGGTAAGGACAACACCAGGAAGGCCAGGCTGGCTACCAACCTCCAGGGGACTTGGAGGCAAAGGCAGCCCTATCACTTGCTCTGAGCAGAGCTTTGGACAAGAAACTAGCTTCAGACTGGCGCTCCCTGAGGGCAGGACTGTGTCTACCCTCAGACTGGCGCTCCCTGAGGCGGGGCTGTGTCTCCCCTCAGACTGGAGCTCCCTGAGGCGGGGCTGTGTCTCCCCTCAGACTGGGGCTCCCTGAGGCGGGGCTGTGTCTCCCCTCAGACTGGGGCTCCCTGAGGCGGGGCTGTGTCTCCCCTCAGACTGGGGCTCCCTGAGGCGGGGCTGTGTCTCCCCTCAGACTGGGGCTCCCTGAGGCGGGCCTGTGTCTCCCCTCAGACTGGGGTCCTTGAGGCGGGGCTGTGTCTCTTCCATTAGACAGGATCACATGGAGGTTGACAGGGGCTAAGTATTAGGGTCAATTATTCCCACTCAGTCCAAGTCACCTTGTTACATTTTCTCACTAACCCCTGCTTCTCTTTACAGCGCAGACCCTGACTGTAATTAATCATCTACCTAATTATCTGTTTAATGTCTCTCTTCTCCTCTAGACTGTAAGTTTCAGGGGGTCAAGGGCAAATTTGGCTTGGTCTCTGCTCTGTCTAGCACCTGTGACACTGCTTGGCACATAAGAGGTCCCCAATAAGTATGTTCCTCCTGAATGACAGATGAAAGGACAAAGTGTTCTGTGTATTTATACACACTGTCATAGAGAGCATGGGAATCAGAACCCAGGCATGTGTCGGGACTGTGGACATTTCCTAAAGGACACAGGACTTTCTCAGATGGCTCTCCCGACAGCTGTAAGATGAGCACTTGGGGCAGGATAACACAGGATCTGGGAAGAAAGACCACGTGGGTCTGCAGCCCACCTTTGCTCCTCACCATCTGGTGATCTCCAGCTAGTTTCTTAACCACTTCATCTATAGGTTAATAACAGCAGCCATCCCACAGACATGGATCTTACAATAAATGGAATGCACTTAGAATAGTGCCTGGCATGTAGTAGACATTTGACTAGTGTTCGCTGCTATGACAACTATTATTAGCATTACTTTTGTGCAGATGGGGACTGGGGCTTCAAGAGATTAACTAACTTGTCCAAGGTTCCAAGGCTAACAGTGACTGAGCAGGGCCGAGATTTCCTTAAACCCTTAATAACCACCAGACTTCCACGCCCCCCTCTGATATTAATAGAACAACTGGGCACTGCTGATTAAGAAGCACAGGAAGGGGAGGAATCAAGCCACTTCTGATGCTGCAGCCTTGGAGAAACTGATCAATGAGGAAGAGACCCAGCTTCTGATGGACAAGAGGAAACCATGAAGCGGCCAAGTCCTGGCCTCCCAGTCAGGCTGGGATGATGTCCCAAGATGACCCCAGGTCCCACCTGACCTGGCCCTTTTACCTCTCTGAACTCATCTCCTACCACTGTTTACCTTAGTTATGCCAAACACACTTCAGCCTCAGGGTCTTTGCAGTTCCTAGAGCAGGAACCCAGTTCCATCAAGGTGAGGTCCCTGATGGATTATAAACATGGAGCATTTGTCACCAGTCTCTTCCATCTCAGTGCCTGGACAGTGAGCATTTCTGCCTGGTCCAGGGGCTGAAGAAGAGCCTGCATTAGTCTAGCTCCTCTAAGAAGCAGATGCCAGGATTACGAGAGGGAAGACATGCCTGTGAAGGAAAATGGAGGGAAAGCTGGAGAAGGCTGGGAGAAGCATCAAGTTGCAGCACAGGTCTGATGCTGTAAAGGAGAGTGGGAAGGAAGGAAGTTTGTGTCAAAAACGCTTAGAATGTAGCACAGGTGAAGAAAGTTAAGCAAATGGGATAAGGCCAGTGGGGGAGGGGAGGGCCTGAGCCTGATGTTTCCCCTCCCTCATCTCACATGAAGGCCTCTGCCTTCACATCCCAGCCACGTTCGGTCACGAGCTGGGAATCGTCGCCTTAGTGCCAACACGGTGGGATTCAGAGCATGGTGGCCGAATCCAATACACTCTCTGAAGAAGGAGTTCTGAGGGGTACATTTTCATGGTGGCCATGAGCCAGACGCTTGCCTCTGAAATGCTAAACTTGGAAGCCTTTATAACCAACTCTTGGCCTGCCTCTAGTACCTTGTCAAGAAAGATGGCCTGAAATTCCCCTCCATGAGGCACTACTGCACTATCAAGGCTGGAGACGGTGTGAGCTCACTGAGTGATTAGCTTCCAGCCGTAAGTCACCTTCCAAGGCTCTTGGTGGAGAAATCCAGGCTCACACACCCAGGGGAATGGCCAGGGACTTCCTCCTCTGGAGATGACAACCGCTAGGTCTGGTTTTCCTGTCTCACAGGGGACACCTTTTCCAGCAGGTCTTCTGAAGCACAGTCCCAACCAGCTCACCAAGACGGGGAAGCTTCAGGGTGGCAACCAGCGGGGTACAGGCCGGGCGCCAGGAATTCAGCAGGACTTGGCGCTAGGCAGCTCGGCTTCAGTCCCTTCTTTCTCCACAGAGAGATTCTGACGCCTCTTCACCGGTCACTGTGAAGCTTCACAGACAGAAGACAGCTGCAAATAGCCAGCCTGGAGCCTGGCTCCCCACAGACCCTCCTGTGAAGTGGCCTTGCTCCCTGCTTCTCTCATTCCTCTAATCCCCCACTCTTCAGCAGACACACTGCCTCTGATGCCACCATAATTTGCTGGTTACATAACATGCATCCTCACTGGGTGGCAAGTCTCACTCACTGGAGGGGCTCCAAATTAATAATCTATTATTCATGCCATCAGCAGTGTCTCTCCACTGACAGTGGCAGTAAGAAAGAAAAGCTATACGTGAAGGAAAAGAGAGGGAAGGGAAAGGTATCCTTGGGAGCAAGCGGGCACAAGAGAACTGGTCTCTGCAAGGCTTAGAAGAGAAAACAGCCTCAGTGGAGCTGTCTCTAGGGGGGTTGTTTTCTTTGCTTCCTGGAGGCCGAGGTCATCAGTAGGAAGGACAGGCAGGGAAGCAGCTCCAGGGTTTCATAGTAACATTCAGGGCCTCAACTTCTCCCCCAGTAGAGCTGCTTCTAAAACACTGAGGTGGAGCTGGAGGGAAGGAGATGTAAAGAATGGGAGAGACACATTCCCACCTTAGGGAGCCCCAGTCTGAGGGAGACACAGCCCTGCCTCAGGGAGTCCCAGTTTGAGGGGAGACACAGCCCTGCCCCCAGGGAGCCCCTCAAGGTGAGACATGGCCCTCAGACATGGCCTCAGGGAACTCAGGCTTATGAGAAGATAGAACCTCTGTGCTCAGGGAGCTTCTAGATAAAGGAAAAAAAACAAAAACAAAAACCAGACCCTTCTCCCCTAGACTCTGAAAACAGACATTTTTTCCTGTGTGCAACAGAGAGGAGATTTCTAGTTATCTTAGTTAGAAACTAGAAGACAAGGGTGAAAAGGCATAACAGACATCCAGACTGCTCTTCCTAATGTTTCAGTGGAGGGGAATGATCTAAGGGCTCATCCGTAAATTTTACACTTTCACAGTGTGTAAAATCTGCTATAGTTTCCAGCTGAATGTGCTTTGGAAGAGACACATTCACTTAGCTCTGACCCCTCCCCGAAGTAAAAAATGTGAATAATGGAATAAAGAAAATAGAGACAATGGTTAGCTCTAATAAAATGAAGAATAGTTTGGGAAGGAAACTGTTATCATACATGGCTCTTTCTAAGCAGTATTTATTTAATCACAAATGTTAATGCAAACATTGAATACTTATTTTTAGCCACAAGTTCTCATAAAAACACTATTGAAAGACTGGTGGGGAGAGTAATTATGCTGGGGGTGTGATAGGAAGAGTAATATCAGAGTGCAAAGTGCTCAAAGTCCTTACTAGGAAGTCAATGGATAATGTCTCAAAGGAAAATATCAAGAAAGAGCCAATAATAAAGAAGTAAAGACCAGAGGAAATAACTAAAGAGTTGAAATGTTCCGCCTGAGGAGAGGGCTTCTGGATGGGTAGGTTATAACTGGTCACTGTTCCTTTACAACCTGTTGTAACCTATTGGACATACATAAAACTTGGATAAAAATAAAAATTCACATTTTGTAATGGCAGCAGAATGCTGTCAGACCTTCACTCTCTGCAGGACAACAGGTAGCAGGTGGTTAAGCTGATCGGTGGATAAAGTCATCAAATAGCATCAGAGGAAGGAGACCAGCAGGGCTGTCTCTACAGATGCCACCGTCTGGCTTAGGGACACTCAGGAACCCTAATGCCCATCCTGTTGGAGCACACACTGGGCTGGAGGGGACAGGGAAACCACCAGTGAAACTGGCTCTAGACTAAAAATACCAGCCCCAGCCATTCTCACAGTGAACAATCCAGTAGCTGGAATCTGAATGCCTGCCTTTTCAGGACTTTAATATCATCAAGAATGAAATGACTTTTCCAGTCCCAGGCAGACCTAGTGATAAAGAACCTGCCTGCCGGTGCAGGAGGCATAACAGACGCGGGCTCAGTCCCTGGACTGGGAAGGCCCTCTGGAGGAGGAAATGGAAACCCATTCCAGTATTCTGGTCTGGAGAATCCCAGGGACAGAGAAGCCAGTCAGGCTACGTTCCATAGAGCTGCAAAGAGTCGGGCACAACGGAAGCGACTTAGGATGCACCTACAGTTTACAAACCCTTTCACATGGATACGCGAAATGCCAGCACGGGTCCCTATCTGTCCAGTAATACTCTTCTCCTCTTATGACCGAAAACCCAGGGCTTAGAGAGGAAAGCAGTTTATTTAACGTTACATGCAAGTAAGGCATGAAGATGGGCACATCCGTGATCCTCCTCCTGGGTGGTGCTTTGGGATCAACCTGGGCAACTTAATACTCACACCCAGCTGAATGGGAGGTTTTTTCACGGTTAAAGTCTCCCCTAGTGATTCTGATGCCCCACTCCAGGCCACCTCTGGGCCCCTTTAACTAACCTTCTGTCCCACTACTCCTGTCCCACTACTCACAGCCTTCTGTGGACTTCAGGGAAGGCTAGGTCTTCACAAAAACAGCACCACTAAAATTTCTGTGGCTTAAAATTGCCAACATCCACTGGATCATGGAAAAAGCAAGAGTTCCAGAAAAACATCTATTTCTGCTTTATTGACTATGCCAAAGCCTTTGACTGTGTGGATCACAATAAACTGTGGAAAATTCTGAAAGAGATGGGAGTACCAGAGCACCTAACCTGCCTCTTGAGAAATCTGTATGCAGGTCAGGAAGCAACAGTTAGAACTGCACATGGAACAACAGACTGGTTCCAAATAGGAAAAGGAGTACGTCAAGGCTGTATATTGTCACTCTGCTTATTTAACTTATATACAGAGTACGTTTTGCAAAATGCTGGACTGGATGAAGCACAAGCTGGAATCAAGATTGCTGGGAGAAATATCAATAACCTCAGATATGCAGATGACACCACCTTTATGGCAGAAAGTGAAGAGGAACTAAAAAGCCTCTTGGTGAAAGTGAAAGAGGAGAGTGAAAAAGTTGGCTTGGACATCTAGGTTGCTTCCATGTCCTGGCTATTATAAACAGTGCTGCAATGAACACTGGGGTACACATGTCTCTTTCAGTTCTGGTTTCCTCAGTATGTATGCCCAGCAGTGGGATTGTTAGATGTCCAAAGCTGTGGTACATATACACAATGGAGTATTACTCAGCCATTAAAAAGAATACATTTGAATCAGTTCTAATGAGGTGGATGAAACTGGAGCTGATTATACAGAGCGAAGTAAGCCAGAAAAAAAAAAAAACCAATACAGTATACTAACGCATATATATGGAATTTAGAAAGATGGTAACAATAACCCTGTATGTGAGACAGCAAAAGAGACACAGATGTATAGAACAGTTTTTTGGACTTTGTGGGAGAGGGAGAGGGTGGGATGATTTGGGGAATGTCATGGAAACATGTATAATATCATATAAAAAACGAATCACCAGTCCAGGTTCGATACAGGATTCTTGGGGCTGGTGCACTGGGATGACCTGGAGGGATGGTACAGGGAGGGAGGTGGGAGGGGGGTTCAGGATGGGGAACACGTGTACACCCATGGCAGATTCATG
>SJYX01014752.1:19-21646 GCA_006410675.1 Oreotragus oreotragus | reverse complement strand
CTAGTCAAGGCTATGGTTTTTCCTGTGGTCATGTATGGATGTGAGAGTTGGACTGTGAAGAAAGCTGAGCACCGAAGAATTGATGCTTTTGAACTGTGGTGTTGGAGAAGACTCTTGAGAGTCCCTTGGACTGCAAGGAGATCCAACCAGTCCATTCTGAAGGAGATCAGCCCTGGGATTTCTTTGGAAGGAATGATGCTGAAGCTGAAACTCCAGTACTCTGGCCACCTCGTGCGAAGAGTTGACTCATTGGAAAAGACTTTGATGCTGGGAGGGATCGGGGGCAGGAGGAGAAGGGGACGACCAAGGATGAGATGGCTGGATGGCATCACGGACTCAATGGACGTGAGTCTGAGTGAACTCCGGGAGATGGTGATGGACAGGGAGGCCTGGCGTGCTGCGATTCATGGGGTCGCAAAGAGTCAGACATGACTGAGCGACTGAACTGAACTGAACTGATGTAAAGAATAACAATCCCTGGCAGAAGCAAACACTCAATAAAATGTAATTGTTATTTCACATGCTATATCTTATCTCATCAAACTACTAGCTTCTGTAAATACACATTAACCATTTCTTTTCATTCTTGTCACTATCTAGAATGTGTTAGGTGGACATTTTTAAATATCCTAGAGTAAAGAATTGTCTTAGTTGTCTATTGCTACATAGCAAAGCTTAGCAACTTAAAACGAGACACATTCATTTTCCAACCACTGCTGTGGCTTAGAGTTCTCAGCATTACTTAACTGGGTCTTCTGTTTTATGTCTACAACCTAGATGTCAGCCAAGGCTGTGGTCATCTGAAGGTTCAACTGGGGAAGGATCTGCTTGCCAAGTTCACTGTGTTTATTGGCAAGATTCAGTTCCCCATGGCTGTTAGATGGAGGGCCTCAGTCCCTTGCTGGCCATTGGTAGGTGGTGGCCCTCAGCTTCTTGCCATGAGGGCCTGTCCAACTCACTTTATCCCAGCAAGTTCATGAGGAGAGGAGGAGCCAGGAAGAGAGAGAGTTGGTAAAATGGAAATCACTGTCTTTTGTAACTTAACCACAGAAGCAACGTGGATCTTTCTTGCCATATCCTATTGGTTATAAACAATGACTAGGTCTAGCCCACACTCAAAGGGAGCTTTGGGGGTCCTTGTCAGAAGCTGCTGACTCCAGGCTCAAACTTACTTACTGACTGAACCCGAGTCAGCTCTGCTTCTGATGAAGGTAGGGAACATGGAGAGGCTGATGTGGATTGTGTAGATTCTAACTAGCTCTGCCTCTAGGGAAAGCTTCCTTGAACCCTTTTGGGGCCTTGGTGTCCACCCCTATAGAATGAGCAGCTTTGACTAGGAAATGCCTCAAGGGCCCTCCATCCAAATTCTGGAATTCTAGATTCTTTGAATTTAACAGATCTTAATTCAACCAAACTGACAAAGTTAAGAGTTCTCTGCATTCTTGGAAAGTTGCCAAGATCATGTGCATCCCTCCCAGCCCTGCAGGTGAGGGTGGATCACTGCCTCCCTTCCACCACCCATGCTGCAGCGACCCACATACAGCCCTGGTAGAAGGAAGGAAGTGGGCGAGCGGAGAACTCAGCAAAGAAAAAGTCCCAAGGGTTGCACTTGCTTCACCCACCTCCTTGACCTGAATTGCTCTGGAGGCTAAATCATTGCCTGGCCCAATTGGCTGGGCAGGCCAGCATCAAACCCTCAGTGAGATTAAAGGCCCTATTGAGGTGTATAAATCAAAGCAGCACACCCTACTGAGAGCATGTGATTAGAATAAACATGTGTCCCTGGGGCTGAACACAACTCTGCTGCATGCTGGGCACCTGTGTCCTCCTTGGGATCCTTCCTATATATTGTCCCACTGCTCCTGTCCTTCCTCAACAGCTCAGCAGCAGCCTACCCAGCAGACAGTCCCTTTGGAACAACACCCTCCTATCCCTATAGAGAGAGTGCCACATGAGTACAAGGAGCCCGAGAAATACTGTGGGGGATGGGGAGTCGGGAGAACCTAGTGTGGATCCTGGCTGTGCCCCTCACCTGCAGTGTGGCCCTGAGGGGGCCCTTTCCTTGTTGAGCATCAGTTTCTTCATTCTATCAATGAATAGGTTGTACTAGATGACTCCTGAAATCTCTTCAAATCCTACAGTTTTGACATTTATCTAAAGTGATCAGGGAAAACAGGATGTCCCTAGATGAGAGAGTATGAGTTTGGCTCTAATTAGCTGAATTGTGACCCCTCCCCCACCATAAAAAGTGGCTTCTGCGTGTTATCTCAATCAGAAGGAGAGAGAGAGGAGATTTCAGGGTTGGTGCAGTGGTTCAGCAATGTCACTGTCCCATCTCCTCTGTTGTCAACACCCATGAGCGATGTCCACATCTTTCAGTGTCACATTTCTCTGTGGCAGTGTCAGACTCAGGAGGGAGGCAGAGTGGTGGGCTCTCCTGGGTGCTGTATGTTACTAGGAGAAGGCCTTTCCCAAAGACTGGTGTTTGATTATTACTTCTCATGTCTCACCCCTCCCCCCAAAAGATACACTAAAGAACCTCAGAATGAGACCTGATTTGGAAATAAGGTCATTGTTGATGACCTTAGTGAGCTAATATGAGGGCATACTGAAGCAAGATGTGCTTCTGATCCAATACGACTAGTATCCGAATAAGAAGAGGAGAAAGAGGAGACGTGGTCATGTGAAAACAGATACAGAAAGAATACCACGTGACGAGGGAGGCAGAGACGGGCGATGCAGCGACGAGCCAAGACTGATGCAGCGACGAGCCAAGGTGCACCCGGGCTGCCAGTGACACCAGAAGGTGAGAGCAGGGCAAGGAACGGATTCTCCCCGGCAGCCTTCAAGGTGGCACAGCCCTGCCGACACCTTGGTTTTAACCTTCTGGCCCCCGAAACTGCGAGAGACTATATTTCCGTCATTGTAAATTACCCACTTTGTGGCTGTCTGTTGTGGGAGCCCTAGGAAAGGAACACATGCCTCATTGGCTGGAACTTGAGTCACATCCCCTCAACTGCTGGCAAATCACCAGCGGTGAAGTGAGCTTGACTGCGCCAGGGTCAGCCCTGGTTCATCAAGGGGACTGAGTGCCTTGCTTCCAGGACAAACGCAGGTTCTTAGAGACTAATGAAGAGGGGGTGGTATGATAGCATCAAGTCTAACACACACGTTTGGAATATGGGAAGAGTGAGGCCCCCAGCTTCCTCCACCTCCCATGTGGCCCCCTCCTCCCTGTAGGTGTGTGATGGCCCTGATCACTCTTCGCCCTGGTTTCACACCAATTCCAGAAGATCACTAGGCAAAAGTTGACAGGAAGCACAGTAAGAGGCGGATATGGTCAGAGCCTTCCAGTATCCCAGCTCACACAGATTATAAGACGGGACGTCCAAGGGCTGAGGGACGTCCTTGGTGGTCCAGTGGCTAAGACTCCACACTCTCAAAGCAGAGGGCCCAGATTCTATCCCTGGGACAGGGCACTAGGTCCCACATGCAGCAACTAAGAGTTCACATGTGCGTGTGTGCTAAGTCGCCTCGGTCGTGTCCAGCTCTTCATCACCCTATGGACTGTAGCACACCAGGCTCCTCTGTCCGTGGGATTCTCCAGGCAAGAATACTGGGATAGTTGCCATGCCCTCCTCCAGGGGATCTTCCCGACCCAGGGATCAAACCTGTGTCTCCAATGTCTCCTGCACTGGCAGCGGGGTTCTTTACCACTAGTGCCCCCTGAAAAGCCCAAGAGGTCACATGCTACAACTAAAATAAATCCCCGAACCGCAACAGAGACCGAAGACCCTGCAGGCCACAGCTAAGGCCCTGCAAAGCCAAATTAATCCACGGTTTTAATACAATAAAAGATAGAAGAACTGAGAGGCCTGGGTGTGAGTCAACCTGGATGAGAGATGGATTTGGAAGACACAGCTTGACTTGCAGCTTCCTAGAAGCTGGATTCTCAATAAATGCGGAGGTTGCACAAAGGACTGAAAGTGAGGAGGAACAGAAAAAGAACATGAGACTTTAGGACGAAAACACGCTTGGACTGCCCCCTTAGGGGCCTGGCTTCAGTGGAAGGCCTCCTCATGAAGAGCCGGCTACACACAAACATATCAAGGAAAAACAATTCTACTGTAGCTATGACTATTACAGCATCTCACGAGCATCTCAGGCCCACATTAACTGATCTTTCCCCCACAGGCCCCTCATTTTGCTCTTCATTTCTGTCTCAACAGAAAGTATTTCCACTTGCCCAGGTGTCCAACACACAGTCATGGGTGTCACCCTTAACCCCTGCCCTCCCCTCCAAACGAGTCATGCACCAAGTCCTGTCAACTTCTGTGCTAAATACTCCTGAAACCCTGCGTGTCTCCTGGCACTCCCCTCCCCCATCCTTGCTTGCTGAGACTAAACGACGGTCTCCTTACTAATCTGCCTGCCTCCGATCTTCCCTCTCCATTCCTTCCGTCCATAATCCCTCTAGTCGGAACAGTCTTCCAAAAACCCAGATCCAGTCACATCACAGCTCAAAACAATCGCTATCCCTTGCACCCCATGGCTTTTGTATTGATGTCCAATCTTCCTGACTTTCTTTCAAGGCCCTTCATGACCTTATTCCTATTTCTCCCGAAAGCTTCTCTCCTCACGCTTCCCCTGACCCCTCAGCCCCTCACCTCCACGTGTCACAAAGCCACTCTCCTCACTTCCTCCAGCCAACACATTCTCTTGAGCCCCCCAGACCTTTGAGCCTGCAACTGAGTCTTGCATATCACCTGACTTTCTCTTCTCTGATTAACATCTGTACATATTTCAGGCTTAGACACCACTTCTTGTGGGAGAATCTCCTAGAAGTCCCCCACCCCACCCCAGTCTGCTTTGAGTTGAGCCCCCTTGCCCTTCCCTGTTCTGCTCTGTGTTGCATGGTGGCTGACCCCCACAGGCCTCCCCTATCACCTGGTTCCTCAGACAGGGAAGTGGAGGGTAAGAGAAAGGCACAGGACAGACATTTCGTTCCTCCGTCTCTGCCTAAGGGACCGGCGCAGCAGCGCCCTCTGCAGGACGCTGGCTCTCACTGTGACACACTCACTATGAATCCACTTTCAACTTGGGACCCTAATGGGGTCTCATCACATTGCCCCCACCCTTTACCCCTGTAGTGGAATAGTAGCTGCTTCCTGTCGTTGCTACTTTCCAGGTCAGTTGATCCCTTCTATCACCTTTTAGCTAATTTTCTCTATTAAATTACTTCAGTTATAAATATCTAACTGACTTTGGTTTTCTGGTTCCACCCAACTCGCATAGACCTTCCCCATAGAACAGCTCACTGCACTTCCCTAACTGTCCCCCTTCACCCTGAACTCTAAGGGCCAGTTTGCCTGTCTATTCTCCCCTAATGCGAGTGTTTCATGAGCACAGGGACCACCTCTATTGACTGGCCATTGTGTCCCTAAAACAAGGCTCAGACACAGTGACTATCTAATTAACACCTGAGTTGAGTGAACCAGTAAATTTCATGCTGAGTTTCTTGTCCATCCGTCCAACTGCCTGTCAAGTTCATTTTCTTTTTCTGTGTCTTGCAAACCTCCTTTCTTCAAGAAAATAATCCCTCCTGCTTGTTCCTTACCCTGCAGGCTTCATCTCTGCTTTACTTTAGTAAGTCAGTAGAAGTAATACCGAGTAAACAGTCCAAAGATCCAGGCTCATCCAGACTGCCCACTTCCCCAGCATATCTCCTGGAGGGGCCTCAGCCAAGGCTGTTGGCCAAAGGGAACAAAACAGTTACGAGGTATGGTGAACTGCACAAAGCCAGGTGATGGAATCCTAGTGGGGGCTAGAATCATGGTTCCTGTGGGAAGCTGCCTCCTGGTACCATGGAGGGTGGATCTGGAGGGAGCCTGGTGGACAGAAAGGTCCTTGAGTGGTCTCTCCTTCCCAGGGATCTGAGCCCCGGGAGGCTGTCCTGCAGCCCAGCTTCGCTGGAGTCAGGTGGGGATGCAGAGACAGGAAGACGCCTGGCTGCCTGGCTTTGTTTCTGGATGTGGGCTGAGTGGAAAGGCCATGCATGGTTGGGCAGCCGAGCGCGGGAGGGGGTGGAGTGCCAGGTAGAGGGAGGGAAGCACAGGCGCTGACCCAGGACAGTGGCTGGGGTCTGAGCTGCTGTTTTCCGTCCCTCCATCCTGAGCCCAGGCATCACATTTCAATCAGCTCTGAGGATCTTTGCGGCAGCAGGAGACAGATGGGCTGCAGAGACACAGAGCATCCAGCCACGCCTTCCTGGCCTGGACACTGATTGGAGGGTGACAAGCAGCAGCAGCTTTCTCATCATAAGCAGTAGAATCTGTTTCCAGCCAAGAGTCTGCAGGCAGGAGGGAGGGCAGTGAGACACTTAGTCAAGGCTCAGGATTGGGGGTCTTGGGGGGCTAATTTGTCCATCCCTCTGCCTCCAAGATGAAGTGGCTGAGCACACACGCATTGCCTCCAAGAACTTCAAAGATTCCAACCTAGACAGGCTCTGTTGATTCTACCAAGGTAATGAGATGCCCCAAACGGTAAAGTGCATGTCACACGTGTCTCAGGTAGAAGGAGAGGATTCAATGGAAGGGGAATCTAGACAGATCCTTCTCCCCATGCCAGCTAGAAGTCATCTTGGAAACTGGGTCCCCCGTGGGGTGGGGAGGAATTGGGTAAGGCAGAGGGAGTCCTGAAGAGTGGGGTCAGGGGTGGGGTGGAGTGAGGGGACCCTAAGGTCAGTGCTGCTGGGGACCTGCCACTTACTGAGCGGGTCCCAGGCTCCAGGAGTAGCACTAGGCACTTTTAGTCATTACGCATTTTATCTTTAAAATAGCCCTCTGAGATTGTGACTATTGTCCTCATTTTGCAAACGAGGGAAATCAAAGATCAGAGACGTGAAGAGACTCTAAAGGGTCACACAGCTAGGTGTGAGCAGCCCAGTCAAGCTCAGAAACGGGGTCTGTTTCCCTCCTTTGCAGTGACATCTGTGCCCTGATCCACCAGGGTGCTACCCAGGGCCAGACACGGGCCACAGCTCCCTGAGAGCTAGCAGAGGGGCAGCTCTAGTCAATGAAACAGGACTTTCCCAGTGGTCTAGTGGTTAAGACTTTGACTTCCAACACTAGGGGGAAGAGGGTTCAATCCCAGGTTGGGAAGCTAAGATCCTGCATGCCTCTGGGCCAAAACAATACAAAATATAAAGCAGAGGTAATATTGTAAAAAAAATTCAATAAAGACTTTTTAAATGGTCTACATTAAAAAAAAATCTTTTTAATAAAAAAAAGTCAATGATGCTGGGTGGAGGAATCCCAAGGATGTGGTTCCACCTGTTGGAGGCCTTCACTTAGGGCACCTGTGGCCCAATAGTCTCACCTGAGGTTTCTAACGTCTTTCTTGGTTATTAAGGCGGACTGAGGTCCAGCTTCGCCTCCATCCCTGCATCCTCACAGTAACTCAGTGCTTGGCCAGCTCCCCGAGCATCTTCTCCACCAACCCCTGCACTCCCTGGGCGCAAACACTCGTTGTCTCTCACCAGGCCTAGCTGGGCAGCCTCCTGCCTCTGACCCATCTTCTGTGCAGCTGTCATCACAATTTTACTCAAAAACAAGGACAAACTCTTACTCGCAGCATGTAAGATCTAGCTCCCTGACGAGGGATTGAACCTGGGCTTCCCTACATTGGGAATGTGGAATCTTAGCCACTGGACCACCAGGGAAGTCCCCTGGTCATAGCGCTTTCTAAAGTAACTCCGCCAGCACCCTTTTGCCTTTGGGATAAAACCTGAGTTCCATCGTCTTACATTCCAGCCTCTCCCAAGCCAGCCTTGATCTCTCCCCGGGCCTCCATCTCCAAACCCTCCACGCTTCCTGGACCTGAGGGCCTGGCTGTTCTCCTGAGTGTGCCTTGCATTTCCACACTTCCTGCTTTTGCTCCTGTTCCCTCTGCCTGGGTTGGCTTCCCTGGCCTTGGTTTTTTCCCCTCGGCAAAATGTCACCTTTCCGGACCAACTGAAATGTCAGATGCTTTGTGAATCTTTCCCCAGCATATTCTCCCCTTCTTGTGCTAACTGCTCCCCTGCAGACTCCTGAGTCTGTGGTGAAGAAGATGATGATAAGCAAATTAATAACAGCTAACACTGTGGAACATCCACTGTGTGCCAGGAGCTGTTCAAAGCTCTTCTCATGTATTAACACCTTTAATCCTCATAAGGACTCAAGGTGGCGGGTGCTATATCATCCCCATTTTGTAGATGGAGAAGGAAGGCCCAGAAAGGTTAAATCATCTGCCCGAGGTCGCACAGCTGGGGAGTGGAGAGGAGCATCCAAGC
The DNA here is from genome assembly GCA_006410675.1 of Oreotragus oreotragus. Classification (NCBI taxonomy): domain Eukaryota; kingdom Metazoa; phylum Chordata; class Mammalia; order Artiodactyla; family Bovidae; genus Oreotragus; species Oreotragus oreotragus. The sequence continues at coordinate 13,314 of SJYX01014752.1, read as the reverse complement.
TCCTCTCCAAGCATCCAGGCACAGCAATGTGATCCAGAGCCTGTACTCTTTAGCACTCCGCAAGGCCCCTCCAGAACACTCATGAAGGGCATATCTGACAGCACTTCTCAAGGAGCAATGCTCATAGAGATCATCACTCACTTGTCTCCCCTGAAGGCCTGAGAGCTCCCTGAGGGCAGTGCTTGTCTCCCAGGTCTAGCCCCACATAGAGGGCAAGAATAAATGAGGCATTTGTTGGCAAAACGAATGATGTGTCAATCATTATACCAATCTACCTGAGTCACCCCAGGAGGGAGAAAAAGCCCCCCAAAGGATGCCCCAGTTGTGAGATGACCCACTTCCCTGCTGTCTCCCAGGCACGTGAGAAATAAGGCCAGGCACAGTGTCCTCTGTTAGGGCCCTTCATGAGGCTCTGTCCACGGGGTCAGGGCAGGGCTCACACATCCCTTCACTGCCCCTCCCTCTAGGGCTCTGGTTAGGGGCAAGAACCACCTCCCCCCACCATCCAATACCTAGATTCCTGGTAACACCCCATGGGCTCTACCCTTCATGGGCTCCCCAGGTCCCAGAGGCACACCCATCTGCCTGCTCTCTGATCACCAGCCTAGCTGTAGAGCAGGAAGCAGAGCTGGACTTACAGAAGTTGGGGAATGGGTGATAGGTTTTAGAAGCCACTCAAATTCATCCCACCCTGAGTCTCCATCCGGTCTCCTGTGAAGCTCCCTTCTGCTTACCTGGATGACAAACCTAGACACCCCACCAATACCTCCCTCCCCCTCTTCCCCACACCCTATCTGTCCCCTGTGTCCTGCGATCCCATTTCCTAAACATCCCTGAACCTGCCCCCTTTCCCTCCCCAGGATCCCAGGGCACATCACTGCTGGTCTGGAATAGGAAGGCCCCCAGGGTGCCCCCAGTGCCCCTCCCTTCTAGTTCTTCCTCTGCTGCCACAGAGCACCTTGTGATTTATGAACGGGATCATGCCTCTTTCCTGTTCAACAGCCTTCCATGGCTCCACGCTCTCCAGAGGATGACACTCAAGCCTCTCCGCCTCTCCTGGCTCCTTCTACTTTCCCTGCCTCTGCGTGTGTACTGCTGCCACACCGGGTAGGCTTGGCCAGTCCCGTCCCTCTGCCAGAGCCCCCATCTCCACCCTCCCCCCTCTCCTCCTGGCCCTCAGCTCCTGCCTGTGGAAGACATGGCTTAGTGAGCGGCTCCTCAAGGAAGCCCTCCATGAATACCTCCCTCTCCCTTTCCCCTCCTTTGAAATCTGGCCTCCTGCCCCCGTGGGCTCTCACATACCCCGTATGTATCCATTTCTCCTGGGACTTGCCAGAGTTTACTGAAATCATCCCGTTGTGTATGTGGCCCCACTGAACTGTTGGACAGGATCTATCTTATCAGTGATCCATTTCCTGTCCCTAGTTGGACACCAGGATGGAACTTAGCAGGCACTTGGTGAATGTGCCTTAACTGGAAACAGCCCTGAATCATCCATCTGTAAACAGGTGAGCCCTCAGGGCTGCAGGGAGAACAAAAGGAGATACTGCGTGTGAAGTTCTAAGTCTGCGCTCTGCCATCGTTCACCATCATCGTGGTCCGTGCGATCATGACTCCTGTAGTGCCCTTGAAAAGGCTCTAGGCCAGGCATTAGAAGATGCAGAGTCTAGTCCCAGACCCCACATTAACTATCAGGGTGACCCTGGGCAAGTCAATTATCCTTTCTGAATTAGTCCTCAGTAGCTGTTATTTTCCTTCCTTGCTTCGCTTCCATTATCGAATGGCTCCCTATATTATTCCCACCTCTCCCTTTCTTCAGCACAGATAATTAATAATTTGTAGCATATCTTGATGTATGAACACTGCATTGATGAATACCCATAATACATAAGCAATCGCTATGATGCCCATCACAGGTGTGCTCTGACACCCATCACAGAGGGAGCCTCTTCCCATCTCATCACCCATACCCCTACGTGTTTTTCACATCAAAAAATAGAAAAAAAAAAATTAAGCAAGAAGACAATCCTTTAAATACATTACACGTTAAAACAACCAAGTTATGTATTTCTTCTTTTCTCATTTCTCTGTGGGCTGGGCAAATGTGACTGTGAATGCATAGGTGCCAGCCTGGACCACTACGTGGGCATCAAGCCCAGTGATGCGCCTCTATAGAGTTAAATCACCAGCAGCTTCTCACCCACCCAGCCCCAGCCCACTCGAGGGGGAAACGACAACTTCTGCCAGCAGAGAGAGGACCGAGTCTTATCAAAAACAGCCCTGCAGATCTGTATCAAAGCAACATGCTCTTTCAGAAAATCACTAATATTGTGCCAGGCTATGGAGAAAAATGGTTTCTAATTACTCCCATTAGTTCTGGAGAAAGGAGCCTCTTTGCGATTTGAAGCCATTTCCTCCTAGTGGGGGCAGGGAAGAGGCAGGGAGCTACATTACCTAGAATTCCTGTGGCTGAACCAGGGCTGGCCCCTGGCTTCCACTGGCTGGTAGTAGCCCAAGCTAATAGGCCACGAGACTAAGGATGGCATTCCCATCTGTCCCACCACGAACTTAGGGCGGGAGTGAGGAATGGAAGATGAAAGTGTAGATTTTTCCAAGACTGTTATTAGGAAAGAAGATTTGAACAAAAACAGTCTGCTGGCAACTAGGCCCTTAAACCATGTCAAGATCAAGACAGTGCAGAGCCTAGACTGACAGAGCCACACTTCCCACCACTCTGCTCAGATAATCCTTGTTCTGATGAGGAAGACACAGCCCCTGCCCCCAGGGAGCTCCCAGTCTGATAGGGGAGACACAGCCCCTGCCCCAGGGAGCTCTGAGTCTGATTGGGGGAGACACAGCCCCTGCCCCAGGGAGCTCCCAGTCTGATGGGGGAGACAGGGCTCCAAAGTCACGACGGGGTTCAGAGTCCAGCGATACTCTCAGCTTCTGCCCAGCCCTCTTCACTCCCTGCCAAGGTGTTCTCCACAGCCTGCCCGAGCTGGCTGTGCAGCTATGATGGACCCAAGTGGGTTGGCACTTGTCCTTGTCTTCGCTGCACTGGGCCTAAGCTCGGGCTGGCTCCGGAGATGAATGGATAGCTCTCACACCACTGGGAGGAGAGCTGTGGGGAAGCAGACAGGACCAAAGGTAACAGAACTTTGCAGCCAGAGCGGGTGGCCCACCAGGGTCAGACTTCGGCAGAACTCTTCTTGGGCAGAATTCTGTGTTCTTTCCACCACCCCTCCAGGATACTGTTCTCAATTTTTTCCCTTCTTTCAAAAGCCGGCCTAGCCCACCTCATTCAAGAAGCTGTCAGGGTGACCACCGCACCTCTGTCTCCAGCATTCTGTTTAGGGTAGGCAGCGGCACAGGGCTGCCACTGACATGGCCTTTACTGATGTGACATTTCTGGGGAGCTTTCTGGTCTCTTTGGCCCTTTCACATGTCCCTGGACTCCCCCAGATTAGAGCTTGATTTTCAGGTTCCCTTCCATCTGGCCCAGTGCTTCCCAAATCCAGGATCTCTCTATGACCGTCATTGCCTGGGAGCTCCACAAGGGGGAGCCGTCACCTCCAGAGGGCTGGGAACAGAAGACCTATAGTTGAATCCCATCTTTGCCACTTGGAAGCTGTGTTTCTCTGCCTAAGATGCCTCACCTCTCTGAGTCTTGGCTTTCTCAAAAAATAGGGAGAAAATGAGTTTTGCACCAGACCCACATGGCAGTGGAATTGCTAATAACAAACGGTTAAGTGGCCTGGGGCGCTAGTTATCATTATTGTTTAGCTAATATCCCTGGGTACAGCCAACGTCCAGAAAATCAGTCTTAATGTATGAACGGGCTTCCCTGGTAGCTCGAAATGTTGCGCTTTACCTGGTAGCTCAGCGGGTAAGGAATCTGCCTGCAATGTAGGAGATCCCAAGTTCGATTCCTGGATCAGGAAGATCCCCTGGAGAAGGGATAGCTTACCCACTCCAGTATGGGTTTCCCTGGTGGCTCAGAGAGTAAAGAATCTGCCTGCAATGTGGGAGACCTGGGTTCAGTCCCTAGGTTGGGACCCTGAAGGAGGGCAAGGCAACCCACTCCAGTATTCTTGCCTGTAGAATTCCTATGGACAGAAGAGGCTGGCGGGCTACAGTCCCTGGGGTCACAAAGAGTTGGGCACTACTGAACGTCTAAGCACAGCACAGCACAGTTTATGAAAACAGATAAAAGGAGTTGCTCAGTTTACAGCCAGGATGGGGTTCCTGGAAGCCCCTCCTTTATAGCCTCCCCCACTTCCTGCTTCCTTCCCCACTTAAGACTCTAAGGTCATTGAAGGGCATGGTTAGAACGCTTAACAACTAAGTCTCTGAAGCTCTGCTCAGCACCCCTGATCTGCCAACAGAGGCCAGGCAAAGTCCTCACCCGCAAACGAGTTAAAATCTCTCCTCCAGAGACTGACTGTAAGACAGAAGTGCATTACCAGAAAAAGTGAAAATTGTTACTATGGGTCATGTTCCAGTATTCCTCTCTCCCGAGGTGCTTGTGAATTTTGTTTCTGAGTCTTTCCTTGCACACAGTGTGGTGGGCTGGTTGTGTGTTTAATATTTCTGGGAATGATCTGGAAAGAAGGGATGCTGAGGAAAGAAGGAAGACAATTCAGAGATGCCAAAGATTGAGTTCAGGGGGTTTGATCTTTCCCACACCTTTTCCATCTAGGGAAAAGGTCAACCCTGGAATTTAGGGCAGTTTGGCCAAGATGGGGTAAAAATGGCAAGCATCTAATACTCAGCTTTCTGAAGGCCAGAGCCACCTCTCACTTAACCAACAAGAAGAAACAGGGAGAGAAGTGCTGATGGGGACCTGCTCAAATACCCCATCTTTAAAGCCACTTCAGTCTGCTCCACTCAACAACCAGTGAGAAATCCCTGAAGTTTCAGTGGGTCATATAGGCTGATCTTTTAGAATCAGCCTGCTTTTGGCTCACCAAATGTATCATTAGAAATGCATCCAGCTGCAATTAACAGGCAACCCAACCACATAGCTTAAATTAAAAGAAGATTTTTCTTAAATATCAAGGAATCCAAGGACGGGCGTTTCTGGTATTGATTGAGCTGTTCAATCATGTCATCAGAGACCCAGGTCTTTTCCATCATCCCCGCAAGCCAGCTTTCATCCTCACTGCTTAGAGTCTCAGGCACCCAAGACGGCTGCTACAGCTCCAGGCGTTACAGTCTCATTTAAGGAAGGAGGAAATGGGTCCAGGGTAGGGCAGAGTCCTCTGGTGCCAGGGAAAATGCTGTAGGGACATGACGTGACCAGCGGGGTAGTCCCACCTACACAGGAGCAGCAGGTAGGCCTGTGGAAGTACAGTCAAGCTTTTGGACTGGTGACCTCACCCTCTTGCAACCTGCTGCTCGTCCAGCTCAGGTTTCCAAAGGATCACCTGTACAGGTGTGTGCTCACCTAGAGTGGAATTGTCATCCCTCACCCAATGTAGTGGGCGGGTCAGAGGGTCCCATTCCCGGAGTGTCTTCTTCCTCCTGGCGGCATTCTGTCTGGCTTTCCTCAAACACCGAAGACGGAATCTCTGGTAGTAAAAGTGTGCCCACGCGAGGCTGCTAGCTTAGTGACTCTGCTGATTATTCAGCCCACCTTCCTCTCAAAGCTATCCTCTGTAGAGAGTCGACTAGAGGCACACAGTGTGCCAGAAAGCGGTATTAGCTGCATTAGAGATGCAAGAGCATGAAAGACTCCATCTCTGCCAGCTGTCTCCTCCACAAGAGTTCCAGTGCACAAGCTGGGAAATGGTAGTGCCGTGTCCATCCATTAATTCATACTGACTTGCTGCCTGATAACCAGGCAGGTGATAACCAGAACAGAAGGTCACTGGATGCTGAAAGGAATGCTGTGCTGGGGGTCCAGTCCTGATCCCATCACTAACTCATGGTGTAGCCTTGGGTAAGACCCCTACCCTTTCTGCCTCCTCTTCTGTAAAATGGGAATGATTATTGTATGCATCATGAGAAGCTATTAAACCACTCAAAACTCATGTGAGCAACTTATTTTGAAATTGATTATTCAAGAAATTTCTTTAAAAATTTATAGGGAAATAAGTAAATGCTGTAGTCTGAATTGAGTCTCCCCCAAAAACAATATTCATTTTTTGAAACCCTAACCCCTAGTGCTTCAGACTATGAGTGTATGTGGAAACAGGTTCTTATAAGAGATAATTAAAGTGAGGTTGTTGGTTTGGACAGTAACTCAGTCTGACTGGTGACATGATAAGAGGGGGTAGTTAGGACATAGACATGCAGAGAAGGAAACCCGTGAGAAGACACAGTGAGAAGCTGGCCATCTACAAGCCAAGGAGAGAGGCTTAGAAGAAATCAGCCCTGCCAACACTTGATATCAGACTTCCAGCCTCTAGAACTGTCTGTTTTTTAAGTCACCTAGTCTGTGGTAGGTCATTATGGATGTCCTAACAAACCAATAGAGTAAGTAGGGTAGATTTTTAAAATTTGAGGAACCTTTGGAAAGCAAAATTTCACCTCCCCACCAGCATGACACGGGGTATTTCAGTGGAGAATCCTACAGGACCAGGCCCTGATCAGGGCTGGGGATTCATGCCTGCTGTGTGGGGAGAATGAATCCCCAACCCTGATGAATCCGCCCTGAACAGGAAGGTGCTATTTCAGGCACTCCCTTTAAGTCAGAGCGTTTGCACGATTCCAGCTACCCACGTTGATGTCACATGAGCATCCAAAAGTAACTAGCTCCTGCCAATCACTGAGGCAGGAGTGAGTCTATTGCTCATAACTTGTTAATAATACATTGGAAATTACAACACTCATGACTAATTTGCTTGTTTAAAAAAATCAGACAAGGCTCAGGGTTATGCCTGAGGCACTATCACCTCACTCAGTCATCCACTCACTCATTCCACTTACTCATCTTGAGTGTTTCAAGAGCTCACTGCTTGCAGGTATTCTTTTAGGCTTTGGGGACAGAGGAGAAAACAATCAACCTCCCTACCTTCAAGGAACTTACATTTTCCTGGGTGGTTAATGCTTTAAGCAAATAAACCAGTGAACACACACACACACACATACACACACACACACACACACAAAGGGAATAAAACATGCAGGGAATATTATTTTTTACAAAGATTCATCAAAGAAGAACAGAAGAACTCTGATTGCCATCTGAGATAGACCTGAATGCAGCAAGGGGGCAAACCACACAGCTACGTGGAAATAGAGCATTCCAGGCCGCGGGGACAGCTGTGCAGAGGCCCTGAGGAGGGAGCAGGTTTGGTGGGATCAAGGAACATCAAGGAGACGGAAGGGGCCATGTGACTAGAACAAGAGGGTGTGAAGAGAAAAGAGGGAGGAGACGAGGTCCGGGAAGCAGGGGGGCCAGCTCCTGTAGGCACAATAGAGACTCGGGATTTTATCTAGGGTGTGGTATGAAGCCCCTGGGAGATTTATCACAGATGAGTGGCCTGCTTTAATAGGACTTCTCTAGCTGCCGTGTGACCAGAAAGGGCAGGCGACGAAGCAGGAGACTGGTTAGGAGGCTGATGTTCAAAAAAAGAGACAAAAAAGCCTGGGGAGCCACAGGCAGTGGGGTCAGTCACGTTGAGGCAGATTTCGAAGGTGGAGCTGGCAGGATTTGCTGACGGACTGGATGAAGAATTTCCGTTGTGCCAACATTTTCGCCTGAGCTCCTGTGGCGGGGGGCGGGGAGAGGTCAGTCATCCACACTGACATATTCTACACACACACACAATTCTACAGGAAGGGGCAGATTTATAGCTGTTTAATCTCCCCAGAACTGCACAGAGCCCACAGTGCCCCCCTGGCTGTGCCGCTGTCTGGGAATGGATGACTCACATGACATTATCTGCATCAAGCAGCACAGTAAAAATGTAAAAACCACTGCCCTGCCACACACCCCAGAGTGAGAGATGGACTTTGTGCTCCAAAGGACCAAGAGCTGGAAGGCCATCAAATGTAAGAGCTGGGAGGGACCTTAGTTAAGACCTACGGAACACATGCATGAAGTCCCCTGAGACCCTTGCTAAAGACAAGAGCCCAGCCCAGCCCACAATATCAGAGTCTGGGGATATTCTGTAATGTGTTCCCTGGGTGAACGTCTTATTCTCCAAAGTCTCAGAACCACTGCTCTAATTGAAACCCTTTGATTTGCAGGTGAAGAAACAAGGCCTCCCTCCCAGCTCCCACCATGGCCTGGTTCCTTCTACTCTACCAAGCTGCCAGGGTCACGGTCCAGCTGATATCACCCTTCATGGCTTCCCCAGCTCTCTACCTCCTCTCCAATATAGGACATCGCTTGCAAGGAGTCCGGAAAGGAAGTGGGATGCTCCACCCCCATTGCTGGGAGGATAGGTCTCACAGGTAGAGGAGGGGCCGTGTGTCTTTCCCCAATGCAGAGGACAGACGGCTTAGGTGGGAGAAGCCATGGATGAGTCCCTGTGAGGGGTGAGAAGCCAGATGGGGCCGTGGGAGCAGTCCTAACTCTATTCCTACTGGGTGAGTATCACTGGAACTGTACCTTCCATAAAGCCACCCCTTAGCACACTTAACTTGAACCCCAAAGGCTAAAAGGTCATCCCACTGATCTATTATTATTGTTGCTAAGTTGCTAGGTCATGTCCATCTCTTTGCGGCCCCATGTACAGTAGGCTGTCAGGCTCCTCTGTCCATAGCATTTCCCAGGCAAGAATACTGGAGTGGGTTGCTGGTTCCTTCTCCAGGGGATCTTCCTGACCTGCAGATTGAACCCATGTCTCCTGCACTGGCAGGCGAATTCTTTACCACTGAGCCGCCTGGGAAGCCACTCATCTAGGACTGTTTTCTGATCTTCAAAAGGGTAGCCTGAATCTTTTTCAGGGGCTGAATTGCCACCTTACTCATAGCACCATAAATCAGACACAGCAGCCAGGGCTGGGCAGCACATGGCAGCCCTGGCAGCGTTTCGCTTGGCTGAGCCTTGTCCCTGAAGCCCCCAGGCCCCAGGGAGAAGCCTTGCTGGGGGCCTTGCAGTGCGGTGAACTTGCAGACCCTGCCAATTTGTTAATGTACAAAAATTAGAGTAAAATCTGCCAGAGTTAACCCTGGTTCCTTGGAGCTCCATTAAACTATATGAGCTTAATTACACTGATAGGTAAAAGTTCGATTCCCTGCCTCCGCCATTCAGGTCATCCAGTTCCCCGGCTGTCTTCCCCTCCCCAGCCCCTGGCAAAGAAGGCCTCTGTAGCAATGGGAGAATTTTCTTTAGCCGCCCCCCAGGGCCAGGTGGGCTCCTCAACTAGAAAGCATGGGTCCCACATTCTGCCTGGGAAGGGGGGAGTTCATTGCCCTTAATTCCAGAGGTTCCACTCACACCTCCACAGGGATGCCCTTATGTATTCACACACACACACACACACACACACACACACACACACACACTGAACACAGATGCAAATAAATGATCGCATCCCAAGTGGGAATGCACAGAGTCATCCATCCAAAGCACAGGAAATAAAGGTAGACATCATTGTAAGCGCTTACAATATGTCAGGCAATGTTCAAATGGCTCTACAGGTGTTACCCCATTTAACCCTCACAAGAATCTTGCAGGTAAGTCCATTTGTTATTATCAGCTTGATTTCACAGATGAGGAAGCCCACTGGGGGTTCCCAGCTGCATGTGTAGAGCCAATAGTCTAGCATCTCTTCAGGGCGTATATCTCTCAACCATGACCTTCCCAGCTTCCCACCAGGAGACAGGCCACCCAGGACACATGTCCCCCAAAGTACGGTACCCCACAGCCCACTCTTGGTAACGACAGATACACGCATGGCTCATCACACTGGGCCCTCGGGACATGCACTGAGTCAGAGCGTCCAGTGTTTCTCCTGGTCCCTGCCCCCACCTGGGAATGGCGGCAGGTATTCTTGCCTGGAGAATTCCATGGACAGAGGAGCCTGTCAAGCTACAGTCAATGGGGTCGAAAAGAGTTGGATGTGACTGAGCGACTAATACACACACACACACACACACACACACACACACACACCAGGTTCATGGGTCCCTTTCCTGGGGCCTAAGAAATTGCACATTTGTCTCATTCAAATGTAGGCAAATTGCTGAGATGGGTTAAGTCTTTGTTCAGCCTTCTTGGCAATAAGCGGATCAGGAATAGAAGCATGGACTTTAAATCATCTTATCTAAGTCCACAACATTTAATAAATCTGTGGTCAGGAGCTTTTTCACTTGCTGCTGGCAGTTAAAGAAAAGGGCCGTTTTACAGCTAAGTCCTAATATGCCGGCTCACAACAGAATCACTCCTCGTTCTGACTTAGACTCCATTATCGCTCCCTTTAGCAGGGACTCGCTGTTTTGTTCCAGCACTAACACCATTAGCTCAATATGCATGAGAAATAGTGAAAGGACAGAGGGACTTCCGGTTTCCAGTAAGTTCCTGGGGTGCAAGCCCTGCAGGGAGAAGTGGGCACTGGAGGGAGAGGGGGAGAGCAGCTTCCTGGACACTGCCAAGAGCCTCCCCAGTAGGGGCCCATTAGCACCCTACTTCCAGGCTGCAGAGAAGACACTAGGGCTCAAGGCTGGGGAGCTGTGGAGGTGGGAGGAGAGGCAGGAGCACTATGCTCACTTCTGCGGCTCAGCCTGGCTCCAGCAGGTACTGATAACATAGGTTCTGTGTGTGAAATCTGGCTCAGCATGTGCCAACCATGACCTTAGGCAAGTTCAGCCTCTCTGGGCCTCAGGGTCCCAATCTGTGAAATGGGTATGATAAATACAGCATCTGTTTCAGAGTTCTTAAAAGAATTAAGTAGAAAATGAATTTACTCTGAGGGTTCTTGTTCTAGAAAATATCTCATCCCAGAGAACCAGGTTGGGCTTCCCTTGTGGGTCAGCTGGTAAAGAATCTGCCTGCAATGCGGGAGACCTAGGTTCGATCCCTGGGTTGAGAAGATCCCCTAGAGAAGGGAAAGGCTACCCACTCTAGTATTCTGGCCTGGAGAATTCCATGGACTGTCCAGCAACGGACATGACTGAGCAACTTTCACTTTCACTTCCAGAGGACCAGGAGCATTTTAGGAAATCTTAAGAGGATCTGTACTTTCCTTGGAGGGAGGAGTATTGCTGCAACACAGACTAAAGACGTCAGAATTTAGAGATGGGGTTTGGGAAGCCAGTCTTCCTGCTGGTCCTCCGTGATTTCACCTCCCAGTGTCCAGCCCTAGTGAGGTCCCCTCTGATGCTGAGACAGGTGGGCCTGTGTGGCACACAGAATGCAGTAGAGTGTTAGGGGAAGCACACTGACTGGCCGCCCACCCTGGCCAGGCACCATAGTAACTATTTGCATGAGTCGTTTTATGACAGGAGATCCTGATAAGGAATAGGGAACTATGAGTGAGCGACTGAACTGAACTGAACTGAAGCCACCACCAACCGGAAGAGTTCGGGAAAGGTCTAAAGGAGACACCGCGTGTCCGTCCACTTCCCGGAATCCCTCTCGCTAGCATCCATCTTGGCTGAGTGATGCGTGCGCCACCAGGAAAGACTCTGAATTAGAATGATTGGCCGAAGACCACCCGGGAACTAATCCCATCACCATGAAACCCGAGACTGCGAGCCACGCGGCAGAGCCGTTCTCCTGGGTTCCCTTACCCTACCGCTCTCCACCCGGGTGCCCTTACCAATAAAATCTCTTGCTTTGTCGGCACATGTGCCTCCTCGGACAATTCATTTCCGAGTGTTAGACAAGAGCCCAGTTTTGGGCCCTGGAAGGGGTCCCTCTTCCTGAAACAGAGTGTTGACGTATGGCTTCTGAAGACAAGTCTTTGGAGGCACGAAGCTTCCATCTTGGTAGCTGGGATGGTTTGGACTGGGGAGGGAGCCAGTCCCAGGCCATGGGGATGCCCCAGCAGGCCCGTGGAGAGGCCCCGGTGGACAGGTACTGCGGCCTTGGGCCAGCAGCCAGCTCCAAGTAGCCAGCCATGTGAGCCACTGTGGAAGTGGAGCCCAGCCCTATCAAACCTCCCAATGACTGAGATAAGAGAGCTTGAGGCAGAACCACCCAGCCAGCCACTCCTGCACTCCTGACCCAGGAAAACCAGGAGCTAGAGTTTCTTGTTTTAGGATAATATTACCCAGCCATGGGGCTTCCCAAGTGGTGCCAGAGGCAAAGAATCCAGCTGCCAATGCAGGAGACATGAGACCTGGGTTCAGTCCCAGGGTTGGGAAGATCCCCTGGAGAAGGACATGGCAACCCACTTCCGTATTCTTGCCTGAAGAATCCCGATGGACAGAGGAGCCTGGCTGGCTGCAGTCCATAGGGTCGCAAAAAGTCGGACATGACTGAAGTGACTTGGCACACAGCCATAGTGACCAGAACGGGGTCAAAAGCTTGATTTTTCAGATTAGGCAAGCCCATAGAAAGTGGCTTGCTCAAGGCTCATAGGAACACAGAGACTAGAACCAGACTTCTGGGTACTAAGCTGCCTCTTTCCTTGTGCTACCTTGAACCCAGTGCCTGGTCTGGCCTCTGGAAGTTGAATTCAGCAGAATCAGGGAAAATTTTACTCTCTACCTCTCCCTGCTCTCAGCTTCCTTCAACGTATTTCAGGCTCTCAGTCAGAGACAATATTATTAAACAAGCCATTATTAAATTTTGCCAAAGAAAATTAATGCTTTCCAAATACCAGTTGCATCCTGGTGTCTCCCAGCTTCCCTTGAAGTTAAATTGGGATATGTGAGTGGTTCTGGACAATGGACTGTAAAGAAAAGTGATGTCACTTCCAGGCCAAAATATTTAAGGGTTGGTTCATGACCTCAGTACTCTCCTTTCTGGCTTCAGCAACCAGGAAATCCCCTCTCCTGGAGTCTGTGTCTATAAGACACAGCCTGGACACCTGCATCGCCACTTGGAAGAGAACTTCTCTGGAGATTCAGTGGCCCAAGAGCAGACGTAACAGGAGCTGAAAATAAACCTTTATGTACTAAGCCACTGAAATTTCAGGTATTGTCATTGCAACTTAGCTTAACCTGACTAGTATACAATATGTTTCAGAAAACATAGCTACTAGTTGGGGTGGGGTTCAGTTCAGTTCAGTCGCTCAGTCGTGTCCGACTCTTTGCGACCCCATGAATCGCAGCACGCCAGGCCTCCCTGTCCATCACCATCTCCCAGAGTTCACTCAGACTCACGTCCATCGAGTCCGTGATGCCATCCAGCCATCTCATCCTCAGTTGTCCCCTTCTCCTCCTGCCCCCAATCC